>CM038231.1:10686063-11020402 GCA_021442155.1 Cymbidium sinense | reverse complement strand
TAAATGAATAACAACATTGCTATCTTGCATAAATATAAGACTCACCTACATGAATTTAATATTGTAGGAGTTAGTTGGAGGCTACCCCCAGGCAGTTGTAAGTCTAACAGTCGAGTGGTTTATCCTCTCTTATGGAGGTAAACAAAATACCCATTTTTACTTTAGATTTAGGTCGTGCATTTGGCCATCGCCAAAGCTCCCTAAATTTAGGTTCAGAGGTTGCTTCTCCTCTTTGTGGGCCCTAAGAATAAATCGTCACCTCTTAGGTATTTCCATAACATTGTATTATGGAATTGTAAGCCCTACATTTCTAATAAAAATTCAACTCAAACAAATTAACTCAACTTAAATGTAAAGCCCAATAATAGGGTAGTTTAGGATGCTTACTAGGCTTCCTAGTATCCTAAGCATCCCCTACTTGTTTTTATTTGGCTTCGATAAGAACTTCCTCCTCTTGATCGATCCCACTTGACTTTCTAAAAATAAACTAATCGATTGATACTCCTACCCTTTTTAAATCTTTGGAGACAATAATCATTTATCTTAATCGAGAGTATTCCTAAAGAATCCTGTTCCTTAGGATGTAATTAACTATGGGGGCTTGCCCCTGTAGTGAACTTAATGAACCCGATTTAAAATAAAGCCTGGTTTATTTTTCCATGTAAAATAAGGGAAGAATCTCTGGTACTTTTCAAAAACCCATAGTACTTAGGAGTCCTTATTGAGGTGATTAGGACCATTGTAGGGTGGTGACTTCTATCTCTGGAGATAGTACACGTTTCCTCAATGTCATACCCGATCACCCTAATAAGAACATCTGTAAATCTACATGGTGTCCCAAAAAGATGATTTTATATATATTTCTATTTTCTACGGATCTGTGTGGCATCCCAAAAAGATGATTTTATATACATTTCTATTTTTATTTATCCTCTCTTTTTTCCGAATAGTGGGAGATAGATGAAGGAGAAATCTCAAAATATATAAAAATTTTCTCCGCAGATTTTTCTGGTGACTCCGTTGAGATGGTTCCTCTCTCCATCTTTGGTAAATGATCATTGCCTTTTGTTGATTAATTTCTCAAAAGTTTTGATTGTGAAACCTTTGAGCATGAAGGTGGTCGGGCCATGGATATTCTTAAGCAGAATTTCGATGGTGTGCTATTCAGACAGCTGTGGTTCGCATGTCATACTCAAATTATGCCATCTAAGAATGTAATCAACTAGGGACTCACTATAGTTTTGTTGAGCCACAATGAGATTATTAATAGTGACCATTTGTTGAGTTCCAGCAAACCTCTTGATAAAGAGTTGCTCTAACTCAACAAAAGTTTTACTAAACTATTGAAAAGTTTATCATACCAATCAAAAGCTATCCCTGTGAAGCTACTAACGAATAGACAAAAGAGTAAAGCATCACTACCACCAGTGTTGCAATAACTAGCTTTGAAATGCGCAATATGCTACCTCAGATTCCCACTGCCATCAAAACTCTTGAAAGAATGTGGCATGAAATCCTTAGGATATTGTATGACATCAAATTCAACTAGGTAAGGTCTACCCTTTGGAACTGATGATCTTCCTCGGGCTTAAGCCAATGCTTCTTTCACCTACTGCTCAACCATGCTCTTGATATCTTTTTCTTTTATGAAGGTATTATCCACTACCTTCCTATGCATGCTGGTGCTACCTTACTCTATAGGAGGTAAAGTCTTGGTTGGATCCAAGACATGCACCAACTCTGGCTGACTAGTCTCAACTATGGTAGGTTGAACAGTCGGGGCTTGATTCTGTAATGATAAGACAGATGCTAACGACTAGCTTGCAAGGAGAAGCTAAATAGTTGCCTTCTCCAGATCTGCCAAGAAAGCCGAAGCCACAGAAGGTATATGAGAAGAAACATGGGGCAGTGATAGTAGTAGAAAAAGAGAAACAGTCGGCCAGAGAGCAGTTTGAGAGACCTCATGCTCCACAGTCATCGCTTCCACCTTCTCTACCTCCACCGAGGCAGCACTACCGGCCACCACAACAGCCTCCATGGCATACACCGCCTCTTCCTCAGCCACATCATCAGTAGCAGCGATACACATACCCTCTGCCTTGTAGCTATGGTCTACCTACTTGGTTGGATAAACTCAACAAGTCTTATTCATTTAAGAGGGAGGTAATCAGGAAGATCTTTAAGAATCTCTTAAACAAGCCTGATTTTTAGCTACTTGAACCTAGAAGACCAGAGGAAGTGAGAAAAATCTATGATCCCTACCATCATATGCTAGGTCATGTAGATTGCTTCACATTTAACTTCAAGACCGGTGCTATAGTCATCCCGAAGGAATATTTTATGGAACAACCATCCAGTTCCAATAGGGTAATCCTTGGGGATACTTGCGATCATTCCAAAACCAAAAAAGGTTGGGATATCTCCTTATCCAAAATATCTAAGAAAATTATCTCAAAAACAAAAAAATTTCCTTGCAGGTGCCTAAGCTAGCTCAAACCTCCAACATCAAGGAAGGTTTGCAAGTTGCCATAGCCAACTCAGGAAAAGGGCAAGCTCGACAGAATAAGTAGCACAGCATGTTAGATCCAAAGATAGAACCAGACCAGTCCACCTCCAATCCACCGTTGTAGCTACTACATCAATGACTACCTCCACTTCAGCTAGCTCTTCTTCTTCTAGTAGACATATTGTATCGGTGGATGAGGGCATCAAATCCCTCACCCCTCTTACTTTACTTGATTTCGACTATGTACCTTCTATCAAATCTAAGAAATTGAAGAATAAAGCTAGTTTGAATTACATCTATGTTACTTCTGATGGGTTGTATGAATCTATTCCTAATGATAACTCTTCAAGTATAAATAATAACTATAATATTTCTAATCTCCCTCTTTCTGATTCAGAGTTAGATTTTTTTACTCTGAATTCTATGGGTTTGCCTCTTGAGATAGACTTGGAATCATCCGATTTTGAGGGTCCCATGGAGAAGCTATAGGTGAGCCTAACATGCAGGTAAAATCATTCATTACCTTGCCACAAGAGATCATTGAAGTCAACCTCCATAGTGGCAAGGTTCTACCTTCTAGGACAACACCTCAAGATAGAGGGAAACAAGCCATTAGTTCAGATGATCGAGAAACCCCTCCATAAGATGCTGCACCCTTGGATATGCTTGTGGAGGATCAGCCCAAGGTGGACTATAATGTCCTCTCTCATCTAAGAAAGTTATCATCTAAGCTAAACATATACGATGCCCTTGTCTTATCCAAAGAGATAAGGAAATCATTAATCAAGGCTATCCTTGATATTGAAATATGCTTAGCTCAGCTGACCACTTTTGGTGAGGAGGCACATTATTCTAGAGAAGCTCAAGGGATCACTTTCACAGATGAAGATATACTTCTGGAGGACATGGAGCACAACTGTCCCCTCTACATTACAGTGGACATGGACATATTTAGACTTGCTAGAGTTCTCATTGATCTAAGTGCATCAGTGAACATCATGAGTCTAAAGACTATTGCCTATTTGAGGATAGACATCTCCACACTCCAAGGAGATCGAATGATGTTGAAAGGATTCAATGAACAAGGCGAGAGGGCTTTAGGTTCCATAGTGTTATCTTTAGAGATAGGTGATTGGAAGACTGAAGCCAAGTTTTATATCATTGATTCGAATACTTCATTCACAACTTTGCTCGATAGGCCCTGGATACATTAGAATAAGATGATTCCATCTTCCATCCATCAATCCATCAAGTTCAGGAAGGATGAGATTGAGTACTGTGTCAAATGAGATGAAAAACCATTTTTAGGTAGAGAGGTTATGGTATATGAGGATGTGACCTACTATCTTTCTCAAAACACCCTTTCTCATGAACTTTGACAAAATTCTAATCCAAAAGAAAAAGAAAATGAAGAAAAATAAAAAGCTAAAGAAAAAAAAAGAAAAATGAAAATCCAAGTGAACAAGAAAGGGAAATTGAAGAAGAAATAGAGACACATATCACATTCCACCCACAATTCATTCCATCATATGGACATGTGGGTAGGACAACTCAACTTCCACCAGGCAAAGGTAGAGGCAGAAAGAGAGGCAGTTCCAGAGGTGGAAGACCCCTTGGTTAGCCATCAGCCAACAGAGGTTATGTTCCAGTTCATAGAAGTACCCTTACTATTCAAATAGGCTTGGAATCCAGGAGGATGAGTCTAATGTGATTAGTATACTAGCCAACCCCACCCAACGGGTTTCATTGGAGGTGACACTTGAGCCAGATAACGATGAAGACCAGGCCTCCAGACAAAGTAAAGTATTCGAATCAAATGTATGTAAAACTATCGTGCAAAGAAGAACCTTAGTTTCTAACCTCACTTTCATCTCAAAAAGCTGAAAGTTTATTAGTTAAGGAAGCTCTTCAATCTTCCAAAGATATGAAGCCGAAGAGATTCTTTTTGGGATCATCCTCATCAAGTCATGACATTGATGTAGAACTTGAGGAGAATTCATACAAAGAATTAATGGAATTACATTTTGATTGTATTCTCCTTGTGTTATTAATCTTGCAAAGAAGGGTTTGATTCCTTATACATGGTCTAAGAACAGGTTAGAATACTTCAAAAAGCTATGAAACAACTCAGGCAGGGAGGCATAATCAAGATCAGGACTATGATTCATTTCAATGGGTCTAATCGACGATGACGATTACTACTTAGTTGTCACCAACCATCTGGAGTTTGATAGGTTCTTTTTATACCAAATCAACTCTTATGAGGATGTGTGTTTAGAACCTCATATGATCTAGATGACCTCCAAATCAAAGATGCACCACTAGAATTTGAAGAGAGATCCATTCAACAATTGACAAGCTTGAAGAAATCAATCTTGGAACAAAAGAAAATCCACACCAAATATACATCAGTTTGTTGCTGAATGAAGAAGAAACTAATGACTTAGTTAGGCTATTGACTGAGTTTAAAGACTACTTCGTATGGAGTTATGAAGAGATGCTCGAATTATCTCCTGACATAGCAGTCCATAAACTAGCAATAGATTCTAGCATTAACCCTATCAAGCAAGCTCCTAGACGCATGCAATTAGAAATCGAACAATAGGTCATTTTTGAAGTCAAGAAACTGCACGATGCTAGTTTCATCAGGGAAGAAAAATACCCTACTTTGTTAGCAGTGTCATACTAGTTAAGAAGAAGGATGGCCAAATTCACATATGCATCGATTTCAGGACATAAATATGGCATACCCTAAGGATGAGTTTCCTTTTCCTATACTAAAGTTAATAGTGAACATCGCCTCATCTCATGCAATATTCTCCTTCACGAATGGGTCATCTACCTATAACCAAATCAAGATGGCCCTCGAGGATGAAAGAAACACTGCTTTTCAAATCTCGATCAAAATCTATTATTATAGGGTCATGCCTTTCGGCCTTAAAAATACTGGTGCTACATACTAATGGGCCATGACTCAGATCTTCAACAAACTCATCCATCATCAGGTTGAGTGCTACGTTGATGATCTAGTAGTTAGGAGCAGAGAAAAGAATAACCATCTCTTTGACTTGAGAGTAGTTTACGAACAGTTAAGATAATATAACCTCAAAATAAACCTCCTGAAGTGTGCATTTAGAGTAGCTTCAGGAAAGTTCCTTGGTTTTGTTGTCCAACATCGAGGAATAGAAATAGATCTAGAAAAGATTAAAGTTATCTTAAAAATTCCATCTCCTAAGAGTTTAACTCAACTCATATCTTTTCAAGGACGGTTGGCGTATCTAAGATGCTTTATTTCCAACCTATCAAGGAGTTGCAAGCCATTCTCAGCACTTGTCAAAAAAGATGCCAAGTTCAAGTGGGATGATAAGTGTCAGCATATCTTTGAAGATATCAAGTAGTATTTGGTAAAGCTGCTAGTTCTAGCAGACCCTATCCTAGACAGGCCACTCATCCTCTACACTACTACATTGGATGACTCCCTCGATGCTTTGTTGGCCCAACCCAATGACGAAGGGAAGGAGAGTGCTTTCTACTACCTTAGCCGTCATCTGATTTCTACTGTAGCAAATTATCCACCTATTTAGAAACATTGCCTAGCTTTGATCTTTTCCTCCCAAAAGTTACGACACTATATGCTTTCTCATAAGGTGAACTTGATTTTCAGGACCAATCCACTGCATCATCTCATGAAATGACCAATGTTATCCAATGTTTGGCATGATGGTCCATGATTCTCTCACAGTTTGATATCATATTTTTACCCCTCTGTGTGATAAAAGGACAAGCACTATCAGATTTCTTAGCAGCACACTCACTTCCTGTTGATTCTCCACTAAGTGATGATCTCCCTAATGAACAAATCATGAACTTAGGGGAGGGTGACAACTGCCAATGGGATATGTATTTTGTTGGTGTAGCTTCTTTTCATAAAGGGGAAGCACCACGATCTACTCTTCCAGGAAAGGTAGGAGTAGGAATAGTTCTTTTAACTCTAGATCATGACGTGATGTGATTCTCATACTATCTTTTCAATCCCTGCACCAACAACGAAGTTGAATATAAGGCTTTGATTGCCTGTCTAGAGTTAGCTATCACAGTGTGTGTCAAGAGCATCAACATCTTTGGGGATTCTCAGTTGGTCATCAATCAGATTATCGGGTCCTACAAGGTTCTCAAACCCAAGTTTCATCATTACCATGAGTATACCATGAAGTTGTTGGCCCAAATCCCTAAAGTCACTATCTACAAGGTTCCCCGAGCAGAGAACACAGTAACAAATGCTTTAGCCAAACTTGCCAAAGAATTGGCATGATGTTGAACTCATCGAGAGACTTTCTCTTGAAGGGGAGGTTGTCATTACCTATAAGAACAAGGAGCTAGATTGGAGGTAACCGTTCATTGACTATTTGAACACTAGAAAACTACCTCAAGAAAAGTCACAAGCTCATCAGGTGAAACAGAGATCTCTCACCTATGTTCTCGTTGATGGCACCCTATACAGATAGTCCTTTGATCAATTGTGGTTACGTTGTTTAGATAAACATGAAGCCCATGGTATTGTAACCAAGGTACATTCAGGTCTATGCAGAGCACATCAATCCAGTCCAAAGATGAAGACAAAGATCAAGAGAATAGGATGCTATTGGCCTTCGATGATTACAGACTGTGTGGATGTAGCTAGGAGATGCCATTAGTGTCAAGTACATGGTGTGGTCTTACATCAACCACCCAACATTCTACAGCCTATATTGGCTTTATGGCCATTTGAGTGTTGGGGGTACCGACATTATGGGTCTGATTGATCCTCCTTCTTCTAACGGGAATCAGTTCATTCTAGCTGCTACTAACTACTTTTCTAAATGGTCAGAGGCAATCCCACTCAGAGAGGTCACAGCTCAACATGTGCTTCAATTTTTCAAAAACCATATTGTATATAAGTTCGGGGTGCCTCAACAAATTATATCCGATAATGGTACTACATTCAAAAGTACCAAGATCAACAGCTTTACCAAAATATATGGTATAGATTGGAGATACTCCACCATCTACTATCCTAGAGCAAATGGCTTAGTAGAAGCATTCAACAAAACTCTCATCCAAATACTAAAGAAGACTCTTGATGACAACAAGCGGTAGTGGAATGAGCACACCACATATAGAACCCCAACTCTATCTACCCCGTTTTCCTTAGTGTATGGGTCCGAAGCCGTTCTACCTTTAGAAGTATAACTCTCGTCACTAAGGATAACATTGGGTAGCAAGATCACTACAGAGCATAATGCAAAGTTACAGTTAGAGCTCAAAGATTTGGAGGAGAGTCACCAATGGGGGTGCCAGAACCTCGAGTTGTACAAGAATAAAATGATTCAGGCTCACAACAAGCTGGTCCGCCCTTGGTGTTTCCAAGTAGGAGAAATTGTGTTAGTCCTAAGGACACAAATTATTGCTCATTGAAAGATGGGAGGCAAGTTTGAACTCACTTAGGAAAGCCCCATCTCAAGTTTGAACTAACTTGAGAAGGCCTACCAAGGAGGATCTTATCAGCTTATTGATTGTAAAGGGGAACACCTGATGCTTCCAATTAATGGGCTCTTTTGAAGTAATATTACCCATACAAATCATGTTTTCAAAATAATTCTATCAATCAACAAAAATTTGATTCCCTTTCATCCAAATCTTCTCATCTTTCAAAGTGTTGTTTGCTTGTCTTGCGAATCCGCCATGACATGTTTAGGATAGGTGTACGAGTCCCCAAGCAGCATCCTATCCCTATTTCACAACACAAACACAATCTCCGGATGCTATTATAATAGGTGTGAGAGAACCCAAGAGGCATCCTATTTTGATTAGCACAACTAAGTTAGGTGTAAGAGAACCTGAGTGACATCCTTTCTTAATAGGAATTCCTGGTTGCCATCTATGTCACCATTTCCCTCAAATTCCCCAGCGTGTTTTAAGGTAGGTGTAAGAGTCCCCTAGTGGCGTCCTATTCCTTTTGACACAAGCACAAAAAATAAACTCATATATTCTTCTCCAGCTATTTTTATGTGGGAGCAAGTCCCCCTATGACACTCACTCATTAGCTGCTCTAGGTCGGGTCTACATGCTACCTTGCTAGTATGTCACCCCAATAGTCATTTGTTAGAGGATGTGAGTCCCCGCGCTTTCTTCTTAATTTGACCATCACAAACCAATGAGTTCCTTATTAGTTTAGTAGTCTACACTGCCCAACTAGTAAGCAATCTTGCATTGATTTTGTTTAGTAAGATGTGAGTTCCCACTTTCTTCTTGAACTAACCACCATGCAGTAACTCGGTCGAGTATATTTGAGATTTAGGGTAAATCCTCTAGGGGTTCCTTTCCCTCTTGATTACATTTGTGTCGATATATGTCACCTAGTAGCAATCACTCAGTAGTTTCCTTAGGTCGGATGACACCTATCGAGCCGAAGATAGACTATCCCAGCAATCAGTTCCGCTATAGAAGGATGTGAGTCCCCGAGCTTTCTTCCTAGACTAATTTTTACAAATTGATGGGCACCTTAGGTTGGTTGATGTTCACTATGTTGATAACGACTCACCTGAGAAGTACACCACTCTTGACAGATATGAGTCTTCGAGCTTTCTCCTTGAGTTGGACACTAAATACCTATTTTATATATGACTAGCCATGTCATCTTCTCGAGGGTGTTGGATCAAGCCTTTAGTGACCCCATCACCTTCGGGCACTCTATTTGGATCACATTTTTTGCAACCCTATTTAGACACTACCTGGGTTACTCTTGGATTGGACAGTTTCCCTTTCCTAGTAGCCACCTCTGTGATTGGAGAACTTATTCAGCGGATGCGTATATTCTCCCTTGGTTTAGTAAATCTGAGATAGGTCTAGGCTGATATAAGCTCCTTCTCAATTTGATCTCTCGCAAACCAACAGGGTCCACGTTAAAACAAACTAAATGAATAAATAAAAATTAATTCGATTGTGGATTAAGAATTCAAGCCCCCAAAGAACCCCTTTTCCCAAGAAAGCATCCTATCTTTAGGGAAGTGTCAGCGAAACTCCCTATAGGAATTGCCAGACTACTTGAGTAGAGATAAATCCCTGGGTCAGTACTCACTCCATAGTCACCCTTAGATGAAGTTCAATCTATTTTTCCACAAGCAGGTTACCTTGACAGTCATTCCGCTTTGGAAGATATAATACTATGATGCATTCTTTCTAGCATGACTATCACAAACCAATAGGCAGCCCTAGGTCGAGTTTGATTTGTTGCCCATAGAAACCGATCACCCAAGTGGTCTTTTGTAGCGGAAGATGTGAGTCCCCAAGCTTTCTTCCTTTGAATTGATCATTGTAAACTGAAAGACACTCCTTTGGTTGGATAGTTCTCCCATCGACTAGAAAGCTACTCCCTTTGGTTCAGTAAATCTGAGATATACTTATGTTGATATAAGCTCCTTCTTAGTGTGACTCATCACAAACTAATGAAATCCATCAAAATAACTAAGAATTGAAATTAATCTTTGACTATCTTTGAGCTGATCTAAGTCCCCTAGCGAAATTCACTCAATAGTCAGCCCTAGGTCGGGTTTGATTTATTTCCCAAAGCAACCGATCACCCCAGTGGTTCCTTATTTTGGAAGATGTGAGTCCCCAAGCTTTCTTCCTAACTTGACTTTTGCACACCGAAAGACACCCATTCAGTTGGATAATCCTACCTTGTGGTTGGTAGACTACTCCTTTTAGATTGGTAAATGCAGTTAGCCTAGGCCTCATGGCCCTACCGCATAATCCATGCAAACTGATGGGATCCATCACAATCAAAACAAACAAACTAAGAAATGAAATTAATCTTTGACTATCTTTGAGATGATCTAAGTGCCCCAGCGGCATTCACTCAATATTCAGCCCTAAGTCAGGTTTGATTTGTTTCCCAAAGCAACCGATCACCCCAATGGTTCTTTATTTTAGAAGATGTGAGTCCTCGCGCTTTCTCCCCAGCGAGACTCAAATTAAATCAAACCTCTCATCCCCCAGTGGATGATTTGAACCTGCTTCCCTAGTGGAAGGTTCACATACTCTATCCCCAGTGGATTCCCCATTCCTCTCTTATGTCCTTGACATGAGTAGAGTCACATTGCACTAAGCTATGGATTCATACTACACCTTGGGTTAGGAGTAGATCATCTCTATTAGTGTTTGTGATCGTTCAATATTGTTGATCATTTCGATCAACACTAATACATGTGGTGTACCTTGTCAGTCACACCACACCTATCGGGCTCCCTTTGTTGACCTTATTTTTAGAATAAGCTCTCAACCCCTCCATGTTAGACATAGGACTTCTCTTAAACTTTAAAAGTTTCTTAGTCTTAAGATACATCTAGTGATTAAGTGGACACTCAACCTAGCCCTAGCGACTTAGAAGAGTTAGCCATAGGAATTGGTTATGCCTTAGGGGTGTTAGGAAAATTTGCCTACCCTATAGCTTGAAACATTCTTCACTTCCTTCCTTCAAGTCAAATTCCAAATCAAATCAACATCAAAGCTTAAATCAATTCCAACTTAATTAATTTCCTCCAAACTCAAATCAATTCCACATGATTAGAAATCCATGATTGAAATCCATGATTGAAACCCATAATTGAAATACAAATAAAATTCCAAAAATCTTTCCTAAGTCACTTTAATTTCCCTCTTATGGACTTAGTTCAAACCACTTCAAATTTATGAAATTTTCTCATAGACCATTTATATTTTCATTTATATTCACATATATAAATGAAATATAAATTCAAATATCAAAACTAAATCCAAAAATCAAACTCAAATCTACTCAAAATTCAACTTAAGCCTTTCAAGTCAAACTCTTGAACTTAGCCAAATCAAATTCAAATCAAGCCAAACCCTTGATTTTTCTTCATGATTCAATCAATCCTTCAATCATGAATCCAAATATAAACACAAACTTTAATCACTTAACCAAAGCTAAATTAAAAATCAAACCCAAGTCAAACTCATGTTCACCCTTTGAACTTGAAATTGTCAAATGAATCAAAACTCATTTGACTTCAACTTGAAAATGGATTTATATTTCAATCATAAGTCCATATATGAGTTCAATCAAACTCAAATCAAACATTGACCAAGCCATTTGACCCACTTAGGCTCACTTGGCCCAAAGTGACCTAAAGTACCTTTATGAGCCAAATTCTAATCCTACCCAAATTAGATTGAACTAAGCCTAGCTAAGGCTCACATTGTGAGCAATAATCATCATGAGATAATCAATCACTCAAATTAGGTCAAACCAAGTCAAACTTAAGGGTTGATCAAGTCAACACTTAGCCAAAATGAAACCAAACATAGCCAAAATCCACCACAGGCAAAATTTACTGAAATCATTGATCTAAGTTCATTCATGATCAATGTTTGAACTTGACCAAGCCAACATTTGAGCCTAACCTAGCCTAATTGGGCACTTGACCCAAGTTGACCCAACTTGACCTAAAAAGTCAAAATATGTCAAAACTTGATCTAAGACAAATAGATTGAAGCTAATGGGTCAAATTCATTCCAAAATGATTGTTGAACTTGACCAAAGCCTTAATTGGCTAACTAAACCCAACCTAGCCCAATTGACCATGAACCCAACTTTACCTAAAAGGTTAAATTGAGCCAAACACAAATATAAACCAAATTGATTAGAAACAAAGATACCAATCTATTTCAAATGACCAATGAAACCTAAACCAACCGATCACCTAACCCAAATAGGTCAAATGTGTCAAATGGGTCAACTTAACCCATTTGACCTAAATGAAATCAAATGAACCAAATTCAAATCTAAACTAAATTGAATCAAACCAAAACCACCAATACATTTTAGATGGTCATATGAACTTGTCCCAACCCTTAGTTTGCCCAAATTTGACCAATTGGTCAACTTGACCCAAGTTGACCCATTTTGACCTAAATGGGTTAATATGAGCCAAATCATATCAAACCAACTTCAAATTCAATGAAACTTGGCCCAACCCATTTTTCAATCATACCAAACATATTCAAATTGAAATCCAAGTCAAATGACCATTTTATCCTTAGGCCATAGAATAAATTTTTGCCAAATTCACTTGGAATTTGGTCAAATCCTCTCCATAACTACTTGGCACCCTCTTAGTGGATCAAGTAAACACTAGTGAGTGTGGTGCACCTAGCCCAATGGGTTTGGGTCAGCCCAAACCAACCTAAGGATAAAATCGACCACTTGCATGAAATTAAACACATTGAATCCCTCCTCCACTTGAATTAAGCACATGGGAGCTTCACCACTCCACTCCTCTGTCCAAACCAAATGTAAGGACATTCCTAACAGCCTAACAAACCTACTCAAGTTGGTCAATTGGATCAAAATGGCAAGCTCCTTCACGATCGTCCGATTGCTCTAGGGGGAGATATACTCCCCCTAATTTCACTTGAAATTTATTCTAGCACACTCGATTGAACTTAGGGAATCCATTGCAAGCATTTGGAACTCTCACCAAGCTCTCTCAAGCAACTTGAACTTCTCCATTTCTCGATTTCTCAAATCAAAAATAGGGGAATTCAAGCTGAAATCCAACTTACTCCACACTCAATACCAAGCCAATTCACTTTGCAAACTCCATGAGGGAACTCAATCGAGTTCACCCAAACCTTTTCCCAAGATCCGAAGGCAAGGGAGGTACCATTTTGATTAGAGCCACAAGGAGTTGAAGGTGGACTTGGCGCATACAAGGATCTACCCAATTTCAACACCTCAAAACTTTAACAAAGCTTCGTCTCCACTAGACGAAGCTTCTCCAAGGGAATCAAGCATCGGCGATAGCCTCTGGCAAGGTATGCCATGAAACTGAGCTTAAATTAGCCATAGTGTGGTGCATTGTGAAAGAAAGTCTCATCCCATGAGAAACTAACCGTTGGATGTATCCCCCTTTACCCTTAGATGGTGTGGGTTGAGTTTGGATCCAATCTGAGCTCAATCGAGCTTGGATTTTCCCTTAGAAAATGGATGGTTGCCATCTCTCACAGGGAAGATCAGGGATGGATCATGGGCCATCCATCTGCTCATTTTGGATGGAAAGCCATAATCAAAGACACGTAGATCCATGGATTACCCTTAAGAACCATGAGCTTGATCTCAGCCGTTTGATCCTTGATCGGACGGGTGAGGAGAAAGCGCGTAGTGCTGCCGCTGATGCGGCACTATGATGTGACAACTTTAATGGCCTTTCTTGTTGCACCACGTGGAAAGCGCGCACTACGTCAGCCTCCACATGGCGCCGATGGGATTAGCTATTTAATTAAGGGTTTTAATTACTTAATTAATCAATGAAACTTAAATTATTAATATATAAGTGTATAAAAATAAAAAAAATTGTGAAATAAATTGCATATGAAAGGTATTTAAATCTAGAATATTATAAAATTAATTTCAATGAATTTTGAACAGTGTTATTTTCAAGATTTGGGTTTTATTGGGAATTTGATTTTGCTAATAATTTTCTAATTAGCCCATTGATTAATTCTAAACTCTTTGTGTATGATTAGTGGATGACTTCTGCCTCCCCTAATTTTCTTAGGATTTATTGATAATTTAATTAGAAGAATTGCTAGATTAATTTATAAATACCCTCTTAATATAATTAAGTTTAATTAAGTGTGTAATTAGTGATTTAATCCTTTGATTGAGTTAATTAAGGTTTGTTTAAATGAAAAGGAGGTTTAGGAAATAATTTTGGGATATTTTCCTTAACTATTCTATAAACCCCCTCTTTCTTCCTTAATCCAAACTTAATTAAGGATTAATTCACTAATTACCTACCTAATTAATTTGATAAAATTCTAAAACCTTCTAGAACTTAACTAATTCATCTTAAGTAGATGCTTAGGTGTTCAATAACCTACGTACATTAAGAAAATCAAAATCCATCTCACATGTGTGAGAGGGAATATGAAAATACTTAAGTTAAACCCTTTAGTTTAATTAATCATTAATCATGAACCAATTGCATTAGACCCTTTTCTTCCCACGTGCATTGCTGATTTAAATTCCTTGTATGGTTTAATGTCATATCATTGGCTCATAATTATTTGATTAAGAATGCTAAGGTGGTAAAGGTAAGGGGTAATTAACACACTTAATTCACACCTTAACCTAAACATAATATAAAAATCATCTAATAATCCTAAGAAAAAACTAAATCAACTCACATATGGGGGAAATGGGTTAAGACCAACAAACATTCTTTCACATTTCCTAAATCAAACATAAAGTAAATTCAAAATAAAAATCACACTAAACAAACTTTGATTCACTTTAAATTTCTTATTTCATAGGATTGTCTTTAGGAATTAATTAGGGTGATTGAATTGACATTGCTTTCATCACTTTATTTCTTTCCTAGCATGCTAAATATGTATTCCATATGAAATTCATGTATTCATTTCTTTTAAAAATCAAAATTAAAATGAAATGTTTGGTTTATGTCAAATTTCATATTTTGGCTAAGGTAGAAATATGAATGGCTATTATCACTACTAAATTCTAAATTATTTTTCAAAATTTATAAATCCAACATTAAAACTGAAAGGTATTCTACTTATAATTATTTATAAGCTTGCTGTGAGTAAGAATATAAAGATATGCTTAGTGTGTCTTTCCTTCTCTTTTTCTTTAACATAGATTTGAATAGGATTTGGCAAAAGTGCATAGTTCATTTGAAAAGAACATAACACTTGCTTAAATCCTTTCCTATTCATTCTTATGTTATAACTTAAGAAGGACATCCACAATTACACATATAAATTGTATAAATAAATCAAATAAACAAACACAAATTTTTACATCTTTCTTTTTCCATTTACTTCTTTTTTACATGCATATGTATTTAAGGAAAGTGGTATATTAGTCTGGACAACCCCGGGGTTGTGAGGCTTTTGGTAGCCCTAAGTAGTTCTTGTACCTTACACCCCTGATGCTAACATTGGCGCCGTACTCACTTATGTCTTTCATACATACACATGTGCATATGAGTAAAGGATAAAAGAATAACCCTTTTTTACTTAATGAAAATCATGCATCATAAAGCATCTAAATTTTCTTAAGTGATATTACTTGGCATTCATCATTAATGTGTGCTAAACATTCTCATTTGCATGTATAGACATGCTTAGGATTCATCCATATGCATATTATATATGTTGGGAAAGAAATGAAGTGATGTGTGTTTTGTGATATTACTTCACTTTATTTAATCTTAAAATACCTTTCTTTTTAAATAGGTTTGTTTAGAGAAAATCTAAACTTAGGATTAATTAAAATACATAATAAGTCATTCAGTAAACAAAATTAAACATGAATCTACTCTAGAAATTACTTAAGGTAGGGAAGGAAAGAGAAATTCTCTTCTCTTTTCTCTCTCTTTACAACTTAGTAATTAATTGTAGGATTCATTCAAACCTAAATAAATCATCAAATAAAATCAACCTAAAAGAACTAAATAACTTAAATGAAATCACCCATCTAAGTTGAAGATATTCACACTTGGAAAATCTAAGCTTTAAATCCATAGTTAAGCATACCACACAAACCTTTTAATGAACACACATTAGACTAAGTCACCACTTCTACCTTTAGGTTAGGGTGGTGTATTGTTTAATGTTTGATTTTATTTTGTGATGTGTTATTTTAGTCTGGATGTTAGGGCAAATGTGCATAGAATGAATGGTAGGACGATTTAGTCTAATCATTATTTTCTACAAGAGATTATGCTTAAGGGGCGTTATAATAAAAATATAACTGCTTTTGTTGCACAGGTGTTTATTCCCATATGCATAATCCAATAGGCCAGGTAGACTTGGTTACCCAAGTGTGGGGTGCTAAGTCCAATATACATGCTTGAGATTTGTATGGTTTGTTTAGCTAATCTCTATTTTGTAGGTGTTAGTTAGATTTACTTTTCCTTTTCATATAAATTTTATAATTAAGATTTTAGAATGATTATTATGGGAGATTAGGATGAGCATTGGTCATAAGATCTCATCTTATGAACCATGTGAAGCCTTTGGGTGCATCCACATTCCAACCATCCAAAAGAAGGAACCAAGAAGAAAAGAAGAAGAGAAAGAAGAAAGAAGAAGAAATGAAGACCCCATAACATGAACTTTCTTACTTGATTGTAAATTAATTCATTTGTAATCTGGTTGTATAAGGGTAGAGCTTCGCTACCAATTTATTTTGGGTTTGTCGTGGTGCACCACACTTGGCCTTTTATTCTTTTACGCTAGCTTTATAAAATGTTTAATATTTGTTTAGCTTGTGCATTAAGATGTCATCCTTTTTCCTAGTTTTTTCCTTGCTTGATGTCTGGCCTGGATGATGATTATGCTCTTAGTGAAAATAAATCTTTTACCAAATTAATCAACTCAAAATCAAAATAAATAACTCATAACCTCACTAAAAGCTTAGGCTAAAATCAAGCTAAAAGAATTAGTAACCCTTAGGATGAGTTACTTTTTTAACATCATGCAAAAAACATATTGCTCAATTGAGAGGGCTTCCACCTTTGTTAGAGAACTTGGCTTGACTTGTAAGAGCCATGGTGGAAACACACTTCCCCTATCTTGATGATTTTGGCCCATAATCTAATTTCTCATGCATTAGGCATAAAAATCTTATAGCCTGAGTTAAATGATTGTCCAAAAATAAAAATAAAATATGGTATATTTTGCATTAGATTTAGGTCATTTGTCATGCCCTTACATGATCTAGTCTCTTAGAGAGTGAGTTTAAGGACTAAGTCTCATTTTAAATGAATAATAATCTTACTATCTTGCATAAACATAAGATTAGCCTACATGAATTTAAAATCGTAGGGGTGTTACTTGGCGACCACCCCTAGGCTATTGAAAGTCTAATAGTCGGGTGGTTTATCCTCTCATGTGGAGGTAAACAAAATACCTATTTGCGACTTAGATTTAGGTCGTGCTTTTAGCCCTCATGAAAGCTTCCTTGATTTAGGTTCAGAGATTGCTTCTCCCCTTCGTGGGCCCTAAGCATAAATCCTCACCTCTTTGGCATTTTCATAACCTTGTATTATGGAATTGTAAGCCCTACGTTTCTAATAAAAATTCAACTCAAACAAATTAACTCAACTTCAAAAATGTAAAGCCCAACAATAGGGTAGTTTGGGATGCTTACTAGACTTCCTAATATCCTAAGCATCTCCTACTTGTTTTCATTTGGCTTCGATAAGAACTCCATGCTCTTGATCGATCCCACTTGACTTTCTAAAAATAAACCAATCGATTGATAGTCCCACCCTTTCAAAATCTTTGGAGATAACGATTATTTACCTTAATTGAAAGTATTCCTAAGAAATCCTATTCCTTAGGATGTAATTAACTATGGGGGCTTACCCCTCTTGGAAACTTAATGAACCCAGTTTAAAATAAACCATTCTTTACTTTTCCATGTAAAGTAAGGGAAGAATCTCTGGTATATTCTGAAGACCCATAGTCCGTAGGAGTCCATGTTGAGGTGATTAGGTCCATTGTAGGGTGGTAACTTCTATCTCTCGAGATAGTACACTTTTCCTCAATGTCGTGCTCGATCACCCTAATAAAAACATCTACAGATCTGCGTGGCATCCCAAAAAGATGATTATATATATATATATATATATATATTTCTAATTTCATTTATACTCTCTTTTTTCCGAAAAGAGGGAGATAGATGAAGGCAGAATCTCAAAATATATAAAATTTTCACCACACAATCGAAAACCCATTGTCCTTAGGAGTTCTTATTAGGTGATTAGGTCCATTGCAGGATGATGACTTTAATCTCTTGAGATAGTACATCATTCCTCCATATCACACCCGATCACCCTAATGACTACATATGCGGATCTACGTCGTGTCTCAACATCCATTTTATTTTTCAAATTCCCAAAGTTTGTGAAATGAACACCATAGGTGCAGAATGTTGACCAATAAAAGAGAAGCATGAGACTAAGTTAAGTGTTGCAGAGATGAGGAAGCTCAGGTGGATGAGTGGTTTTACTCTTAGAGATAAAATGCAAAATGTGTATGGGAAAAAGTTGGAGTAGCTCGTCAGATAAGATTAGAGTTGTCTTAAATGGTTTGATATATAAAGCATTGACGTCAATGACCCGATTAGGGAGAGTATATATTAGATTTGCCTTATGAAGAAAGGTAGGGTAGACCTAAAAGACATGGTTAAGATGTATACAAAATGATCTTAATATACTTGAATTAAATGAGAATTTGACATAATAAGACACAACAAGACAAGGATTCATGTACAACCCCACGTAGGAGTCTTATTGTTATTGTTGTTGTATGCTCATCTCAAAGTGAATTAAATATATAAATAATTTAATTTGAGTATAAATAACCTTTTTTTTTTTCTTTTTGTAGTTATTAGATGTGAAGAGAAAATTTGGTCTAATTTTAAATTCCTTTATATATATATATATATATATATATATATTTTATATATATTATACCTAATCAGCCGACTGTTATATTATGTATCTTGAAATAAATTTAATAATTGATTAAATTCAATTATAAAATTTTGATTATATGCCTAGCTGTGAGCAGCTTAACACAAGAGGACAACAGTAGAAACAGTTGAGAATTAATTTCTGACTCATTTATGCCTGGATCAAATTAACTTTGACAGAGCATATTGGACTTACCCCCACAATGTTCTTGTGCAACAGATGTACACAGTGCACTTAAATTATTTTCGTTCTCCAAAAAAAAAAAAAAAAAAAAAAAAAGAAAAAATTCCCTTAATAAACTTCGCAGGGAAAAAAATTATTTCTGAGCTGCAAGTAATTCAATCAAATTCTAATACATTCTTCTATTATTTTATTTTTATGAGATAAAATTATTTTTGCAAAATAAAAAATACTTATAATTTATGAAGATGTTCTTTCATCCAGAGTTTAACTTAAATATCGTACACTAAGGATTTCAATTATAAAGGTAATTTGAATTCCTCCGCGATATTGGCAAAACGCTCAGACAGGTCATGTGTTATACCAATTAATTTTGAAGATATTTTATTAGTTAGAATTATTCGTATCTCTTAATTTCAATGAATTTTATAATTTAGAAATATATTTATTACGTGTTATAAAAAAAGTACATTATTATTTTAGGGATTATATTTGCCCAATTGTAAAAAAGTACAATATTGTAAATGAAAGATTTTAGATTAATAGAATCCTAATCTGGGTGGTTAGACATGAAAATTATATGCTTGCTATCTCTTTACTTTTATTGCATTTATTTTCTGTTGGATGATCTCTAATAATTAATATACTAACCTAAAATTATTTTTTACAAAATTTAAAAATTTAAAATTTAATTTATAATAATTTTTAAAATTATCTAATTTGCCTTTCATCTTGGGTGTCATAGTCACTTATAAACCATTAAGAAAAACTCTATTAAAAAGTTGGATAGGATACAATTGATCAAGCATATTTCAGAAACTTTATTGGCTGCTTAATATATCTTACTGCAATAAGGCCTGAAAATTTGAATGTTACGAGCATTTTATCTGGATTTATGCATTATGCAAGTGAATGGCATCTCGATGCTGCAAAAGTGAGTAATTAGATATGTGAATGGTTCATTTGATTTTGGCATTAAGTTCTCAAGAACCAAATAATTCAAGCTAGTTGGTTTCTTAAGCAGTGTTTAGGGTGGCTCGGTTGATGATACCAGCACTTTAGGCTATCATTCCACACTTGATTCTAATGTTTTCTCTTGGAAATCCAAGAAAATACAGGAAACTGTAGCTCAATCCACAAGAAGAAGAGTTTGTTGTTGCAAAAGCTGCTATTAAGCAATTCTTATGTTAGAGAAAGAAGTTAACAAATCTTGACTCAAAGCTGGAGTAAAGCACTGGGATTTTTGTTGACAATCAAGCTATTATTGCTATCTCTAATATTCCGATAATTCATGGGAAAACTAAATATTTTCACATAAGTTAATCTTTCTAAGAAAAGTACAGCAAGGTAGAGCTGGAGTTTTCACTAAATCACTGCTAGTGAACAAATTTGAATCTCTGAGAACAAAAACTTGGAGTTTGCTGCTCCTGATACAAGCAGTGTTAGTTATTCTGTCTTAGGAAACATCCACTACCACGTTGCCTTAAGGGACGTTTTGTTTGTTTAGCTTCATTTCATTTCCTGAAGTTAATCCTAATTAGTAGGAGAGAGTTATACATTCAGAATTAGCCTTTTAAATTATGTAAAAACTGTGTGCTTTGATGTCTTCGTGTGGCTGAAGTTTAGAGTACAGAAATCTTGCATTTTTTATATTTTCTTCCCTAGTTTTCTGTATTTTTTTCGAACTCCAAACTTTTTTCCTATATGAGATCTTAAGTTAATTAAATTTTTTTCATCCCTTTTGAATTAACAGCCACGAAGTTTAGGCGAGCATAAACACCTGCTTATGGCATCGCTTTGGAAAAGACAGGTTAGGATCGAGGAGATGACGAGGGAGATCAGTCAGAAGAAGATGGGTCTCCTCACGCTTGATCACGAGGTTGTTTACCATTTTATACAAGAGAAGTATTTCATATCTTGAAAACTTGTGAGGAGGAGCAGAATGCCAAACAATACTACCACTTAGAGGTTAAGTTAGGAAAAACTATTACGTGCGATATCTGGACCATCCGGATTGCTATATACATGAATGAGTACACAATAATCTGTATACATAATTGCTATATATTTGCCCATATACACAACGTGCACACAACAATCTGCATGGTCTTGATACTGCATGTAATAATTTCTCTTTATTGCTAGAGAGATGCCAAGATCCACTCGGCACTCAGTGAATAATTGCTATTTTGATGTTGAGATATCTTCCTTTGAAGGATAAGTTTTTGCAAGTGAAAGGATAATATGAGGCTGAGGTGGCTTCCCTAAATTAGTTATCAAAGAAGAACATGCTCCTTGCCTTGGGTATTTTTAGATTGATAGACTGTGATGGATGATCCAAAGAGTTAGGCTACGATATATACCCTCAACAAGAGGGAGTTTTTGAGCCTGAAATATTTGATAAATATGAAGATCAATTGTGTACTTTTTTTTTTTATTGTTGTTGTTTGTTCTTTTCTCTTTTTTATGAATACAACACCTAGTGTTAATAAGCGATTAGTCTAATCATGATATGAAATGTGCACTATTTTGTTTAATATCATACTCCATTTTTTTAATCAATTTTATACGCATTGGCATTAGAACCACACTCTTTTTTATTTATCTTAGCTTGACTCTTTAGCTTGACTTTCCTGGGAGAATAATAATTTTGATACTATACAAACTTTAGCCCAAAGGTTGTGTCCTAGCCATGTGTAACGAGATAAAAGTAATAAATAATAAAGGAAATGAAGAGAATAATATATATAATTTATGCAGAAATCTTATGAATAAAAATTATTAAATTAGGAGAAGAAAAACTGAAGAAAAAGATTCCAAAGTGGAGAACATCAAGTTCAGTAGTGGTAGTAGTGGCTGATTGTCTTCCCATGTTAAATCCTAGTGAAATTAATATGCATATATCCATCCATCCATTGATACATACATACATATATACATGCATGCATGCATACATACATATATACATATATATACAAATATGCACACACACATATACAATATGTGACTAAATTATGAAATGACTTGGTCAAATTAGTATGACTTAGTCAGCTGA
This sequence comes from Cymbidium sinense, assembly GCA_021442155.1. Taxonomy (NCBI): domain Eukaryota; kingdom Viridiplantae; phylum Streptophyta; class Magnoliopsida; order Asparagales; family Orchidaceae; genus Cymbidium; species Cymbidium sinense. Next base: position 10,998,090 of record CM038231.1, on the reverse strand, counting down.
GAATTTGATCAAAAGTGATATTAGTCAAACTTATATTGAACTTGGTTCAAAGGATGACTATGTTCATAAAATGGAATCAACATATTCACAAGAGTATGACTATACTACGAATGGACTCAATCACTATCTATTTGATTAGGCCATAAAATTTGCACAGTTAAGCTAACATGATTGAGGGGATATAAAGTGTGCAGAGGATACTTAACTAAAAGGATTGGATAAGCATTATTAACCTAATAAAAGTTAATATCAAGCGATGACATTATGCATGTGACTGATGATTTGAATAATCAAAATGGTCCAAGAGATAATTTGGCTCTTATTATGCTATGTCAAGTGGTTCTACATGTGTATTCCCTACCAAAATAATCACATACTTAGGTAATCAATTTGTGTGCACATATATTAGTGTGAAATAGAATCAATTGATATAATTAATTTAAGGGATAAGAGTAAGGTTGAAATTAAATGTAATAAAATTTTGAACTATAGTGCTAGTTAATGAGATTCATGATTCTATTTTAATGTACAAATATGTCCAAGAAAGAGTGTGCATATATGTTGTTTTACTGTTTTGTTCTAGTTAATCCATAGCATACTGGCTTAAAGTAAAAATTTTATAAATGATATTAAGAGTTGATGTAATTATAGTTTAAAGTTGTGTTTATACTTTTGAGATACTATCTAGTCAATCTTTAGCATGTGATTGATAGTTTGACTGCTATGATCACCTTCAATGCAATCTTGGTGATTTGGTTGACTTAATATGGACGAGAACTATGCAATGATTGATAGAGCTTCTATGCTTAAGGGATGTGAATTCCTCTTACGCCTCATGGGAGGCCTCTTATATATATTGTCATTAAACCCGAAGTTCAACCACGGATAATCATGATTAAACTTGGGTTATTCTGTAGCTTAGTACTATGTGTTGTCATGGGGATAGCTATACGCCATAAGGGAGCTGGTTTTGATCTTTATGATAAGTTTAGAATGTCCAACTACTATTGGTTTGGATATTCCCCATTAATCTCTTATTTAATGCAAATGATAATGTTAGTCTCTATACCATGCTATAAGATTATGGTTGAAACTATTTCTTGCACCATATAATCATGGGTTTTAGGTAAGCCTACATTCTGCACTTCATCTTGCACCATATTAACAAAACTAACAAGAAATTATATAAGAAAAATAATAAATAAGATCATAAGATTAAACTAAACAATCATTGATGCCATCATAACTTGATAGCTGCTTAAAATACAAACCCTAAAAATAGTAAACCAAAAGCCTAATGAAAAATCATCCCAACAAAACCAAAAGTTAACTCAAAACAATAAAAAATATAAATACCCAAATAAAAAATATAAATACCCAAATAGCCAAGCTAAGTTTTATCTCTTGTAATAAGTAATATTACCATCGCAACCCATCAAAGTTGTAGGAGAGAAAACCCATAAATTCTAGCTATATAGCACAAAACTAAGTATAATATTTATAAATAAGGGACAAAGATACAATAGCAAATAGACAATTAGAAAAAAGGCAAAATATGATAAATGAGGAAAAAAAAACTCAACTGATAAAATATTATCCCAATAAGAAATATAAGCAATTAAATATCCAAATAAACTTGTATCTCATTTACAAAGATAATATTACCATCAGAGCCCATCAAAAACTATAGGAGAGAAAAAATGTGAATTATGGCTATCCAAAACAAAATCAAATGTAGTATTTAACTAGAAAGAGAGCAAAATATATAGAAAAAAAAAACTATAGTAGTAAACCAAAAACTTAACAAAAATTGTTCCAAAAAAAGCAAAAGTTAAGCAAAAATTAAAAAAAAAATCAATGCAATAAAAAAATATAAGCAGCCAATTATCCAAGTTAAGTTACATCTCATGTGCAAAAATAATGTTAAAATCACAGCCAATCAAAAAACTGTAGGAGGGAAATATCGTGATTCTAGCCCATTCAACATAAAACCAAATACAACAATAAATAAGGGACCAACATACAACAACAAATAGATAATAAAAAAAGGGCATTTATGATGTAGAAAAAAATCCTAAGAGACTTAAGCTTTCAAGTGTAGTATCCATTTAATGTTATGTGATAATTAATGAAATAGTTGTAAGGTAATTAATGAAATAGTTGTATGGTGTAGTTGGGAAAACAAAACCCAAATAGTAATGTAATTTAGTGTAACACATTCAGGTGTAGTATCCATTTAATGTTAATTAATCTAAGAGACTCAAGCTTAACATTGATATTAAATTATATAAATGACATCAACCAAATATCAATAGCTGAATAAGTAATAGAAGATAACAAAATCATTCTAGCAATTGCACCTTACATAACAACATTAACTTGTTAGCATGGCACAATAGCAAGCAAATTACTAATTTTAAAAGCACAATAGTAATATGGTGTTCTATTAATTAGTAACAAAAAAAATAAATAAATGAAGTGCTTTACAAAAGATCATAACTCATGAGAAAGCTTGTCACCCATTCACTCTTTAGCTTTACTACTTAGGAAGATCATATATAGATTTTCTTATTTCCTTTAGGTCTCGCTGAAATAAAAATTCATGAACAATTCCTTAAAACAATATTACATAAACCTTTCAAACTAATTAGTACCTTTCATATCTTGATATGATATCAGAATAATAAATATAAACTTTAATATAATTATGATACTCATAAAATTATGAGATAATGTAGCATTGTATGTATGGTTCATGATACTATAAAGAATATTAATGAATTATTTGTTTCACAAACCAAAAAATATATTTTAAATTTTTGGGGGTAATGTACTAGGTCAATTAAAATATTTAAAATGATCTAAAGTTTTGCTTACCTTTGCTTCATCATGCTTTATCTCTTCAAAATATTCTCGACCCGTGCAAGGCACCTTAGCCTAGTCATTGAGAGTTTGGCTTTCAACCAAGAGGTATTGGGTTCAAGTCCTTACATATATGTGGTGTGTGTGAGTTTGCGATTAAATTCGCTCAAATATCAAAAAAATAAATAAAAAAATATTTCTCGACCAGCGAGGAGGGAGGGTGGGGCATCACCCCAGACAAGTTCAATCGGGATACGATTAGTACTATTTAGGTTAAAATCGGCTTTTCTCCCACCGCTTTCTACTTTCTACATCCTGAATCCATCTGGAATTCTGACTCACGGCTCAAGCTGGTGAAGGTAACTGCCTTTCCTTCTAGTATCCCACCTTCCTTGCAAATTTGCTTGTCTAAATCCGAAATCCTTCTAAAGGTCGCGAAACCCTCATCTTTCTACTTTGCAATTGGAGTCAAGAAAGAACCAAATTTGAACTCAAGGTAACTCGTTTCCTCTCATTCTACATCACTGAGTCACTATGCTTCATTCCTGGTTGCTGAGGGATTTGAGTTTTGGATTTAACTTAAATCCATCCAAACGATATTTTTTTGGATGTGTTAAATCTGCTACTTTTGTAAATTGTAAATTTGTAATCCCGTTAAAGCCTCTTTCGTAAGTTAAGGGCCTGTTTGGTTGCAGGATTTAAGCCATATTTAACTTAAATGCAGCCAAACGGTATTTTTGGGCAAGTTATATCCGCTGCCTTTGTAATTTTGTTAAAGCAAGGCTATTTGGCTGCATAATTTGAGCTAGATTTAAGCTAGATTTAACTTAAATCTAGCGAAACAATATTTTTGGACAAGTTAATTCGGTTAAAGGAGGGTTGTTCTGATTGAGGGATTTAAGTCAGATTTAACTTAAATCCAACCAAACGGTATTTTTGGACAAGTTAAATCCGATGCCTTTGTAATCCCGTTAAAGCAGGGCTATTTGGCATTAGGATTTGAGCATGATTTAAGCCGAATTTAACTTAAATTCAGCCAAATGGTATTTTTGGAAAAGTTAAATAGGTTGCTTTTGTAATCCAGTTACTTTCACAAGTTAAATTCAAATTTGCAAAATTGTTTGTATGTGTATTCCATCGGAATATGCATTTCGAAGTTATAAAATAAGCTTTTAAAATGACAAAATTAAAACAATACATTACCGCGACGAGCTCTATGAAAAGAAATATAAATGCCATTAATCTACATAGTTACTATTCTTGGGTGTAAATCAAATAAATCAAACTCCACGCACTATAGACCCAAATTAAGGTAGGAAAACTTGAGCCAAACATTAGTTAACTCAAGTCTTATATGACATGACCCATGTAATAACTTGGTTGATTCTTTTTAATTAGTAAAAATAAATAATTTTGACTTCCCATGAAAATAATATTGCCAAAACATAAGAAAAGTCCAAGTTAATGAGTGACTTGTATGTATACTCGAGGTTAATTTTCTTTTCAAAACTTAAATCTATGTGAACATATCACTTTTAGTGTTAGATTTTATGTAAGTCATGTGTTTATTGAACTGTCACCTTCATGCTTTACTTGACAATTTATTTTAAAATGTGAACGACAAGTATTTTATTAAGATATACTCTTCTGTGTAACATACTTTGTTAATTTATACATATTTATAGCTAAAATGAATATCTTTATTGTGATGTGATTCATATTTTGTATTGTGATTCCTAAATCTCATATTTTTTAAGTTAAATTTTTCAAGATTCTATTTTTGTCTGATATTGAGATTTATTATGTCTTAAATCTTATAAATTTTTTATTTGTATTTACTTATTAATTATATGATTTTATTATGTAATCTTAGAGGAGCAAAATATTCAAAAATATTTCTCGATCTTTTACAATCGACAAGGTATGTGAATATTTTTTATTCAAAAAAGGGCAAAGGTGTCTTTTGAAAATTTATTTGATTTGTTATTTCTTAATAAAGACCGATAGTTCTTTATTAAAAATATTATTTATTTTTGAGCAGTCGATCAGATGCTTTATTTTGAGAAATTATTGTATTTTAGAAAAGGCCGAATGTGTGCTTTTATTTAGTTTTTTGGAAATATGATTGAAAGTATGTTTTTTGATTTTCTTATGCATATTAACCTTCAATACTTTACATTAATATTTTAATTGATTCTTATAATTATTTTTTTATCTTATTGTGCCCTCACTAAAATAAGTTTCTGGAATCTCCCCTGCCCCTAGCTATTCAATACCTTATCTCTTGTACTTGATGTAGGGATGTGTGGACGTCTCAATAGAAATTTCTTTTTTCACACATACTAGAGAAATTTTTTCTCAAAAAATATTTAAAAATTTCAAAATTTTCTTCTATGTGCTGGGTTCTTTTCCTCTTTCATAGAAAATTTCACATAATTCTATTTTATAGATCATTAAAAACAAAATAGTAAAATAATTTAAGAAAATAGCTTAATGACGTTAAAATTACTAACGGCTCTGCTTTTAATTAGATCAATTTAAAAGTAATTTCTGAATAACATTTAAAAAAAATATACATATGTTATTCTTTCAATAAATAATAACTTGAAAAAAGAAAAGAAATGTTTATAATAAAAATATTAATATCGAATAAATAGGAGTTTATTAATTTCTCAAAATTAAGATCATTTTATATAAGATCATCATGCTGATATAATTTGAATATGATGTATGGAATTATCTTATATTCAAATTAATCATATTCCAGTTCTATATAATCATATTATATAAAGTATTTTTATTTATACGACTCACACATTAACAATCCGGAGAAGATTGCCTAATCTAGAATGGAGATGAACTGTACTAATAATTATTAAATCAAAGATCCTAATTTTAAGTTATTAATTATGAGTATTTTAAGATTATTATCCCTAAATAGTTTCCTCTTGCATATAACACTTATATAATGTTTAGGATCACAATAATAATCATGAAATTTTAATGAAACATTCATGCATATAAACTTCAAACTAAAATATTATTTTATTCAATTAATAATAATTATTTTTAGGGCATAATTCTAATATTAACTCATCAAGATAAATCATAAAACAACTTTACATAGAAAATTTTATGAAAAGAAACATATTGACATAAGTGAAATCCATAGAGAAAAGAAATAGAAACAAGATTATGTACTAACTACAATTATGAGCTAAATCTTTAGTATCTCAATTCTTCAAGCCTTAAAAGACTTAGTTCATCACTCAAACAAGACTTCGTAAATATCACCTTGATCAATCATAAGCATTTAACTCAAGTTATAACTAAATCACTTTCATTCTTTTAATTGGGTATTTTTCTTGTATAATAAATTTTTTAAAGACAATTAAAACATAAGCCTTAATCTAGGCTTATTTATGTTCATATAAATATATTCTTACAATTATTTAATGTGTCTCCTTTTCTAGACTTCTTATGTATATTAAGTCTTTTTTTTTTTTGCATTGTGCACAGTTTTAAGACATTTATTTATATGATTTAATCTCTTACCAGTCCTATCTTGTCAAAATTACGTAATTCTTTTAAACCAATCATTGCCATTGCATATCTTAATGGTTGATTTTCTTCTTAGAAACTTCTATATTTCATCTTCAAGTCATAATTTATCGGACATAATTAATTTACACTTGTAATGAATTTTAAATTTCTTAATATAGCTTAGGATACAATTTTCTATCAATTATGTAGGCATATATGATTTAAAACATCATTTATTCATGCATCAATCTTGCATCACTTATCACGTGCAAAAGACATGAATAAATTTTTGTGTGTAAGTGTTTATTAAGTGTTTATATATATAGATATATATATATAGATATATATATTCTTCATGTTATATAGTTCATTAAAAACACATATTACTAGATAGTTGGCTAAATGATTTGATACAAATTTATACATTCTTATTAAACAAAATAGGAATAAAATATTTTTAGTTTCATTTATGAATTTATACATAGTTTGCTCACAATCATGTAGGCATTAATTTTTGTGTTTTGTCATATTTCAATGAAGTAGAGGAGTGGCATACAACTTTTTTGTCTCTTTAATTAATATGAACATCTTTATAGAAGTTAAGGATTCAAACTTGTCATTTTTGGATTTACCTTGTTAATTGTTGTGGAATAAAGTATATCAGCATTACCAAGACTTGATTAGATCATTCTCACTTTGTCTTTGTTATAGCCACAAAACTTCTCACATATTATTCTGATTAAGTCACAATTATCTTTTATTTTCTCTCTCTTAGGCCTATCATTTGTGTGCACAAAATTACTAATTTTCATATTCTCTTCTATTTTCTTGATTTCAGGCTCTTTGTTTGTCTATCATCATTCCTTTTTCTCTTCCATTCCTATCATTATCGAATATTGATACTTGCTTCTCACTACTCAATACATTGAGACTAAACTTTTTTTTTTCTTTATCTTTCTCTAAATCATAATCCTACTCTACTTTTAATTTTGTGGTATCTAAAAAAAAATGCAACCATATCAAATTTAATTAATCTTTAGAAGTAGGTGGGATTGAATTTTTTTAGGAGGTATATTAAACAATGATAAAGTATTTTCTAGAGATTTTATCTTCGTATGAGGACTTATTTTTTGGTTAAAGAATTTCAATGGTTGTAGGCCCGCATAATTAATTATATATTTCATAGGGGATAATGTTTTCATTTAAGGCAAATAGTATAGACTGTCTCATAGATACACCACTACAACAACTCTCTTAGTGTAGTAGAAGAAATGATTAACTCTTGTGCTTAGAGGGTGTGTAGTTTGGGGATTGATGACTCATTTGATCAAGATCATATGCATGCATGTAAATGAGTTAGGCTTAAGTAAGTTCAAGCACTATTTGGCTTGGCTCATTAAGCAAAAGCGCTATAATTTTATGTATGTTTTGCTCATTAAGTTATCAAACCGAGTACCAGATAGTTATAAACAGAAAGTCTACTTGAAAGTTACATGTAAATTTTAGAATATACATACAACAACATACATGCAAATATATTCTTATAAATATAAATGTATGAATATGAGTCTGCATAATATACATATATTGGGAAAAATCAATAGAAAATAAGAGAAATGTTATTTCATCTAAACAGTAATGTTTGAGAAATAATCACCTTCTATAATAAAAGAATTTTTAACATTTGGCTAGTTCATAATAGCCAAAACTGCTCAAAATTATAAATGATAGAAATAGGTCATTACTTTCTTAAATGAACATTTTTCTTATAATTCCAAATTGAGCACTCTTGCATTTTGTATATTTCTAATGATAAAAGTAACATTGATTGCTTATTGACACTCTTCATAAAAAAATAAATAACTTCAATTATCGAAACATAAAAGCCTAAGAAGTTAGCAAATGATTCCATGAGAATAGAACATAATCACCCAATTATGTTAATATGGCAATTGATACCTGGCATGATAAAAGCTAAATATGCACTTGTGCTTTGAGCAATAAATATTGGGCGTAATTTTTCAAGAACGTGATCCAAACCTCCACAATTTGATCAATGAATGTTGGGCATATTCTCTCATGAACTCAAACCAAAGCTTCACAATTTGATCAATAAATATTGTGCATATTCTCTAATGAATTCGATTCAAAGTTCCAATCATAAGTCGTGGAGAGAGTAGAGGCTAACTGTTGCTCAGTCACCCCTATTGATGGACACAATTCACACCAATCACAAAGTAACTTCTCTGTTGGCATCACGGTTGTATGTGTCATATTTATTTTAGCTAGATTAGATGCAACTTGGTTTATCATTGTCTCATCTGGTTGTTTCATCACTTGAGTTCCTACAAAATTAGCAAATTAAGTTATAATCCATTGAAAGTTTTTTTAAAGTAGACTTATTTACTTAAATTGGGAGTGAACTTAAAAGAGCTTACCGATAGAGATATCTGAGTTTTCCAGCTTATAGAGAGGCTCTACAACTGAATGATTAAAGATTGATGTTGGCGATGGTTGTGGTGATGGTGTCAAGGGTTCTGCTGTGGTAATACAACTTATTGATAAAGGTTCAAAAAATAATCCTTCATCGAATAGCTCTTCAGGCCCTTGTGACTTTTGATATAGATAATCAAATAGTACATTATTCTCTTGCCTCATTATTGAAGGTGTTGGCAGTGGTGGTAGCTTTGGATCTCCGGCACAACTAGAAAATAATTGGGTTGAAGGGAGCTTCATCTTGGTGGAAAAAGTAGGTGATGGAAGTTGCTGAGGCTGAGATTGAGGCTGAGGCTGAGGCTGAGGCTGAGGCAGTGGGTTGAGATTAAAATTTCCTAATAAGTAATTTGCGTTGTTGTTCCTGGTGCTACTATTACTAAATAGAGTGGTTGTCGTAGGAGAAATATGAGAAATGAAATTCTTTGGCTGGGTCTGATTTTGGGAAAGCATGAGCGTCCCTTGCTTCTGATTCTTTAAGGCTGTTTGATACTGGATCTCTGGCGGATAAAGTGGAAGCCCCACTCTCTGGCGTCTTTTAATTCTTGTGTTCCAATAATTCTTTATCTCATTGTCTGTTCTGCCCGGTAACTATTAGATTAAAATTATTAAAATTTATTTTAAAAAAAAAAACAAGATAAAAGAGGCTGAGACTGAGGGAGAGAATGAAAAGTACTTGGAGAGCCATTCGAGCCCATTTGTTGCCGAGCTGAGCATGAAGCTGGACTATAAGGGCCTCTTCCTCAGGGGAAAAAGCTCCCTTTTTCAGATTAGGACGGAGATGATTAGCCCATCGGAGACGACAACTCTTGCCGCAACGTTGAAGTCAAGGTTCTTTTGAACAGCATTCCAATTCCCTTCACCATATTTTCAACGTACCTTTTAGTATTGCATCTTCTGCTGCAGTCCAGTGTCCCTTCTTCAGTGATTGCGGAGCCTCGGTGGTGGTGCCGGTGACAGCAGCAGATGTCTCCGGAGGTTTCACAGCGGGTTTTCTTTTAACTGTACGGATAGTGTCATATTGTACGTTCGTCTCGGATGAAGACGACCTAAAAAAAGCTATCTTTTTGAGTCTGCTTGTTAAAGCAAAGGAGAAATAATTCACTGATCTTCTGTTCCTCTTTCGCCAACGAAAATAAAAATATTGTTTGTTTGTCGAAGGAACACTTTGGCAGCAGCATGTCGGGCGGATTTATCTTAGATCCTTGCAACGATTAAGAAGATCACCTTAAGTCCTACGCTATCTTAAAATACCGTGTCTCCTCTTTTTTGCCTTAAAGGACGGTTTATTGGTGGCCTTGGCTGAGTTCCTCAAAATCGTCGAATTATTGGACGGTTTAGGCTCGTCTCACTTTAACTCCTCTAATTCTTCACAAGTCTCAGACCGTTGATGCGCCTACTTCACCGCTCCTTATACTGCGCGGGGTTCTGAAAGTTTGGCTGACGGTGGCTATGAAAGTATTTTATTTTAAAATACTTAATCTTATTTGTAACAATTAAATAAAATATATTAATTAGCTCGAAGTGCCGGAGCAGTCGGTTGAGTTTTTTCTGTCTCCGACTTTCCGCTATGGCCTAGATTCTAGTTGTAATGTATAAGTATGTGCTTTAAAGCTCAAATTTCCCCACATATATATATATATATATATATATATATATATATATATATATATATATATATATATATATATATATATATATATATATATAAATTAAAATTTTGTATTAATTTTAATTACGAAAAATTAACTATATTTAGTTAGTGGTATAAAGTTTTAATTAATTATTAATGGGGTGATACTTTCAGTTATTTATAAATTAATAAACAAAATAGTATTGATAAAAAGTTTTATTAATTATTAATATCGAAACTAAAACAATATATACGTTGATTAAAAAATTTATTTAATTTTAATAAATAAGTTAATTAAATATTATTATCTTAAGTTAATTGATATTTTTAATTATTGATATAATTTATCTAAAGAAATTAATTATTTAATTGGCTTACTTTCTAAAAGATGGTTTCAAAAAAGCCATTAACTATGAAATATTTTGTAAAGCAAATATTTTGAAACTATTGTAAAATTAAAAGTAGCTTTTCTTCTATAAGAATGATTTTTTGGTTATTCTCTAAGAGATTACATATGCTATGATGTGTTTTCAATTAATTATTTTAAAATTATGCCCTTTGCTATTAATCATTTTTAAGAATAAATATTTTAAAATTCGAATTGCCTCAATCAACTACCTGAATGATACCCATTTATAGAATTGACTGTTTGGTAAGAGTGTTTATATCAAAATTATTGAGAATGATTATATTATTTTATGTCACTATACTAATGATATTTTAAATTTTAGTATGAATTAATATATTATTAATAATATTAAAGATTTCCTATAAAAACTAATGTAATACAAGGTGCAAAAAATTTGTAGAAATACAAATAATATTATTTTACACAATCACATTATATTCAAAAATTTCTTAAATAATTTAATTATTAATATATAAATCTCTTAGGCACTTCATATAACTTAACTTATTTCTTGTAAATAATATAGGTAATAGTGTATCACAATTAAAATATTCTTAAATAATTAGTTATCTTATGCATATAATAAACTATTTTCGACTTAATATTGCTTATGCTATGAAAAAATTGAGTAGATAAAATGGTAACCCAAGTGAAATTCATTAGAAAGCAGTATAAAGAATTTTTAAATGTTTAAAAGACACACTAAACTTTTGCATTCATTATAATATCTCTTTTATAGTACTAGAAGTTTGTGATTCTGGTTGGTTATAATGAAAATCAACTAAACAATTATTAATTTATAGATCTATTATGAAAGTAAAATTTATAGCACTTGATTTTATTATTTCTGAAATCGTGTGACTTAAAAATTCATTAACTTGTTTATTATATATTGAAAAACTTGTGTCTGTTATTGTAATAAATTATGATACTCAAGTAGCTATAATAAAAACAAAAAGTACAAAATACAATGATGACAAACATCATATAAGAAGGCAAGATTCTTTATTTGAATTATATACAAGAGATTTTATCATTTATGATTTTATTTGCTATGAGAAAAAGTTATAGATCCATTAATTAAAGGGTTTGTAAAGACTTTTATATTAAGATCATTATAGAGAATGAGATGAAAATAATCATCACAATGGGAACCCAACATTTAGATTGTAAAACTCATGACAAGAGGTTCATTGTGATAAAATGAAGCTGATTAAATGATTAATAAAAGCAAAATTTTAAATATTAGAAGTGATATATATATATATATATATGTGTGTGTGTGTGTGTGTGTGTGTGTGTGTGTGTATGGATATAGTTATGCTAAATTGTAATGAAAAAGAGGTTGAGTTATAGCTCTTAATGAGATAAAAGTAAACTTTTGTAAGATATTATAATTATAATGTATCTTGGAGATCTTACCTATATAAGTGTTGTAGGCCACTACAATTAGTCCAAAATAGCTGCCGTTTAACACTCGTGTTGACTTGAATAAGCTCATGTGATTTGTTGTTAAACTAACTAACGAATATGAACAAAAATTTTCTGTGAAATATAAACGAGCCAAACATGAACAGAGCTTGTTCGCCGTGCTTCGATTCGACAGCTTAAACTTAAAATTTAAAAGAATCTATATAAAATAATTATTTATTAGTTATGAATATATATATATATATATATATATATATATATATATATATATATGGTTTATAATTCATATATACTATAATACTAAACCTAATATATTTTTCGATTTCTAAGTCCTAACTCTTATTTCCTAAATTGAACGGTGTAAATCATAACACTAAAGGCCTAATCTATTATTCGATTCTCCACTTCTCCTCGACTTCGAGAGGCAGCCTCGGCTCCCGCAGACTACAGTCCCTTTTGCCTCTCGACTCTCTCTCGTTCTCGCATGGCGTCTCGAGCAAGAGGAGTCGTGAAGGTGTGGTTTCTTTGTTCCTCTATCCTTCTCTCTCATTATCTCTCCTCTAAGTCGTCTGACTCGTTTTTGTAGTTCCCTCTATCTCTCAATTCTCATAACTCTTAATCTCAGACTCTTAGCTGCTCGGCCCGTTCAGGTATTGCACGAACCTCTTTAGCCCTTAACTAATCTATGATTCTTGTGATTATGTGATCTTTTCTAGAGCATAATTGCTCTGATGTGTGCGTGCCTCTGTTGTAAGTGATTCCACGATTTAAAATCGACTCTATTGGTTTTTTTCTCAATGTGCAATCGATTCTATGTGGAAATTGATTCTAATGCCTATCTTTTTTTATTGTGATTATGTGATTGATTTAGGGTTACACATACATATGTGCTTTAGAAAGCTTTAAAAGTTCACATAAATGTGCTTTGAAAAGGTTTAGGGTTTTCTAAGCATACCTCTATTGCAATTGATTATAATGCTAATTTCTTTCAATGTGGTTCTGTGAATTTCGGGTTTCACATACACTCATACATGTTTTTTTGAGTTTTACTACTATATGCTCTAGGATGGGGTCAATATATGTGCCCTTGCATTTTCAGATTGCCTGTTCTATGCATATAATCTGAGAACTTCAGAAAATATTACCATTATATTATGCTAATTGTTAGTAATCATAACTCCCTTCCTTCCTTCTACTTAAATGATTGTAATAAGTTTAGTAAGTAAGGGATAAATATTTCTTTCCAAGGATTTGCATTCTCATTGCCTCAAATTCAATAATTAGTCCAACAAAGATAGTGTTATATCTATTGAATTTGAGGTAATGAGAATGTAAACCCTTGGAAAGAAATATTGTTACCAAGGATTTGCATTCTCATTGCCTCAAATTCAATAATTATTCCTTTTCAACAAAACTTTTAAGTATAGTGTTATCTCTATTGCACTTCATTTGGAGTTATTAGAAGTGATCCATCTCCTTGCTTAATAGATGAGATCTTAATTTTAATCTCACAAATGTAAGCAACATCACAGACTTTAAAATAAGTTACTTCAAGGCTTCCTAAACTTTCATTGCTGTGTTAAGGGCATGCATGTATCATAGCCTCAGGTTGTATGAAATTCCATATCTTGTTCATCCCGAAGCATCAAAATTGATCTCTCTTTTTTAGTCTCGTTCCCAAATGACTCAAATTCTTTTTTCATCTATGAAAGTATGGAGTAATTTCGGGACCACTTTGGATAATTTTTTTTATGCAGCTTAAATTTTGCTTGGATATTTTGCAAATCCCCAATTGAAACTTGGTTGTAGTTTTCAAAGTAAAAATTATAAAATTTTTATTTCCTAAATGTATCATCAGTCATTTTCATTATGAAAAGTCTGGTTGTATTTGTAAATGCATAGTTTTTATCATATTTGTCATTTTTCATAAGATATTTTATATCATTCATAACTTACATATAGCATATGTCATCATTTAAGCAATCTGAGTCTACATCAACTAGTGAGGTGCAACCAGTTGAGATGAAAAATTTGGAAAGGAGTAATAATCAAACATCTCATAATATTTCTTAATAAATCATTAAGAATACTAGCATCATGCCTGAGTTGTAGGCTAAGAAAGCTAGAAAGGGAAAGTCTAGTGTATGAGAGTATTTTGTAGAGATAAAACTATATCTAATGTTGTCGAGATTGTGATAAATTAAATTAAAGGGTTAACAACTTATTGATTTAGCAGATAAAAGACAGAAGTGATTGAATTTTTTCCTAATTGATATTGCTGGTGATTTTGGCATTTTTATTTTTTATGATCTTAAACAACTTATTGATTTAAGTACCTATTCATAGTCTCTTTGTATTGATGTGCCAACATATTATAATTCAACTTATATGATGCTTGAGTCTATTTTTATCTACCATACTATCTTAACTCATTATGCAGCTAGAGATTTAAATTATAAGTGGCTATCATTAAATTGTAATTCATCGAGGTATGAAAAAATTAGAAAGTTCTTATCAATTTTTAATAATATTACTCAAACAATTTTTGACACTTCATATCCAACCGCAAATATTTTTTTTTGCCAACTGTTATGTATTTTAAGAAGCTTATTTAGAAAGAATCTAAATTTGAAGATGAGTACATGAGAAAAATGGATGTAGTTATGAAAATAAAATTTGATAAATATCAGGGGGAGTGTAACCTACTAATGTTTATTGCTGTACTTCTTGAACCTTGTTTAAAGTTGAAATTCATCACATTTACATTCTCTAAGATCTAAGAACCACATGAACTTGATTCCCACATTATAATTGTTAAGGAGGCTCTTTGGAAAATACATGCAATACATGCTACTGAGAGTTCCCCAATGACTGCAATGAATTATTCACTCAATGCAATGTATTCTTCTTCTAACTCTATTATAGATTTTCTTGACACATCTCAATTTGATTGCATACTTGGTTTTAAAGAGTTTGTTATGTCATCTGGTTTCATACAACCTGCTAAGTTTGACATGCAGGTGTATCTTGAAGAAGGGTTATTTATTTGAAATTTTGAGCAATTTGATATATTGGATTGGTGGAAGATGAATACAATAAAATATTCATGTTTCTCTATAATGGCTCGTGATGTTTTATCAATTCCAATAACAATACTTGTTTCTAAATCCCCATTCAGAGCTAGTGGAAGGGTGTTTGATGAATATAGAAGTTGTTTATCTGCCAATATAGTTAACACATTAGTTTGTGCATATAATTAGATTATATCATCACAAAAAAGTGCTAAGACACCTTTCGTAAGTGCTTCTCATATAGTACCATGCAACTAAATATTGTTATTACATTATATCTTTTAAATGTTTTAATAATTTTTTATATTTTTTCACAGTAAGAAATATTGACAGAGAAAAATTTGGGTATTTCTTTGGGTGATTCTTGAGAAATAATACATTTTGCTGTGCTACTAGCCTACTAATTATTTAAGTTATCAAAGACATTTAATCACAAATGCTTTACGTAGATGTTTTTTTTAAGGATTTAGTTATACTAATGATTGATTGTGAATTGTAACCAACATTTAGCAAGTTTTATGCATAATTATTTGTTTGCTTACTTTGGGTTGATTTTATTTATAACTCATGTAACATTATTCTGTTTTAACTATTTTTTGAAGTATTATAGGAGTGAGGCTATGATGATTAAATATG
The DNA here is from genome assembly GCA_021442155.1 of Cymbidium sinense. Lineage (NCBI taxonomy): Eukaryota > Viridiplantae > Streptophyta > Magnoliopsida > Asparagales > Orchidaceae > Cymbidium > Cymbidium sinense. The sequence goes on along the minus strand of CM038231.1, from coordinate 10,982,012 downwards.
CTCTGATAGATTTATGTTGCTTGTTGTGTTCATTTTGGTTTGTCATTTATACATGTAACCTTATAGAGGATTCAAAATGATGGTAAAATAGTGAAATTTCAGCAAATTTTTATTTGATTGATCCTCTATGGTTTGGATGTATACAACTTATCAACCTTACGTGGGACTATTAAGATGATGAGCATAAAATACTTTTATGTTTCAACCTTTATCTCTTTGCATTTGGAATGACATGTTAAAGTTAAACATGCAAATCATATGGAATGTATAAGGTTATGCATTATAATTAAATCTGAGCCTCTCAAGTTTCGAAAACTCTTATATTTTCATTCAATTAAAGCGTCGATATATTCATTCAACATGTAAACAGCTAAGCTAAAATATATTATTATTATTTTTAGATAATTTATGATTAACATTTATGTGGTAGTTATCTAAAAAAGTAATTTCGAGGAATATCACATAATGCATTTTCTTGGGCTTTCACAGGTATGTTAAAATATATATTTTCAATCAATGTATTTTTAAAATTTTGATTTATTTAAAGTTGATTTGTTTAGTTGTATGTCAATTTATTAACATAATTATCTAATATTTTATTATTTACTATGCAATCTTTTATTATAAAATTTTGATGTGCAATGTATATTGTAAATTGTAAGAATTGTTTATTGTTAATAAAATTTTTATATTATTATGTGTTTTTTCTATTATTTGTATCTAAAACTATATGTTCTAGATTTAATAATTCAAAAATGGAAAAAATGTTAGTTTTATCACTAAATATGATAAATTCGAGCCTATTTTAAGCATATTCCTGAGCTGAACTTGAGCTGATTCGAGCCAAATTTGAGCAAACAAATAAAAGAGCCTAATTCGAGCCGAACAAATAGATTCGAGCTCAAACGAGCATAAAACAACCTGAACAAAAATATTCTCTTCACGAGCTTAATTCGAACACGAGCCGAACACGAACACAAAAATGTAAATGAGCCGAACACGAACAAATCCTCAGTTCGGCTCAATTACACCCCAAACTACAATGGAATTTTATCAAGTCCTTAAAACACTTACAAATAGAGAGAAAGGTGCATGGCTTTTATAATAGAACTTACAGTGTAACTCATGTCATGTGTATACCAAATTTATATACCTAGTTCAAAACTTTTATTATTAACCTCACTTTAGAGGTTGAGGCTCATCCTCTTAGTCCAAGGATTCTCATCTTGGTACTAGGATTCCCTCACCTAGACTTTTAGATACTTCTAGTGAATTAAAAGGATACCTAATTCCAAACCTAAGACTTTTAGAATCCAACTTTAAGGTTAGGATTTATCTTAAGTGGACTCTACTTAATCCAACTAACCGAAATCTCCATGCACCAAACCAAATTGATTTCAAAATAATATTAACCTTAAACACAAACCAAATAAACAAGTGGGAGGTCATCTTTCCAGGGTTTCATATCTACTAGACAAAGCTACCTTTGTTGAGAAATCCATTAAATGTTGGCTTTAGTGACATATTGACCTCAAACCATAAAAAGTCACTAAGAGTTTGACGCTTTGTTAAGTGTTTTTGTGTTTGATGTTAATCAAGCTGCATGGAACATTATTTTTGCTCTCTTATATCATTTTGGGTTCTCTTCCCACATGAATTCAAGCTTAGTTAGCATGGATCAAGCAACGAAAGGTGAACAATATCTGCTTCTAACTGGAGAAAGAAAATAGATCATGAGTCATTCGTTATATGTGAATAGAATGGATGGTCGTGATTATTCCATGCCAGATTTTTGATTTGATCCCTTTATAACCATATGTTTAATTAGAGCCATTCATTCTTTGATGAAAATGCATCCATCGCTATCCAGTTTGCTACCACAGGGATAGTTTTAATAACTAATCCCATGTCATCACACATAAAACACGATTGACTCAACGACTGGTTGTGTAAATTATTTAATTAAGGTTTAAAAATTAGTTCAACTAGATAAAAATTTAAAAATTCATAACTAATTATAGAAAACTTTAAAAAATATAAATAAATATTTTAAGAATTAGTGAACAAAGGAGAATCAAGAAAAATAAAAGCCTTTATTTTTGTCCATTAGTCAAAGAGTGATTAGGGTTTAATTAAAAGTGTTTTTGAAATTATTTTTAAATTACTCACAAAAATAACTTGAAATTTAAGGGGACAATCCTTATGATGTTCTCTCTCCCATAATTATTTCATGTCATTTGGATGAGTAGCTCAAGACTTGTGTATGTTGAATGCTTCATGATGTATTTAACCCAATTATTAAACATAAAAATTATGGCAATATCAAAATAGGTGTTTTGGTGTTAAAGCACACTTGCTTAACGTAAGAGCACATAGGAAAAATAATTAGGACCTCTTTTCCTAATCTAATCTGAAAAATCATAGTCAATTGGGTTAATTAATCATTAAATATTCATTAAGTGGTCTAGGACTTAAACAATTCATAACTAATTGTGTAGGTCTCCAAAAAATATGATTGAACTTTTTTGTGCTCAACTAATAGATAAGTTTCCAATGAAATCAAAAACCCCAATTCGTTTGTTTTATTTTGAATGTAATTAATAATTTTGAGTTTTCCTCAATCATTTAATTAATCATAAAATATAAGCCCAAATATCTGAAAATTTTTAGGGTGTACTTTATTTATGTTTATCAATTTTTATGATTTTTTCATACTTTTTGGGCTTATGTTTCATTCTTAATTGAATTTTTGTCTCTCTTTGGCATTAATTGCATTAAATATTTATTAAAACTTAATAAATCATACAAAAAAAAATCATGTTTTGAACATTTAAATCACTTAATGAATAGAGATGGATTATGTGATAATCTTGGAATGTGTTTAATCTCCTCTCATGTTTCTAACCCACTTTAATTAAAGATGTCTTAAATAAATGTAGTTAGGTTTAAATGGTGTTATGACTATGTGTTCAATCTTGGAATAAATGGTTTAAGAAGATATCCTCATGACACTTAGTTGTTCTATTTGTTGATCTATATGTTTGATGTTTGGTCAAATGTGCACTTGCATATCTCTTGTTAAATTGCAAATTTATATTCATGTTGCATTGATCCTTTTAAGCTATTCTCACTATTAAATTTTAAAGATTAAATTATTTTAATTATGTAAGTTTAGTTTAATAAAGAAAGGTAATAAAAGATGATAATCATATATATGCTTAATGCAAATCATAAGGTATCTTTGGCCTACAAACTCGAGATCATAGGACTACTAACTCAAAGATGGTTTTTTACCTTGCATTTATGGTATAATACTGACACATACCTATAGAAATGCAAAGAAAATATATATGTAAATATGAACTATTTTTTAAAACCATCATCATTATTAAATACTTCAAAGTCCATACCTTCGTTATATGTATAAACATATATATACATAGCTATCACATATATATTCTAGAAATTTGAGATCATAGGGCTTATGGCTTGAAGGTTTTTATCTCATATTTTTGACTTAATAATGACACACTTGCAAATGTAAAATGTTTATGTATGCATGGACATATATGCAAACACTTAGTTTCTTTTTATTTAAAAAATTATACATGCATATACATATAATATTTAAATTTTTATATCATTTTCTTATAAAATATACATATTCATATGCATGTATGATTGAGAAATTATGTCCATTAAGTTATAAAACATTTATGCAAATGATTTTTTAAATATAATGAAGTATATTTCTCAAATCATAAAGTAATATTTCAAAAGAAGAGTGTTAAGATGATAAAGAGGATTTAAGTGAATGTCATGAGGAAATTTCTAACTTATTCTTTTAATCATAATATATGACTCATATAATTATAATACTATTTAAATTTAGGATTTAATAAAACTTAATGCTTCAATAAGATACTGGAGTTAAGTTAAGCTGATGTTTTGTCGTGATGGATTAATTTTTTAATTTGTGATGTAATATTTTAGATTGGTTGTTAGGGTTTATGCTCATAGATTGGATGTTAGGGTGGTATTTATCAGACTAACATTGTCTTCTAAGGGGGTTGTGCTCAATAAAAGGAGACATCACAATAAATTTAAAGCTAATAAGTGTTATTTCCCCAAGCATAACCTAATAGGACAGGTGGCCTTGGACACCCATTAGTGTTAAGCTCTTCTAAATGAAATATAATTGCTTTCTGTGTATTTATATTAATTTTTTTATTTTGCAAGTGTACTTAGAATTTTATTTTAGAAAATTTAAATATAATTTGTAGCTAAAACTAGGTTAGAGCCATGAGATTTATGATGAGTAACAGCTAAAATATATATACATGGGAGATCATGTGAAGCCAAGAGTTATCAGACTTTGAAGGATGGGGATGAAGATCCATATTGGCTTCATTTTTGCATACTCAGTGTGGTGTATAAAAATATTAGTGAGGGACGTCACACGGATCTTAGGGGGTATTTATTAAAATGATTGAGTATGACATAAATAAATGATATACTAGCTCGAAAAGTAGACATATCACCCTATGATGGACTTAATCACCTAATAAGACTAATGATTCAACGTAATAAAGATTTTTCTCTATTTTACATGAATGAAGTAAGACAATATTTATTTTAAGTCAGGTTCTTAAGTTCCCTATAAGGTTAAGCCCCCATAATTAATTACATCTTAAGGGACGTGAATCTTTACTTTAAAATGTTTGAGGCCAACTAGTTTCAATCATTTTGAGTTAATTTCAAGTTTAGCTCAAGTTGGTCCAATTAGGCTAAATTGTGCCTATTTGAGTTCACTTGAGTCTATTGGCCAAATTGGTTGAATTGGACTTAAAGAAAAGGTATATTAAGCTTCATTATGTATTTAAAGTGATTTGAAATATTCAATTTTATTTAATTTTAATTCAATTTGATTTTAGTTTAATAGAGTCTATTCGGGTTAAAGTGGCCAAATAAACTTATTTGAGTATTTATTGGATTTAAATTTATTTTTATTTATTTTTGATTATATTGAGTCTTTATAATGACTTAATTTGACCAAATTTTGATTGGTTGACTTTTGACTTGGTGGGGTCTACATTGGTCAACTGAAGGTTAAATGGCTTGCTTGACCGCTTTGAACCTTATCTAGATTTTTTTAGGTTTATTTATGCTTATGTATTAATTTTGTGCTTTTAGTTTGGTTTAATTTTATTTGATTTTGATTTTACTTGACTTTATTTGGATTTAGATCAAATTAGACTAAAATGGGTTAATTTGGTTAATTAACCCAGTTAGCTCATTTAAGGGTCAATTGAATTTATATTTTAGTTTAAATATGCTTAATTTAGTGTTTAGGTTCAATTTGGTTGAATTCAAAAGTGATTGGACTCATCTACACCATTTAGGCTAAGCTGGGTCTAAGTGGGGCTCACTGGCCTAATCTAGGCTATCACCCTAAGGTGTTTGGCTTTAAGTTTGACATTGATTTTATATTTATGTTTGATTTAATTCATTAATTGATTTTGATTTGTTCATGCTTCTAGACACAAGTGTAGTGTCCTAAGTGTCTACTTAGGAAGCTCCTAATCTAAGATTAGAGATCTTAATTACTATGATTGGAATGATGTCAATCTCACCCAAAATGTAAGTCACTATTGGTTAATAAATTTTAAATTAATTTTTTGATTTTTAAGAATTTCATAATTATTAATTATTAAATATCATAATTAGGCCACACTAAAATATAAATATCTACTAAAGATAAACCAAAAAAATATGGAAAATTTTATTATATGCATGAGGATATAAAAAATAAGTAATAAAATTACTAAGTCATTTGGTCTTACATAAAGTAATTAATTACATAAGATTTTGAAAATTAGGCAATTACACTCAAAATACCCCAAATCAATTGAGGATTTTGATTTCATTCTTTATTTATCACCTAAGTGAACCCATGGATGGTATATTCATAATTTTGTTTTGGATCATGGATAATTAATTATGATTTTTTTAATTCCAGGTTAATTAATTAAATGCCATAAAATGCAAATTTTCAAATAAATTATAATTAAGAGGTTGAAAATTTTTCTATGAGTTCTTTGATGTCAATCATAGATGATTGAACATCAGGGAACCACTTAATTGTATTTATAATTTTTTTTAAAATTAATTAATTAAGCTAATTAATAACCTAAGCTTAAAAAAATATATCTTTTAATTAGTAAGTTAAATTGACATAAAGTAATTATGGTAGGTGGGAAACATCATTAAGAATGTTCCCCAAAAGTTCCAAATTAATTAGAGGTGTAATTAGGGATTAATTTCATTAATATGTTTTTCATTCAAACCCTATTTACTCTTAATCTAGTTGGTAAAAATTAAAACTTTTATTATTTTTTTAAATTTCTCTTTATCTAACTTTTTTTAGAGAGTATTTACTTATATTTTTTCATTTTTCTATAATTATTTATGATTTTTTTAAAATTTCTCGGTAATGAAATCAATTATTAACCATAATTAATTTATTTATATAGTCAACACCACATCAACAGTAACATAGCAATGCTTTACACGCAGCACCGTGCGATTTGCTATTTTAAACGTCTCACATGGTGGTTGACTTAGACAACAATAGATGCAATTTAATCCAAGTCATTCTTTCAAAGATCGAATGATGAAGATTAATCCCATGATATTAAAAGATTAAATCAAATAAATTTAGGAAGAGAGAGTAACCAAAGGGGGTCGTAAATAGCATGGGACTAATAACTTGGCCCTCCTCTAGTGATTGGAGGAGGGTTTGGGTGCAGATGAAGTGAACAAGTCATATTAGTTGAACCTAAGTTTATCACATTGTGTCCATGGTTTGTCATGATCAAGGCTTGAGCAAATCAGCCTTAAGTCAATTGAATCGAGGTCAAGGAATGCTAAAGGTACTACCTTGGCCAAAGGAAGGGGTTGGACCTTATTATTTTGAGTTATTATCATATATGGGTGGCTTGGTTCACTTGGTTTGGGCTGAACTAGATTCACTTTGGGTTGGGCCACTTGGGTAGCTCCAAGGGTAACCAAGAAAGAGTCATGCTAAGTTTGGTTGGATTTGAACTTAGTTTGATTTGGTTTGTCTTAATGTGAGCTATTTAGGCTAATTTGAGTTGAATTGGGCTACGTTGATCGATTGATAAAATTGGATCCAAGGGATTATTAAATTAGGCTAGCAGTGTGTTAGTATAATTAGTTTGATCCAATTCAAAGTGGATTTCAATTTATCTCATATGTGTTTATATGTGCCAAATGGGTTAGATTAGTCAGTTTGGCCAAATTAGTCAAATAGGTTGCAATTAGGAGTTTTGTTATATTCAATTATCACTTTAAAGTTGATTGTAGGTGATGGTTTAGTTTAATTTAGATTTAATTTGATTTTTTGTTTAATTTGAGGTTGGATTAATTGGGTTAAATTAATCCAATTGAGTTTAATTAATTGCTGGAAAATGTTCAAGGATCAATCTTGGATCAATTGCAAGTACGGTTTGATTCATTATGAAGTGAATTGAATTTTGACTCAATTTGATCCTTTAGGTCAAATTGGGTTAGGTCAAGTCGAAGGGGTTAATTGGCTCAATTGAGCTCACTTATGTGTCAAGCCATATTTGATAATCATTTTGGGAGTGATTCAATGATTGGTTCAACCAAATTTAGATTGAATCAAGGTTTGGTTCAATTTGATCATTTTAGGTCAAATTGGGTCAAATGAGTCAAGTGAGTCAATTTAAAAAAAATTGAGTTTAGATTAAGCTTCAATTATATTTGGTCAAGTTGGGAATGATTTGGGCAAGGTTAGTTTCAAGTGATTTGGATCAATTTGGAGTTTAGCCCTTTAAGGCCCAAATGGGTCAACCTGGGTCAATTAGACTAGTTAGTCAAATTGGACTTGAATTATGGATAATTTGAATATAAATGGTGCTTGTCATAACATTGAATTGATTAGTCATGATCAAATTAGATTTAATCAAGATATGGGTTGGTTAAAATGCCTTGAAAGGGCCAAATGGACCTAATTGGCTAAGTGCACCAATTTGGTCATTTGGCTGATTGTGATTGGCATATGCTTGATTAGATGTATTTGAAGTAATCTATAGACTTGTGATTGAATGGGGTTTGATGTGTTAAGATTTGTGTGAGTTTGGGCTAAGTGGGATCCACTGAGTCTAGTTGGGGGTTTGATCTTATGGTTGGTCTTTGTGAGCCTTCAAGGTTTGAGCTTAATGCCCTCATAACTATTAAAACTATCTAAACCCTAAGTGTGTAAGGCTTTAGTGCCTAGATTAAGATCTTAAGACTAAAAGAGTGGATATCAACCTCACTGAAAGTTTAAGTTAATAGTTAGGGTGCATTTAGAATAGCTTTCTAGCTATTTTACTTTTCAGAAAGCAGCTAAAAAGCAACCACATTAGCATTTACGCTTTATGATTGCTTTCAAAAGTTTTATGATGAAAACTAATTTTGAGAACTAGAGTAGAGTGGTCATTTGTTGAAATTTTTTTGAAAACAAATATTTATAACACCCATAATAGTTTTTCAAAATGCCACTTTCTCCACATTAACTTTACAACTAAAATTTCAAAATGCTACAATTGCCACAAATAAACCTTTAGTTTTAGGTTGGGATGTATAAGGGAAAAACTTGGTTGCTCATTTAGTTTTTTAAGGTGCATATCAAAACATGACCACATTGATTTATTATTATTTAATTTGATTTGAATTGATTGGAGTGTTGACATTGTTTGCACAATAGAAATGATATTTTTTCATAGGTTTATTTACTTATGGTCTATTAATGTATGTTTTCTAGATTCAGCGGGCCTTTAGGACTTAAATCTTCTACTCCAATATAAAAATTAATTTGAATTAAATTAATATAACTTACAACCTCATCTTAAAGCTTTAGGATTGATCAAAAAAAAATATTTGGGAAACCTTTGGTTTGTGATGTACAATCATGAAATCATATTAATTGCCTTTTCTAAAATGAGGGCTTGCACTCATTGCATGATAATAAGGAGAGTCCGATTATTGTAGACAACCACCCTTGAATGAAGAACACCTCTGTTGTTGATTTGGTCAATACCTTCATTTCTTCATACATGTAGGCATAATTGCATACCCAAACCTAGTTGATAAATTATGTGTCTAAAATTTATAAAAGATTGAATTTTATTACACTAGTTAGAAGCATTATTTATACTAATCATGATTTTTGAATTATAATGTGTCTATAATATTATATTTTTTAATAACAAAATAACATAGTCATCTTACATTTACATGAGACTTGGCCTCATGATTTTAATATATAGGTGGTGTTACCTGACAACCCTTCCAAGTAGTTGTAAGTCTAGAAGAGTTGGGATATGCTCACATTCTTACGTGAGATTGTGCTATTATATCCTATCTCCTAGCATATAATAGAAAAAATTTCTAGCATATGTTAAAGCACTTTTAGTTTTAGGATCTGAGGTTTCTCATTCTCTCTTACTACAAGTATAAATCCTAAACTCTTAGGTATTTCCATAATCTGTGTGTTGACATCACTTTTGGAGTGAGGATTAATCCTTCCCATCTTGGATCTAGGAACCTTTTGGACACTTGGATTTCCTTAGTGCTAGGACACTTCTAGTGATTAAGAGAACATTAAACTTAGGATTAGAGACTTAGAGGGCATGACACTAAGCTTAAAATCCACCTTAGAATAAATAGGTTTCACCTATCTTATGGCATGAACCAAAACCCATACCTATGTACTCATCCAAACTCAAGCTCATGTAGATGGAGCTAAACTAACTTAAAAGTTATTCAATTAATATTAACTAAATTTAGTTTTCTAATCCAAGTTCTAAGCTAAATTATTTTGGACCTTAACCCAAGTTAATACACCATAATCTTATGACTCAATTCAAACCCATTCAAGCAAAATAAATCCAATTTGATTTTCTAAATCACTTTAATTATTTAATAGATCATTTCAAGCCTTTCCAACACTTGCAATTAAGCCAATTGATCTAAAGGAAGGTGAACAACCCATGTTAGCCCAATTTGGCCTAAAGGGTCAAATTGAATCAAATCAAAGCTTAGACTAAATTAGTTGAAACCAATGCTTCCAATTAATCACCAATTGAATATTGAACATAATCAAACCTTTAATTGAACCCAATTTGGTCAACCTAACCCAATTAGCCCATTTAGCCCAATTTGATCTAAAGATTCAAATTGAACCAACTCACCCCATAATCCAAATCAATTCAAATCAACTCTTCTAATCAATTATAAGTGACCAACTGAACATAGACCTAACCCATGCTCAGGCCAATTTGGTAATTTGGTCAAATTGCTCAACATGACCCATTTGACCCAAATTAAATCATATGAGCCAAGTCTAAATTGAGTCAAACTAATTGCACTTATTCACTCTAAATGATCAATTGAACTCATCTAAGTCACCACTTTGGCCCAATTTGGTCAAATGATCAACTTAGCCCAACTTGATCCATTTGACCCATATGGGTCAAATTGAACCAAACCCAACCAAACCAAGCCCAAACCCAACCAAATTTGGCATGGCTAATACAAGGGTCACAGTGGGCCTACCCAAGTGGATCCAACCCATGGTGAACCCAATTTGGGTCAAACCCATTAAACCAAGCCACCCAAATGAGATAAAATCCTCATTTGGGAGGGTTCTCCACCTCCTTACCCCATGGTAGCCACCTTTGGCTCTTCTTGGACAAGAGGACCACAAACCAACCTAACCCAAAGCTATTGGGCTCAGCCTTTGGCTAAGAGAGGGTGAGTTCACCCATGGGCATCCATTGGTCCATCTAAGGAAAGTGTACACCTCATACTAGCACACTACACTCCCTGAGCCTCTCACCCTCAACCATCTTAGCAACCCCCTACCATCTCCGGTGACTTACCCTATTGAACGGTTGCTAAAGGCTGAACCAATACCAGCCCTTGGTTCAATTGGAAGGATAGTATACTCCTCCCCATCCATTCAAACTCAACATAGAGCTTATTGAGAGATTTTTGCATAGTCCCATACCTTCCCGTAGCTCCTCGTGCACTCCACCATTGGTAAGATCAGCTCCCAATCAGATCCGAGAGCTCCGCCTATCCAAACATCTCAAAACTCCACCAAACTCAAATTAACTCTTCCCACATCTTTACCTCAGTTCAACAAGCCAAAATGAATCATTCCCTAAGTGATTCGACCACTGGAAGATGTCCCAAGACCAACTCCGATGAGCTTTACGATGACATTTGGTCCATAGACAGATTAGTTAGGAGGTAGCTCATTATCTTCTCATCAAGGCTTCATCTCTTCAAGACAAAGCTACCTCTATCGATGGACCGCTGATCTTTTGCTCCAATGAGATAAAAATCTGGCAATCATAGTCTTGGCCTCTTGGTGTTGGTCTTTTTTTTGAAGGGAATCATATTTTAATGTGATTTCCACAATAAGATCTCCTTAGATTCATTCCATAATCATTTTGGAGTTGATTAATTTCACCATCAAATGAGCTCTAGCAAGCTTGAATTGAGCGGTAGAAGGCGCCCATCTTCTAGCTCTTGTAGGACGATGAAACATCGGCCATCTATTTTGAATGATTAGAATGGATGATAATGATTAATCACATTAAAAATTTTGATTTAATCCCTTTGGAATCATAGGATTAATGTTAGTCTGATCTAAGATTGGACGACCGAGATGAAACAACGTCCACTGTTGCTGAGTCAGCTACTACATTGGACGATTTAAATAGCCAATGTCATGGTGCCATGTGGAAAGCGTTATTGCGGCCAATGTGGCACTGCTGGTTTAAAAGAGTTAATTAGGCTTTAAAAATGTAATTAAATGGCCAAAAATTTAAAAAATCATAACTAAAATGTTAAAAAATTAAAAAATTCAAATAAATCCATTTTGGAAAGGATAGATAGAGGAGAATTTAAGAAAAATAAAATCTATAATTAATGCCCTGTGAACTACGCTTAACTAAGGTTTAAAGCTTAGGCTAACTACCTTAATTAATGTTGAATTACTTGGCTAATTAATTTTAAATTTGGTGGGATGACTTTATGGGATGTCCTCTGCCTCCCATAATTTTCTTGGAATTATTTTCCATGTAATTTAAATAATTTGGTATTTCAATCCGAATTACCCTATTTAATCAATTAAATAATTATTAAAATTGGTGGACATTACAAATTTAAAAATTAATGATAATTAATCAAGGTGGACACAGGAAATAATGAAGAGAAATAATTAGAACCCCTTTCATAATAATTTTTCAATTGTATTTTCTTAAGAGGGCTAATTAACATGTGTAATAATTTGGGAATTGTTAGAAAATTAATAATAAAGTAAAAATCAAAATTAATAATTGGTTCAGGTAAGTCAAGTATGATCCATTAATTTCCCTTTATGTGTTCAATAATATAAATTTATTAAGAAAATTATGATCATCCCATTAGTGTGGGAAAATCATAAGAGTATTAATTTAGATAATTTTTTTTGAACTAATTACTCTTAAGCATGAGCCTAATTATATTAGATTTCTTTAGATGCATTGCTAATTTTATTTTCCTAAAAGCATATCACTGAAGGCTCATGATCAAGTAGTTAATTAAATTAAAAAAAGTTTAAGGAAGGATAATTAAGTTGATGTACTTAATCCCTTGAACCTAATCAACCCATAAAACCATATAATTTTCTTCTTTAAACATGCTAAATCACCAACATGAGATGAGGTAAATACTAAATATCATTTCTCCTTTTTAGGTTTTAATAACATAAACATCAAAATCAAATCTTATAAGAACTTTGGTTAGTCTTAAGGAATACTTATTTGGCTTGATTGTCCTTAGGATTTAATGTAGTTGAGTATGTTATGTGATAATATTTAATTACTTTTAGATACTAGGAAGCCTGGTTTGTATTTCAACTATCCTATTATTTGGCTTTATATTTTTGAAATTAAAGTTATTTGAATTATGAGTTGATATTTTATTAGAAATATAGGACTTAGATTATGATAGCATAAGACTATAGAAATGTGTAGTTCTTGAAGACTTATTTGAATAGGATGCTTCAGAACCTAAGTCTAAAAAAAATCTTTTGACATAAGTTAGAGGCTCAACTTATTCTAAGTTTTGGGAGTTGTCGATTCATTTTCTTACCTAAGAAAATGAAACTATTAATTAAACTAATGAAAAATTAATTGATGAGAAGTTAAGTTAATGATGATTGATTTGACTAAATAGTTGACTCAATTAAGGCTGGCTTGGTGATTGGTTCAACTTACTTAATGGTTGATTTTAATTAAGGTTTTGGTTAACTATAAATTTAATTCATTATAATTGATTCAATTAGATGTTTAGCTTAGGTGATTTACCCATTTAGAGATTAATTATGATTAATTTGGTTTAGCTAAATCAAAAGGTTAATCGAATCTTGATTAAATTTACTAAGTTTTGATTTAATTTTTTTGTATTTTTTTATTGATTATATTTTTAAATAATTCAAGTAAATTAGTTAACTTTGATTGAAACCTAATTTAATTTCATTACACATGATTAATTTTGATTAATGATTCAATTAATGATTGATAAGTTAAATTGATTTGGTTGAGTCCCATTTGAAATTTATTTAATTATGTTTCATATAGTTAATTAAATTAAATTTAGGTTTAATTTGAATTAAATTGAGGATTATGTGATATTCACTTCATAGTTTGGTTATTGAGAGCTAAATAGTATTTTATTTATAATTTGGCTTTATATTTTAATTTATTGGAGCTTAGCTTTAATAAATTCAATTAGTGTTGATTTTAATGATTTATTGAATCATAATTTTATGTGAGTTTAGGATTTATTTAACTTCAGTGGATTATATTATTTTGTTAAGGTTACTTGATGTTAGTTAAAATGGTTTACACTATTTTATTGATTTTTGTAAATTTATTTATTTTTAAATTAATTAATTCATGAAATTAGGCATTTGAACTTCAAAATTCAATACCTTTTAATATAATTATTATTTTAACTTGAAATTTTTATAGTAGGCGTGTTTTAATCTCAATTGAAATCCTTAAAAGTTTCAAGTCAATTTAATTAATATTTTTGTTTAATTAAAAAATTGATTTTCAATCAAACTATAATTAAGTCCAAAATACCAAATAAAAATTAAAGTTTTTGGTTTCATTAGATATCATTCGAAAAGATGAATCCAACAAGCCGTTATTTACAATTTTTCATTAAGTATTTTAATTTATGTAATTTTTTGAAGTTTTATCTATTTTAAAATAATTTTTAAATATAGAAAAGCTGGAATATACTAGTTAACCGAGTCAGCATCACATGGCGTTGATTGGGCATGTTTTACATGTGTCAACCATGGATTGGCTAGATGGTGTTGATGTGGCCACTTATGCAGCAAAACACGAATTTGATCTAGACCGTTTGATTTGATCGGACGGTCCAGATCAATCCTTTCGATATAAAGCTAGAATCAGAACCTAATCACGTCCTAATCTCAGCCGTCTTCCCTATTTAAAGAGGATCGAATGGTTGGTGGCTCTCCTTCCTCGTGGACAATGGACCAAGAGGGGCAGATGCCTTTGCCACCCCTCCAAGCTGTGATTTTTGGTGATTCTCATCGTAGATCACCTATGTTTGGTTCCAAAAAATTGTATCTTGAAAATAAAATATAACTATGAGTTTAAATCCTAATTTTGCATGTCTTCACTTCATAAACTGCCAAAGCATAAATATTGGTTATGGGAGTTGGAGGTTACCTCACCTAAGCCTATTTTCGGTGGCGTTGACATCTCAAAATTGTTCATTGGCACAAAATGAAGCTTTGAGGTGAGCATGCCCCCTTGCCTCCTCACCAATCATTGAGAACACCAAGGTCTACCACCCTTCGCCAAGGTTCAGTGTTTATTGGGGTTTAGACGAGTCAGGAAGCTTGGAAACTGGCTTAGTTCGACTCCTTGTATGCTAGTGAAGTTACTGGAAAGGTTATCATGGGGAGAGGCTTACTTCTATTCCCACTTCAAGATTAGTCGACCATTCACCTCTGGCTTTGGTTGATATCTAACTCATCGGTGAAGGTGAAGGTCCCTTTCCACCCCTTTTCCCTCTGGAATGTGTTTGTGAGCTTGGATTGAGGTTTTCCACTTTCTTCTTCGCATTTTTCTTCTTGGCCGAGGGCCATTTTCTTTCTCTCTTTTTTTGTGTGCTGAGGTCAAGAATAGTTATCATGGGTGATTGTCTCCTTGGATGCTTGCTAGAGGAGATGGTCAATTGTTTGGAGTAAATCCAATTCAATTGAATGAAGAGATAAGAGGATATGGAAGAAGGAAGGAAGGGTTGACTTCATTCATTATTTTGGTGTCTTTCTTTCCAATGGCTACACCTTATCTCTCTTGGCAACCTCATCTCCATTTTGTTTTGCTAGTTGGCTACACAACTCAAGCCCAAAATGGGTTATTAATTGGAGCTGAAACTCATTTGATTTGGATTTGAGCTTAAAAAAAAATTAAATGCATACCACTTGGATTTAGATTTTGTTTAAATTTATTTGAGTTGGTTTGATTGTATTTTTTTTTGACTAATTGATTTTATATTTGAGTTTCAATTAGTGTTGATTGTGCAATAGATAATTTGGAGGCCAATTGATTCATGCCTTATGAAATTTTTGATGTGATTTAGGTTATTTAACCTTTTCGATCTAAATGGATCACATTGGGTCTCCTAACCTATTTGACCATTTTAGGATCTGGACTTGTGTTTAGTTATGTTCATTTGACTATTTTTTATGTCTATGATTGAATAATTTCATTTGATTTTACTTAGATTTTAGTTTTAACCCAAATTACCATTTTTATTCCAAAAGTAAGTTTGGGTTAGATTGAGTCAAATGGCCAATCTAACTTAATCAAAGTGGGTTTGGACTTCAATCATGTGTAATTAAGTATGTAAAATAATTTGGTTTAATTAATATCAATTATTTTAAAGTTGATTTTGATTTATACTTATTTTGAACCAAATTGGACTTTATGGGTCAAATTGAACTCACTTGAGTCAAATGATCAAATTGATCAAATTAAATCTAAATATTTATTGAATTATATTTATTTATAATTTTTAAATGATTTTAAATATATTATTTTAATTAATTTTAACTTAATTTAAATTTTAGTTCAATAGGATCCATTTGGGTCTAACTAGGTCAAATGACCCAACTAACCCATTTAAGGCCTCATTGGATTCAAATTTGGTTAGATTTGCATTTAAGCATATTCATTTAAAGATTTTGAATCTTTGGAACTTAATTAGGCAAATCTTGATTAGTTAACTTTTAACTAAGTTGGACTAACATGAATCAACTCTAAGTTAATTGAATTATTTGATAACTTCGAACCTCATCTAGATTTATTTTTGAGTTTATTTATATTTATATATTAAATCTATGCTTTTTAATTTAATTTAATTTATTTCTAATTTTATTTGATTTTTATTAAACTTAGGTGATTTTGAGCTTAAATGAGTTAATCAAACCCAATTACCTCAATCCGGGATTAATTAAATTTAGATTCTAAATCAAATATGTTAGATTTAGATTTTTGTTGTGTTCTAATAGATTTAGTTTGATTTGAATTCACGTAATTCAATTGGGCTATGTCAAGTCCTAGAAGGGTCCATTAGGATGAGCTCGCTTTCACTCTGTGGGTATTTAAGTTTGATTTGATTTGAAATTTAAATTTTGGTTTTAGATTTTATATTTAATTTGATTATTTCCTTATTGTTGATTTGTTCATACACCTTAAATACTAAGAACAATTTCCCAAGTACCTAATTAAAAAACTCCTAATATAAGATTAGGGATCCTAATTTTTAATATTAGGATGATGTCCATCTCATACAAAAATGACGTCAACACATAAGTCCTAGTATTCTTATAAATCAACAATTCTAACTAAACATAAATCTTAAATCATAATTATAAATCCTTACAATATGATAGATTAAAGTGTTTGTTGGGTTTCCCATTATTTAAATACTTCCTAGTTATCATTATTTGGACTACGTTATTAAGTGTTTCAATTTGCTCTATCTCATTTCATTTTCAAATTAAACAATCTTTGATCACAATGTTTGAAATCCACAAAGATGTCGATTAACTACATTAATCAAGAGTTTTCCTAAGGGACAATGTCTCTTAGGTTGTAATTAACTATGGGCGCCTGTCCTTTTAGGGAATTTGTAAGCTAACTTAAAATAAACCTTACTTACTTCATCCATGTAAGGTAGGGAAAAGATTTCTGGTACGTAGGCCCATCAACCTTAAAAGCCTTTATTATGTGATTAAAGTTCCATTTGATTAAACTTTTGTTTTTATTAAATTTATTTTAAAAAGTTTTTTAAAAAATTGTGTCAAAAAGCAGCACAAAGATCATTGTCCCAATAAGAGTAAAAAAGGAGTTATGATGAAAATGCTTAAAAAAAGTGGTATAATCAAACAAACCTTTAAAAAGTATAATGACAATTTAAAAGGGTGAAGCAGTTAGAAATCTCTCTTAAAAGAAGCTTAAGTCCATCATAAGATGATATGTCTACCTCTCGAAATAGTACATTATTTTGTTGTTTACATAAATAAAAAATAAAATGCTTTTTTTTTTTGGCTATAACACTGTGGGTTCTTGGCACCGTGGCATTGCCTTGACCTTTTAGAAGGATTACTATCCTAGTCCAGGTATTGAACGATGGTATAGCACCGCGACTCCGCATTCTTGGCGTAGAGGCACTACACCAGCTATTAAGAGAGAATAATTATTAGGCCACTACTATAAATAAATGTGAGTAGTTCACTCCAAGGACCTTTTTCCCCTTGACTCCACTCTTTCACTAAACTGGTGATTGCTCTTCACTTCAAGATCTTTCACTTCAGTAAAGAATTTATGTTCTTTTACTTTTTAAAAAAATGTTTAATAAAAATCTCATCATTGATCTTTAATCCAGTATGAAAAACTTGGAAATTTGAAGACCTCCACCGTTGAATTTCATTCCGACGTGAGACAAAAACATCCTCCCCTCCATTGATTTTAGATCTAGAATAAGGTAGAAGAGTTTTATACAATTTTTGTTATCTAGCACTGCTAAGGCAAAATGTTTCCAAAATTTCTAAAGAAAATTGGAAAGATGCATACTTTAAATTCAAATTTTGGCCTACAGCGTCGTAACGTGAATATCAATGTTGTGCTCTCGGGTATTCATATTACAAGAGTGACACCACAATGCTAAAGAATTAGTACCACAATGCTTTAATGAAATCCCATAGTGCCATGGTGTTATAGCATCAGTGTTGCAGTGCCATGTCGCCCTAATGCAAGTAAAAAGTCATCATAGTGCCATAGCATCAGCACCGCAATGCCAAATCTATGTGTCACTTTGTATATGACTTAGAACATTTTTTTTATAAAATAGAAATAAAATCCCATAGTGATGTGGTGCTATAGGGACACCAATGCAATGCAATGTCGCCTTTGTGTATGTGAAAAAGGAATTCAAAAATTTTCTACTGGGGAGAAAATAATTTTCCACAGCACTGTGGCCCCCACCTCTTGAGTTTTTTATTCTATATCTAACACCAAGGCACTATACCCTGATATGTCTTTTTATAAGTGTTAAAAATTTTATTTTTTATTCTTTCATAGTAGAGCATAAATAGTGATAATAATGCATAAGCACAACACATAATTATTAAAAAGGAGAAAATTTTATTGCTAAACTTGAATATTACAACCACAAAAAAAGAAGGGAAAAAAAATACAAATATAAAGAACTAGAAGACATATTCATAGCCACCCTCCTCTATGCCTGATCCGGTGGGGTAATCACACATGGCTGATACTAAGGCATCGTAGGGAAGGAGACCTAGCTAGATCTGGGAGAATGCAATTAAAACATGTTGACCAAAGGTAATGTTGAGGTAGGCCATGTAACAAAATTACATCTACTGTTGATCTATATGATGGTTAAACTTGCATTCTAGCATCTCTTTCCTATGAAACTTCTATCCACCCTCTTTCACAAGTTCATGATCTGGTTGCCAATCTCTTGAACTTGCTCAGCCAGGGACTTGGGAGTTCAGGGCCTAGATCGGTGAGGATGTGAACTCTCTCCCACTTCAGATATATTCCTGAATTCCCAATCACCCACTTTATTAGAGGGGCCTTCTAAGGAGTACCAACTTATCAGGTCCCCCCTATTTCACCTACCATAACACACACAATATATAAATAGAAGGGTGGCCATACTGATAGTGCTCTATTCAAAGATATTATAAATAGAATTAAAAATGATCTTCAATGTTGATTGAGAACCCCTTATGAATAGAAAAATTTTAAATAGCCCTATCCTTGGTAACCTCACTGATGTTACCAAAGGGCATAAGTCTGGAAGAAATGAGATAGTGCCAAGCTTTAGAAGCAACTATTATACTATCAAAAATAAAGTTGATAGTCATTTTCTTTTGTCATTTTCATTGCATGCTTTCATTTCTGCCAAAAAAAAGTATAATCTCATCGAGATCAAGATAGTCATTGTAGTAGGAGAGAGATTGAACATACCCAATATTAGGAAGATCATAATATGCATTTATAACACTACTATCATAACTTACTAGCTTCCCCCAAATGTTTTCTTTGTTATCTTCACTATCCTGTGTGTTTGTAAGGAATTCATGCACCACCAGAATGATGCATGAGCTATTATAGTAAGCTAGCTTAAGCCACATTCACTCTATGATTATCCCCTCCACACTATTGGGATTGAAACCCTTTCAAATTAGGTGCTTGTGAAAGAGAGCATGTTGATACCAATCCTCAACATTGACACTAATGAAGCAGTTGGCATTGCTGGATGCCCTCTTCTTGCCCAACAATCTTCTAAGAAGCATGATTAAAAATTTTAACTTAGGAAGCAAAGAGAGCTTCAAAAGAGATAGAAAGTTCTTAAAGAGAAATGATTGTTGAATGAAAAATACTTGACAATCAGACTCAACATCGTAGCTCACAGACCTGACATCGAGGTGTTGGCCTTTTAGGTTGTAGAACACGGCCTCAAATTCATGGCACCCTCATGTAGTGTCAGGCGTTGGTCAGCTAATCCCATCGGTTGTTGTGCAGTCAAAAAGATAGATTTAATTATGATAAATTTCATAACTAATGCGCATGAAATGATCATAGCACCGCGACCCTCATTAAAATGAGGCTATTATTTTCCCTTAAAACCAACTACATGCCTATCAAAAATCTTGACCAGCGTATGGACGCGACGTATTGTCGCTCAAATGGTCAAAAGACCAATAATGTTGGCACCGCAGCCTTACATATGCAGCGCTGAGGTGCTGAGCCTCCAGCTCATCTCCTATCGTATCATGCCACATAAGCAATTGTCTCACTATAATATCACCGAAATGCTGAATCATAACAGGCAATCGGAACCCTAAAATGAGAAGTATGTACTTTTAATAAAATTTAATTTTTTATTCATTTGTCATGCAAAGACCATTATATCTACCCAACATGTGAACAACTCATCTATATGGCAATCCAAAGGGATGTAAGTCAAGTTTTCCAATCCATTTTTCATACAAACACCCATATAATTCTGACATTCCATAAAGAGATGTAAGTCCAATCTTCTATATGTTCACCATGCGAACAACTTCTATATGTTCACCATGTAAACATCTACATAATTTTGGTTCACCATATGAACATCTACATAATTTTGGGCATTCTGAAGGGATATAAGCCCATTCTATATCTGTGCGCATGTCTAGCATCCTTGATGCCTTATCTAATCAGCAATTTAAAAAATGAGAAATTTAATTCTTTATATAGTTATATATATATATATATATATATATATATATATATATATATATATATATATATATATATATACAATTTTTAATAAGGGAGGAATTGTTACAATGAATTAAAAAATATATAATTGTTGTAACATTATTATCATAATAGCATTATAACATCAATAATTTTGATGTTATTACATATAAAATAAATACAAAGAAAGTTAATAAATGTATAAGAAAAAATAACAATCATTAATGGAAATAAATTATAAATAATGCTTTAATATTTTGATCTCATCTTTCACTTATAAATACAGAAGAATTTAATCTTAAAAGGGAGAAGTTTGTTTTTGAATACTCTCTTATTTATTCATCAACTTCTGTTCTTATCATTCTATCATTTCAATTTTTTGGGCAACTAAAGATATATGTTTAGTTCTAAGTTTGATCATTTAGTGGTGTAATGTGTAATCAATGCAAAGGAATATGTTGTATTTCAAGAGTAAAAGAGTGAGTTGTAAATTGGTGCACCCAATGTTTGATCTATTGTAAGAATAATATCGTCAGCATGTCTTCATTCCATTGTATTTCAATCTCATTACTTTTATTTACTTAATTATATTAAATTTATTTCTTACTTTTTTATTATCAATTTATTTTATAGTTCTAACAAGAAACACATAACCACCCCACCTTTGGTATTCCCAGGAAGCTATCTCCACTCTACACTAAACTTAGTCATCTACTTTCACTCTTTCCTCTCTTCTCCTTTTTCTACCTTCAATTGAGATGTAAAACAATTATCTTCCTTCTTCAACTATCTCTTTCTACCCCTTTTCTCTATCTACTCTCTCTATTAAATTTTTTCTTTCTATAATATATTAAATAAATCTTATCAAAATCTAATAAAGAAATAAATTAGTTATTATATATTTACATTGCCTCCTTGAAATTTTCATTGCTCATACATGAAGATAAAATATTGAAAAAGCTTAAATATTTAAGTACTTTGATGCGTTGTTCTACAATGATGGGGAAAAATTGCAAAATTAAATACTCTAGTACATTATTCCAATGCTATGAGAAAAACCTGATGTTGCATTTTTTATGAAAGTATTGAAGGCTAGTACACACTTTTTTTAAGAGCGGTGGGAAGGCTTGACTCTTCTATAGAAAGCCCTACACAAGGGAGACACTGGGGAGTTACTAAAATGTGAATTGAATGAGATTTTTGGAAATAGAATTAAATAAACTCATAAATGATTTAAATTAAATAAAAATTATGAAGGAGAGCATAACATCATGTTGGCACACTAAACAATAGAAAAATAAAAATAAAAATTATAAGAGTGATTGAAATTTGAAGAATTTATCTAATGAGTAAAAGCACGAATGTAACCTCCCTCTTTCTCTGATCAGTCTCTTTTATCATTTACACAAGTGCACATGTAGAATCAAGTAACAAAATGATAAGCAGAGTATCATTCTCACAAAAATTTAAGTATTGCTTAATATTTAGATTAAATTGATTACTAACCTTTCTAAGTTATGATTGTTATCCAATAAGTCAAAATTATCAAAATACTTTATAACCTTAAGATTTAAATGAAAATTTTTGTTTTTATAATATATTTTAAAGATGTACTATGAATTTGTGAAGTTATGAAGTATATACATATTAAACTTTATAATAGAATCAATTTAAGTACATGCTAGTGTCTATTAGGAGCAAAGTTGCTATAGTGACTATGTATAGATCAAAATAACTAAACTAATCTCTTTAATTTGCTATTAGTTTAGTCTAAATTAAAATTTTTTTAGTTGGTTTTCCCAACATCTCCCTTAAAATGATTGCAGATCAAAAAATTAACAATACCATTCTAGTTATTAGTCAATACATCTATTTATTTTTCCTTACTATTTTTCTAGGATTCTTCCAATATCTCTAAATTGAAATAAATTTTAACATTAACATAAGTCACATTACAAGTAAATTTAGAATAAAAAAACCAAAACACATTTAACACGAAAGCATGAATAATTTTCTTATATTATATCATATTACAAGTTTAATACATGACAAACACTCAAAAATTACACAAATATAGAGCACTATACTATTTAGCTACTCATTTTATAAGAAGATAAATCTAAGAATTAAATCATGAGATAATCAAAGAAAAAAGTAAGAGAGAACCAAGTAAATTCTTCTAAATCCTCTCTTGATTGCCTTCATGCTACTTCCGGTTGAAATTGAACAATATTTCCCACTCAAGTTCTATTATGGATCCTCTTCTCCAAGTCTTTTTACACAAGCAAACTCACAAACTCACACACATAGAACTTGAAGGTGTTGCACTCCAAGTTCTTACACACTCTCACTCACACTTTTGGATAAACTTCTCTCCAAAAGAATTCTTTTACACTATCCATATATTATAGCCTTGGTCCCATAGTGTTGACTCCCTGGATCTAGAATGAAAATTGCCCAAACTACCACGGTGAAGCTTCTCGGGTCATCCGTGACACTATTGCACTTTTGATGAGGGTGGCAATCACCTTTTAAGTCATAGGATCCAATATAGGCACTAAGGCTACCTATTGATCTCAATTTTGGAGTGAGGTTAACTACCTCTTCCTTAGATCTAGGATTGATCTAGGCACTAAAGTTTCCATAGGATTAGGACACTGTAGTGGTTAGGTGAACACTAGTACAAAACTCGAAAGACCTATAGGATCTGGCATATGACTAGACCTCAGCTTAGAATATATACGACACACCTACCCTAAACCCAATTAAACCATATACTAACTAAATCTCACAAACCTAAATCAAATGACCACAAAATAAACCTCAAACAACATCAATTTGTCCTATGTTTAATTTGATCCATCATGATTCAATTTGGTCAAATGGTCAAGTTGACCCAACCTAGCCCATTTGGGCTTAAAAGAGCTAGACCCAAAATCAATTCATCCAAACTTATTTGAATCTCAATTGAACTTGATTGAACCTCGACTTTAATCCAATTGAATCAAATCAAGCCAAATTGGCCCTTAGCCCAAATTGACCCATTTGAACAATGTAGGGCCAAAATCCCATCCAACTTGATTAAGAACAAATTGACTTAACCCAAGCCTAATGGTCATCTCAAATACTAAGTTAATCATTTCAATTCACTCTAACCCATTTAATTCTACCAATTGGTTCAACTAACCTAATTTGAACCATTAGATCTAAACGGTTCAAACGAGTTAAAATTCCGTTCAACTCAAATTGATTACAACCAAAGCCATCAATCAACTCTAAATTCAACATTAAATATTTTTAATATTTAATTGACCTCAATTGAACCCAATAAAGCTAATCAACTCACTTAACCTAATTCGACCTAAAGGATCAAATTGAATCAAATTTCAATCCAAGCTAAATCGAATCAATCCAATCTGCTCAACCACCTCTAAATTGAGTATTGATCAACATTGATCATCTAGTTGCAAATAATTGAGCTTAACTAAGCCAATTTGGGCTCCTGATCGAAGTTGACCTAATTTGAATAAAAGGGCCAAACTGGGTCAAATCTCACACCAATCCAAATTGATTGTAACCAATGTCTCTAATCAATCATAAATTGATTATTGAACACACTATAATCATCAATTGAAGCCAATTTGACCAAACCAACTCATTTGGCCCATTTAGGCCAATTTGACCTAAAGGCTCAAATTGCGCTAAAACTTATCCAAATCCAAATCAAATCAAATCCAAGTCTCCAATCACTTTCACATGACCAATTAAACATGAATCAACCCCTCACTCAATCAAATTTGGTCAATTTGACCAAATTGAGCAACCTAGTTTTATAAACCATATCCAAATTCACTTCAAAATTAAATCAAATGAATTAGACCAATACATTCCAAATGATTATTAGAACATAAACCAATAGCCCTCTTAACCCAATTTAGTTAATTGGTCAACCTAACATATTTGAAGTCAAATTAACCTACATAGGTCAAATTGAGCCAAACCCAACTAAACTTGTCATGACTCATCCTTAGGTCCTTATTGACCTACCCAAGGGAATGCTTGGGGATTGTTTGGAATCCTATGGAGAAGGTTTGTGTTAGGTTTGAATAGATGGGGAAGAGTATACTCTCCTGTACAATTGAACCACAGGCTAAGATTGGCTCAGCCTTTGGCTATCGTTCAGTCAGAGTGGGTGGATGGAGGTGGCAGATATTGAGGTGGATGTGTGCGAGAGACTGAGGGAGTATAATAGCCTGCCATGGAGTGTAAACTTCTTATAAGGTGAACTAATGATTTCCCAATGGTGAACTCACCCTCTCTTAGCCAAAGGCTAAACTCAACAGCCATGGGTTAGGTTGGGTTAGTGGTCCTCTGTCCTAGAGGGGCCAAAGATGGCTGCCAAGGAGTGGAGAAATGGGGAACCCTTCCAATTAAAATTTTTGTCCCATTTGGAGGGCTTGGTTCAATGAGTTTGACCCAACTCGGGTTCCCTATGGGTTTGGCCCACTTGGACAAGCCCATGGTGACCCAAGGATGAGTCATGACAAGTTTTGTTAGGTTTAGACTTAGTTTTGTTGGATTTGGCTCAATTTGATTCATGCTGTCAAATGGGTTCAATTGGGCTAAGTTGCCCCTTTAGGCTAAATTAGATCAAAGTGAAATTTGGTTAAGTTCAATTGGTCATTTGGAATGAGTTTTTGCAATTGGTTTGATTCAATTTGGATTAGATTTAGATTTGGTTCATATGATTCAATTTGGGTCAAATGGGTCATGTTGACTAATTTGACCAAATTGGCCAAGTTGTCATGAGCATAGGTTAAGTCCATGTTCAATTGATCATTAGTGATTGATTGGAAGAGTTGATTTGAATTGATTTGGATTGGGGAGTGATTTGGTTCAATTTAACATTTTAAGTCAAATTGGGCTAAGTAGGTCAACTAGGTTGGGTTGACTAAATTGGATCTAATTGAAGGTTGGATCATGTCCAATATTCAATTGGTGATTGATTGCAAGCATTGGTTTCAATAAATTTGGTTTAGATTTGGCCTTTATTGGGTCAAAAGGCCAAATTGGTTGATTCAATTGGCTTCAGTTGAGTCATGTTCAATATTAAATTTATGATTGATGATAACCATTGATTGCAATTAATTTGGCTTAATACATGATTTGGCCCAATTTGCCCCTTTAGGTCACTTTGGGTCAACTAGGGTTAAGGGGCTAAATTGGTCTGGTTAGGTATAATTTGCTGTAGTGGAGTGTTCAATAGTGACCTACAATCATCAACGAAGAGATTGGATAGCTTGGTTTGATCAAATGGGAGTTTGATTGAAGTTTGTTCTAATCGAGCCTTTTAGGTCACTTTGGACTAAGTGGTTTGGTCAAGTTAATTGAGACTATGGATGGTTGGGATATTGTGGTGTTTTATTTTTATCTTCATCTATCTTGAAAATAAATAAAAATAAAATACACTAGCTGGACACCACGTAGATCGACAGGCGTTCTTATTAGGGTGATCAGGTACAACATTGAGGAATAATGTACTATCTCGAGAGATAGAAGTCATCATCCTACAATAGACCTAATCACCTAATGAGAACTCCTACGGACAATGGGTCTTCAAATGTACCAGAGATTCTTCTCATACTTTACATGAAAAAGTAAAATAGAGTTTATTTTAAATTAGGTTCATTAAGTTCCTATGAAGGCAAACCCCTATAGTTAATTACATCTTAAGGAATGAGATTCATTAACAATGCTCTAGATTAAGGTAAATGATCATTGTTGCAAAAGATTTCAAAGCTAGGAATATCAATAAATTGGTTATTTTTGGAAGATCAAGTGGGATTGATCAAAAGGAGGGAGTTATTATCGAACCCAAAGGAAGATAAGTAGGGGATGCGCACGATGCTAGGAAACCTAGAGAGCATCCCAAACTATCATATGGTTGGCCTTTATATTTTTAAATTTTGAAGAGAGTTAATTGTTTGATTTGAATTTTTATTAGAAATATAGGGCTTACAATTCCATAATACAAGATCATGAAAATGCCTAAGAGGTGAGGATTTATGCTTGTAGCCCGCAAAATGAAATAGCAACCTCAGATCCTGAATCTAGGGAGCTTTGGCGAGGGCAAAGGAACGACCTAAATCTAAGGTGAAAATAAGTATATGGCTTACCTCCATAAGAGAGGATAAACCCCATTGGATTACGATGGGGGTGGTACTAACTCCTCCTACTATTTTAAATACATATAGGCAAGTCTTATGCTTTGCAAGATAGCTAAGCTATTGTTTACTTAGAAAGGAGACTATGTACTTAAACACACTCTCTAAGAGATTAGATCATGAAAGGCATGAATAATGACTTAAATCTAATATAAATTTTGTTAAGTTTTATTTTCATTTTTGGACAATTCATTTGACATAGGCTATGGGATTCATATGCCTAATGCATGAGAAATTGGTTATGGGTCAAAATCAACAAGAAGGAGGTGTGTTTCTACCATGGCTCTCAAAGGTCAAGCCATGTTCTCTGGAAAAGATGGAAGCCCTCCATTGGTAAGAGTGAAGCAAGATACTTTTTATGCATGATGTGAGATATACAATATCCAGCTAAGGGGTTGCTAAATCTTTTATTATCTTGATTAGTCCTAGGCTTCAGTTAAGGTTATGAGTTGTTTAATTTTATTTTGAGTTGATTAATTAGATAAAAAATTTATTTTTTTTCTAAATTCCTAATCACATACAGGCCATTCATCAAACAATTGAAGAAACTAGAGAAAATCATGCCATCTTAATGCACAAGCTAAAAAAACATCAAAAAATTTTATAAAGGTTGCACAAAAAAGTTAAACTACCACACAACCCAAAAGGAACTGTGGGTAGCCGAGCTCTAACCTTATACAACCTAGATTATAAATGAATAATTTTAATTTAAAAAGAATTCATGTCATGGGGGTCTTCATTCTTCATTTATCATTTCTTCTTTTCTTCTTTTCTTTCTTTATTTCTTTATTTCTTTCTTCTTTCTTCATTTGGACTTGGGATGTAGTTTGCTCCAAGGCTTCACATGGTACATAAGACATGGTCTTATGACCAATTATCACCTTAATCCCCCATAACATTCATTTAAAATCTTAATTACAAAATTACATTAAAATGGGAAAGATAAATCTAACTAAACTTGCAAAATAGAGATTAGCTAAACATACTACACAACCCAGTAAATTATAGGAATAATTTGGGCTTAGCACCCCACACATGGGTAACCAAGTCCACCTGTCCTAATTTGGATCATGCTTAGGGGTATAAGCAACTTGCACAGTAAAAGAATTTATATTTTTATTATAGCACCCCTTAAGCACAATTCCCTGCAGAAGACACGATTAAACTAAGATCATCCAATCATTCATTCTACGCATATGCACTCTAACATCCAGTCTAAAAATATTACATCACAAAACAAAATCAAACATCAAACCATGCACTGCCCAAACATAGAGCTAGAAATTGTAACTTAGCCTAATGTGTGTGTGCCATTTAAGGCTTGTGTGGCATGTGTTAGCTAGGCTTTAAGGCTGAAATTTTCTAAGTGTGAATGATTCAACTTAGAGGGTGGTTTCATTTAAGTGATTTAGTTGATTTGTTAATTTTATTTGATGATTTGATTTGGTTTGAATGAACCTACATTTAATTACTAAAAGTTATAAAGTGAAGAAAAGAGAAGAGAACTTCTCTTTCATCTCTACCTTAAGTAATTTCTAAGGTAGATTCATTAAAGATTTTTCTTTGGTGAATGTTTTATTTTGTGTTTTAATTAACCCTAAGTTTAGAATTACCCTAAATAAACCTATTTAATAAGAAATACATCTTAGGATTAGTTAAAGTGAATTACTATCGCATAACACATAACAATTTATTTGTTTCCAACATATACACCATGCATATGAATAATCCTAAGCAAATCTATACATGCAATGCAAATTTTAGCACACCTTGAAGATGAATGCTAAGAAATATTGCTTAAGAAAATTTGGATATTCCATGATGCATGATTTTGTTATGTAGAAAATAGAGGGATTCTTTTATCCATTTATCAAATGCACATTTGTATGTATAAAAGATATAAGTGAGTACGACACCATTGTTTTTTACATGAGGGGTGTAAGATACAAGACCTACTTGAGGATACTTAAAGCCTCGCAACCCTGGGATGTCCAAACTATTATATAACTTTTCTTAAATACATGTGCATGTACAAAAACAAATAAATGGAAGAAGAGTCATGCAAAAGATTTTGTGTTTGATTTGGCTATGCAATTTACATGTGTAAATGTGAAGATCCTTCTTAAGTCATAACATAGAAGTGAATAGGAATGGATTTGAGCAAGTGTTATTTTCTTTTCATATGAACTATACACTTTGCAAATCCTACCCATATCCATATTAAGAGAAGATAAGGAAGTCACATAAAGCACATCTTATATGTTATATTCACATGCAAGCTTATAAGTACATGTAAGTAGCATACTTTCATTTATGATCTTTGATTTATAGATTTTGAAAATAATTTTTGATTTAGTAGTGATATTAGCCATTCATATTTTTAACTTTAGCCAAAACATACAATTTGACATAAAGAAAACATTTTTTTTATTTAATTGATTGTTCAAAAGACATGAATGCATGATTTCATATGGCATACAACATTTAGAATGCTTGGAAAGAAATAAAGTGATGTAAGCATGTAACTTCATTCCCCCTAATTAATTCCTAAGGACAATCCTATAAGATAAGATTATTCAAAGTGAATCAAAATTCTTGATTTTGATTTATTTAGAAGTCCATTTTCTCATGTGTGAAATTTAGAATAATTAGATTGATTTTATGTTTTGTTTAGGTTAAGGTGTGAATTAAAACCATTAAACCTTACCTATATCATTTTAACATAATTAAATAAATAATTTTGAGCCAACATCTGGTATGCAATCACATGGAAAATAAATTAGTAATGCACCTAAGAAAAAAGGGGGCCTAATGCATTAAATTATTGATTGATTAATTAAATTTATTTTTACTTTCATAACCCTCCCACATGTGAGTTGGATATGATTTCTTTAAACTTACCTTAGGCTCTTGAACACCTAAAGATCTACCCAGCAAGAGATTGATTAAGTTTAGATTGGTTTTGAAAGTTTGATTAGGTTAATTAAGTAGATCATTAGTGGATTAATCCTTAATTATGTTTAGATTAAGGAAGAAAGGGGGTTTAGGGAAAAACTTAGGGAAAATATCCCAAGCCCATTCCATAAACCTCCTCTTTACTTAAACAATGTGTAATCATTTTAATTAATGGATTAAATCAGTGTTCACATGCTTAATTACTCTTAATTATATTAAGAGGGTGATTAGAGGTTTATTAATTAATTTCTCTAATTAACTCATTAATAAATCCCAAGAAAATTAGGGGAGGTAGAATTCATCCCACTAAATATGTTTGAGAAATTTAGAATTGATTAATGAATTAATTAGGGAGTAATTAAGGTAATTTAGTTTTAATTAAACCCTAATTAAGGAAAATCTTCCATTCAAAATCCATTAAACTTAATTTTATATTATTCCACTTTGAATTATCTTTAAAATGAACTTGAGTTTGCATTTTTTTTTATTTTTCTACATTTAGTTATGAATTTATAAAGTTTTTATGATTAAAGGATCATGAAAATATCTTAATTAATTAACTAATCACGTCAGCGCCATGTGGCCCACTAACGCATCACACTTTCTATGTGGCATGATGTGATTGATTATTTAAGTTGTTTGTTACAATGGTGACAGCGCCTTTTTTAGGTCATCGATCAAGGATTGGAATCGGGGATAAATCTCATGGTTTTAAAGGAAATAAATCAAAGGATCTACTTGGTTTAATCAGGGCTATCCATCCAAACTAAATAGGATGGACGGCCCATGATTCATCCCTGCCTAAGCTACAGGAGACAAAAGCCGTCCGTCTTCTTGGCTGATTGAGCTTGGGTAAGATTACCACACCATCAAGAAGTATAGGGAAAAACATCCAACTATTAGGATCTAATGGGATTACAATTCCCTTCATAATAAACCAAGCAATTTTCAATGGAGAATCGATTTTGAGTCATACCTCACCAGGGGCTATCACCATCGCTTCCAACGGAGGAGGTAACTTCATCTAGTGGAGATAAAGATTTGTTGAAGGTTCCAAGATTTGATTTGAAGTGGATCTTCCAATTGGCCAAGCTCCCCTCTAATGGCATGTTGCTTTGATCGAAATCCCCCTTCCCGTGGCTTGGAGACTTCAAATTTGTTATGGGTGAGCTTAACTTTCTTCCTTGATGGTGCTTGCAAAGGGAATTTGGATTTGGTGTAGAATTGAGTGACTTGGAATTTCCTTAGGCCTCCCTTATTTTTGGCTTAAGAAAAATTGAGAGGGATGAAATTTGGGAAGCTTGGAAAAGACCTTGGGAAGCTTATGGATGCTTGCCTTTGATCACTCTACACTTGATGTGTGTTTTGAGTTGGAATGAGGGGGAGTATATCTCCCCCTACTTGGATCAGATAGCCAAGAGACATATTGCCATTTTGATCAAATTGAGGAGATTGATTAGATTATTTTGGTTGTTAGGGAGTCCATGTGCTTCGATTTTAGTAGAGGAGTGGAGGAGAGGAAGTGTACATGTGCTTGGTGAGTATAAGAGGTGATCCAAGTGGAGAATTTTGATTGGAGGGGTTAGTTTGGCCTTAGGTTGGGTCATGGCTGACCCAAACCCATTGGGTCATGTTCACCACCCTCCTTAGTGTCCATGTGGTCCACTAGGAGGATGCCAAGTGGCCATGAGAAGAAATTGGCCAAATTCTAAGTGAATTTGGCCTTAGGTTACCCTTTTACCCAAGGATAAAATGGTCATTTGGCCTTGATTTTGATTTGGGAAGATTTGAGATGCTTCAAAAATAGGTTGGGCCAAATTTCAAGGAATTTGGAGTTAATTTGCTATGATTTGGCTCAAGTTGACCCATTTAGGTCAAAATGGGTTAACTTGGATCAAGTTGACCAATCGGTCAAATTAGTTCAAACCATGGGTTAGGTCAAGTTCAAATGATCATTTAGAGCCTATGGGTGTCATTGGTTTGGTTCAATTTAGTTTAGATTTAGTTTTGGTTCATTTTTGTTCATTTAGGTCAAATGGGTCAAGTTGACCAATTAGACCCATTTGACCCAATTGGGTTAGGTCATGGGTTGGTTTAGGCTTGGTTGACCATTTGAAATATTTTGCAAGCTTTGGTTTCAATCAATTTTGGTTTTTTTATTTCAAGTTGATTAGACCTTTTAGGTCAAGTTGGGTTCGTGGTTAATTGTTTTAGGTTGGGTCTAGTTGGCCAATTGAAGCTTTGGTCAAGTTCAAAAAGTTATTTAGAATGAATTTGACCCATTGGTTACAATCAATTTGGCTTAGATCAAGATTTGACCCATTTTGACTTTTTAGGTCAACTTGGGTCAACTTAGGTCAAGTGACCAATTGGGCTAGGTCTGGCTCAAATGATTACTTGGTCAAGTTCAATCATTGATTATGAATTGGTTTAGATCCATGGTTTCAATCAATTTGACTTATGGTAGCTTTTGGTTTTTTTTGGTTTCATTTGGGTTAAGTGTTGACTTGGTTTGACACAATTTGAGTGATTGATCATCCTAGGATGATTGTTGCTCATAATGTGAGGCTTAGATGGGCTTTGTTCAATTCAATTTGGGTAGGATTAGAATTTGGCTCAAAAAGGTGCTTTAGGTCACTTTGGGTCAAGTGAGCCTAAGTGGATCAGTTGGCTTGATCAAGGCTTGATTCAAGTTTGGTTGAAGTCATATATGGACTTATGATTGAAATATAAATCCAATTGCAAGTATTTTGGAGTCAAATGGGTTTTGATTCATTTGATAATTCAAAGTTCAAAAGATGAACATGAGTTTGATTTGGGTTGGTTTGATTTTGATTTAATGATTAAAGTTTATGTTTATATTTGGTTTTTGATTGAAGGATTGATTATTTGGAGAGAAAATCCAAAGGTTTGGATTGATTTGAGAATGATTTAGTTAAGTTTAAGAATTTGACTTAAAGGGTATAGGTTGGATTTAGGTTGGATTTGGGCTTGAGTTTGGAATTTATTTTAGTTATTTGAATTTATATTTCATTTATATTTGTGAGTATAAATGAGAATATAAATGGGTTATGCAAAAATCTTTTGAGTTTGAAGTGATTTAGATTTGATTTGAGCTAAGTCAAAAATATGGAATCAAAGGGCTTAGAAAGATTTTTTGAATTTGATTTAAAATTTAAGAAAATCCATTAAATTGAAATTGATTTAAGATTTGATTTGGAATTGATTTGAATTTGAGAAAATCAATTTAAGTTGAATTGATTTTGATTTGAGTTTGAAGTTGATTTAAATTTGAAGTTGGTTTGAATTTGAAGTTGATTTGAAGTTGAAGTTGAATTGAATTTGAAGTTTGACTTGGAAGGGAAGTCGATTTTTCAGCTATGTGGTAGCTTGTTTACTAATACCTTTAAAACCTATTCTTATGGCTAACTCTTCTAAGTCTCTAGGGTTAGGTTAAGTGTTCACCTAATCACTAGAAGTGTCTTAAGACTAAGGAACTCTTAATGTCTAAAGGATTCCTATGTCTATGATGGAGAAGTTGAAAGCTCACTCCAAAAGTGAGGTCAAAAAAGGGTGCCCAATAGGTGTGGTGCGACTAACAAGGCATACCACACGTATTGGTGTTGACCGAGACGATCAACCATGCTGAACGATCACAAGCACTAACTGTTAACCTCATTTTTGGGATGAGTTCTCAACCCCTCCATCTTAGACATTAAGAGTTTTCTTAGTCTTAAGACACATCTAGTGATTAGGTAAACACTCAACCTAACCCTAGAGACTTAGAGGAGTTAGCCATAGAAATAGGTCATGCCTTTGGGGTGCTAGAAAATTTTTCCTACCCCATAGTTTGAACCAAATCCTCGCTTCCATCCTTCAAGTTAAATTCCAAATCATGTCTAAACCAACTCCAAACTCCAAATCAAATCAATATCAAACTTAAATCAATTCCAACTTAATTGATTTTCTCAAACTCATGAATCAATTCCAAATGATTAAAACTCATGATTGAATTCAAAATTCCAAAAATCTTTCTTAAGTCACTTTGATTCTATCTTATGGACTTAGCTTAAATCAAATCCAAATCAAATCAAATTCAAGAAGTTTTCACATAACCCATTTATATTCTCATTTATAGTCACAAATATAAATGAAATATAAATTCAAATATCCAAAATCAAATCAAATATCAAATCCAAATTCAACCAAAATGCAACCTAAGCCTTTCAAGTTAAATTTTTGAACTTAGCCAAATCAAATTCAAATCAAGCCAAACCCTTGATTTTTCTTCATAATTCAATCAATCATTCAATCATGAATCCAAATATAAATACAAACTTCAATCATCAAACGAAAACTAAATTCAAAAATCAAACCCAAGTCAAACTCATGTTCACCCCTTTGAACTGGAAATTATCAAATGAATCAAAACCCATTTGACTCCAAATTACTTGAAAATGGATTTATATCTCAATCATAAGTCCATATGTGAGTTCAATCAAACTTGATTCAAGCCTTGATCAAGTTAATTGACCCACTTAGGCTCACTTGACCCAATGTGACCTAAAGTATCCCTTTTGAGCCAAATTCTAATCCTACCCAATTTAGATTGAACTAAACCCAACTAAGCCTCACATTGTGAGCAACAATCATCATGAGATGGCCAAACACTCAAATTGGGTCAAACCAAGTCAAACCAAAGGGTTGACCAAGTCAACACTTAGCCAAAATGAAATCTAAACTAGCCAAAATCCCACATAGGCAAAATTGATTGAAACCATTGATCAAAACTCATTCATGATCAATGTTCAAACTTGACCAAGTCATCATTTGAGCCCAACCTAGCCCAATTGGCCACTTGACCCAAGTTGACCCAACTTGACCTAAAAAAGTCAAAATGGGTCAAAACCTGACCTAAGCCAAATTAATTAAAACTAATGGGTCAAGTTCATTCCAAATCACTTGTTGAACTTGACTAAAGCTTTAATTGGGCAACTAGACCCAACCTAGCCCAATTGACATTGAACCCAAATTGACCTAAAAGGTCAAATTGAGCCAAAATCAAATTAAACCAAAATTGATTGGAAACAAAGATACCAATACATTTCAAATAACCAATGAAACCTAAACCAACCCATGATCTAACCCAAATAGGTCAAATAGGTCAAATTGGTCAGATTGGTCAACTTGACCCATTTGATCTAAATGAAATCAAATGAACCAAATCCAAATATAAATCAAATTCAACCAAACCAATGATGCCCAAACTTTCAAATGGTCGCATGAACTTGACCCAACCCTTGGTTTGACCCAATTTGACAAATTGGTCAACTTGGCCTAAGTTAACCTATTTTGACCTAAATGGGTCAACATGAGCCAAATCATGTCAAATCAATTTCAAATTCATTAAAACTTGGCCCAACCCATTTTTCAATCATACCAAACATATTCAAACTAAAATCCAAGCCAAATGACCATTTTACACTTTGGTCAAAGGGTAAATTTTGGCCAAATTCACTTGGAATTTGGTCAAATCCTCTTCTTGGCCACTTGGCACACTCTTAGTGGACCCCATGGATACTAATAAGAGTGGTGTACATGTCTCAATGGATTTGGGTCAACCAAACCCAACCCAAGGCCAAAACAGACCACTCCCTTCATTTCAAGCACATGGTAATCACTCCTCCACCCAAAATCAGCACATGACACTCCTCCACTACCTCTCTCGG
The DNA here is from genome assembly GCA_021442155.1 of Cymbidium sinense. NCBI lineage: Eukaryota > Viridiplantae > Streptophyta > Magnoliopsida > Asparagales > Orchidaceae > Cymbidium > Cymbidium sinense. Next base: position 10,946,135 of record CM038231.1, on the reverse strand, counting down.
GCCAAATCAAACCATGTGCAAATTAACAACCTAACCAACCCATTGAATAGGAGGAATTTGATCAAAATGGCATCTCCATGCTCGATTGTCCTATCCATCTAGGGGGGAGAAATACACCCCCTAATTTCACTTCATTCACACACTCACTCGATTGAGAGACCGGCAAGCTCCCAAGCTCCCTGAGCAATCCCAAGTTGACATTCTCCATTTTTGGATTCCTTCAAATCAAAAATAGGGGAGGCTAAGGGAAATTCCAACATCCAATACAATTCAATCCAATTCCTCCTTCAAGCATCCTTGAGGCTGTCGAACTCATCCAAAGCTTTCCAAGCTTCAAAGGCAAGGGAGGTGGGAACAAGGCCAAGGTCGAACCCAGTTGAAGCTCACTTTGGTCCATTGGGAGATCTACTCAACCTCAACCCCTCAAACCTTCAATAGGGCTTCGTCTCTACTAGACGAATCTACCTCGATGGTTGGGAGCGCCGGTGATAGCCTCCAGCGAGGTATGCCTTCAAATCGAGCCTAGAATAGAATGTTGTTGGTCCTTTTTGAAATAAAGTTTCACCCCATGCAAAATTAATTGTTAGATTTGCTTATGCATACTCCTAGATGGTGTGGGTAAAGTTTGAGTTCAATCCAAGCTCAATCGAGCTCAGATTGATCCCTAAAGAGTGGATAGATGTCCTCTCCAGCAGGCAAACTCAGTGACAGATGATGGACCGTCCGTCCGTGCATTTTGGATGGATGGTCTTGATCAAGCCGCATAGGATCTTTGATTTATCCCTTAAGAACCATGGGCTTAATCCTAACCATCCGATCTTTGATCGGACGGTCTAGGAGAAAGTGCGTAGCGCCACCGCTAACGTTGCACTAGGATGTGATAACTTAAGTAACTAATCCTGTCGTGCCATGTGGAAAGCGAGCATCGTGTCAGTGGTGCACGTGGCACTGACGGGATTAGTCATATAATTAGGGAATTAATTACCTAATAAACATAGAAACTTCAAAATAACATAACAAAATGTAGAAAAATCTGAAAAAATACAAAATAAAAAGCATTGTGAAGATAATTCAAAGGGGAATAATCTAAAATTAATTTAATTGATTTTGAACAGTAATATTTTCTAAATTTGGGTTTTATTAGGAATGTGAATAGGTTAATTACTCTCTAATTATCCCACTGATTAATTCTATATTATTCATGTGCAGTTAGTGGGTTGACTTTTGCCTCCCCTAATTTTTTTGAAATTTATTAGTGGTTTAATTAGTGGAATTGCTTGAATCATTCCTAATTACACTCTTAATTAATTAAATAATTAATTAACCTTTTAAATAGTGATAAATTAATTAATTAAGTTTGCTAATCACCTTAGAATAATGAATGGACTTAGGGAATGAGATTAGGAATTCTTTCCCAAATCTTTTCCTCTAAGTTTATTTCATTTGAATAAAAATCTAATTAAAGTATAAATTAATTAAATAGTTTAATCAATTAATCAAATGACTTAATTAATCAAACTTTTCAAATTAAACATTCTAAACTTAATTCCTCTTGGGTAGGTGCTTGGGTGTTCAATAACTAAGTAGCCTAATCAAAATTGAAGGTTGAAAGTACTTAAATTAAACCCTTTAGCTTAATTAATCACTAATTTTGAGCCAATTGCATTAGGCCCTTTCTTTCCTAGGTGCATTGATGATTTAAATTCCTTGTGTGTGGTTTTATGTCATACATTGGCTCATAATTATTTGATTAAATATGTTAAAGTGGTGTAGGTAAGGGGTAATTAATGAACTTAATGTACTCCTTAACCTAAACAAAATATAAAATCAATCTAATGATTCTAAAATTAAACTAAAATAACATACACATGTGAGTAATGGGTTAGGAGTAGCAAACCTCTTTGCACTTTTAAATTCAAATCAAACTTAAACAAAACTAAAAATCTCTCTAAAATAAATTTGATTTACTTTAATTGATTAAGATTGTCTTTAGGAATTAATTAGGGTGAATGAATTTATATGATTTCATCATTTTATTTCTTTCCTAACATGCTAAATGTGTATGCCATATGAAAATCATGCATTCATTCCTTTGAAAATCAAATTAAAAATGAAATGTTTCCTTTATGTCAAATTGCATATTTTGGCTAAAATAAAAATATGAATGGCTATTATCGCTACTAAATCCAAAATTATTTTCAAAATTTATAAATCAAATATCATAACTGAAAGGTATGCTACTTATAATTATATACAAGCTTGCATGTGAGTATAAATTTAAAGATGTGCATTGTGTGACTTTCCTTTTCATCTCTTTTAGCATAATTTTGAATAAGATTTTGCAAAGTGTATAGTTCTTTTGAAAAGAATACAACACTTGCTTAAATTCATTCCTATTCACTCCTATGTTACCACTTAAGAAAGATATTCACACTTGCATATGTAAATTGCATAAACAACTCAAACAAACAAACATAAGCTTTTTGCATGATTCTCTTTCCATGCATTTCTTTTTGTACATGCACATGTATTTAAAAAATGTAGTATATTAGTCTGGATAACCCCAGGGTTATGAGGCTTTAAGTAGCCCTTGGTAGGTTATATACCTTACACCCTTGGTGCTAACAATGGTGCCGTACTCACTTATGTCATTTATACTTGTAAATGTGCATATGAAAAATGGATAAAAGAAACACTCTTTTTCTACTTAACCAAATCATGCATCCTGAAGCATCCAAACTTTTTTAAGTAATAACCCTTAGCATTCATCATTAAGGTGTGCTAAACATTTCCATTTGCATGTATAGATATGCTTAGGATTCATCCATATGAATGTTACACATGTTGGGTAATAAATGAAGTATTGTGTGTTTTTTGATAGTATTTCACTTTACTTAATCTTAAAAAGCCTTTATTTTTGAATAGGCTTGTTTAGGGAATATATAAACTTAGGATTAATTAAAACACATAATAAAATATTCATTAAATAATAATCAAACATGAATCTAACTTAGAAATTACTTAAGATAGGGAGGAAAGAGAAGTTTTCTTCTCTTTTCCTCTCTTTACAACTTAGTAATTAATTATAGGTTCATTCAAATCAAATTAAAATACAAATTAAAATCAACCAAAGCAGCTAAATCACTTACATGAAATAATCCTTCTAAGTTGAACATTTTCATACTTAAAAAAACTTTAACATTAAAGATAGCTAAGCATACCACACAAACTTTAAATAGCATACACATTAGGCTAAGTCTCTACTCTACCTAGGAGATGTATGTGTAGAATGAATGGTTGATCTTAGTCATCCATTGTCCTTGTAGTGGATTGTGCTTATGATGTAATAAAATATAAAATGCTTTTGTCATGCTAATGTTTTATACCTCTTTGTAATTTATTTATTTGTAATTTGTATAGAGCTCACCCCAATTTATTTTGGATTTGTGCAGTGGAGCCCGACCACAAATGGCCTTTATTCATTTGAGCTAGCTTTATAAATTAATTGATATTTGTTTAGCTTGTACATTAAGATGACATCATTTCCTAGTTTCTTTCTTACTTTGATGTATGACCTAGATGACGATTAAGCTCTTAGAAAAATAAATTTTCTATCCAACTAATCAATCTAAACTAAAAATTAAATATCTCATAACCTCATCTAAATCCTAGGTTATAAATCAATATAAAAGAATTAGCAACCCCTTAGTTGGATGTTGTATTACTTTTCCCACATCATGCATAAAAAGTATATTATTTCACTCTTGACTTAGAGGGCTTCCACCTTTACAAGAGAACTTGGCTTGATCTTTGAGAGCCATGGTAGAAACACACCTCCTCATCTTACTGATTTTAGCCCATAATTTAATTTCTCATGCATTAGGCATATGAATCCTAAAGCCTGTGTTAAATTTATTGTCCAAAATATAAATAAAATATAATAAAATTTGCATTACATTTGAGTCATTAAATCATGCCCTACATAATTTAGTCTCTTAGGGAGTGTGTTTAAGGACTTAGTATCTTTCTAAATAAATAATATCCTAGTTATCTTGCAAAAGCATTTGACTTGCCTACATGTATTTAAAATCATAGGAAGAGTTAGTTGGCCACCCCAGCATTGTAAGTCCAATGAAAGTGGTTTTATCCTCTCTTATGGAGGTAAATCAAATACCCATTTTTGCCTTAAATTTAGGTCGCACTTTTGGCCCTCACTAAAGCTCCCTAGATTTAAGTTCTGAGGTTGCTTCTCCCCTTTGCAAACTACAAGCATAAATCCTCACCTCTTAAGGCATTTTTATGACCTAGTATCATGGAACTATAAGCCCTAACTTTCTAATAAAAATTCAACTCAAATAAATCAATTCAATTTCAAATATATAAAGCCCAACCATAGGATAGTTTGGGATGCTTACTAGGCTTCCTAGTATCATAAGCATCCTCTACTTATCATTATTTGGCTTTGATAAGAACTCCCTTCTCTTGATATATCCAACTTAATTTTATAAAAATAAACTAATTAATTGATAGTCCTACCTTTCAAAATCTTTAGAGACAATGATCATTTACCTTAATCAAGAGTATTCCTAAGGAATCATATTTCTGTGTAATAACAGGGGCTTGCTTGTAGGGAGCTTAATGAACCTAGTTTAAAATAAACCCTATTTTACTTTTCATGTAAAGTAGGGAAGACTCTTACTCAAGACCCATAGTCCTTGGAGTCCAATTAGGTCCATAGACTTATCTTTCAAGATAGTACACCTTTCCTCAATGACATACTCGATCACCCTAATAAGAACATCTGCGGATCTGTGTGGTGTCTCGATAAGGTATTATTTATATTTCTATTTTCATTTATCCTATTTCCAAAAAGGGAATATATGAAGGCAGAAATATAATTCACCACATATTTTTTTAGTGACTTCGCTGGGTAAGGTTTCTCTCTCCATCTTTGGTAAATGATCATTGTCTCCAAGTATCGATAGTGGGTTTGTGCTTTTGTATGAATCCAAGACTATCTTTCTTTTTCGTTGGCACTTTGCTCATTTCATCCTTAAGTTAAGCTAGCTAACATCTTTAGATTTTAGGACCTCACCCCGTGTTGGTCTTAAAATCCCCGTTGGTTTCTCCAAATGGGTGAAAATAAAAATTTAATAAAAAAAAAATGATCAAAGGCTTCCTCCTTACTATTTTTATTGTAAAGAAAGGTTCATTACAAAAATAAAGACAAAATCAATCCTTTATAAAATTCTTGCTTTTCAAAAGTACTTTTTCAAAATACAGTTAATAAATTATTTGCACTACATCTAACAATTTTTATAATTGTTACATGTAGGAACATTTCAAAAATAAAACCAACAATCATATTTTCCAGCACAAATGAATACCTTCACAATTTATGAATGAAGAATTCATCTGAAATAAATAACAATCTACATTCCAAAAATAAAACCAAAATCAATTTTAAAAGCAATATATGAAGCCTCCATTCAATATACCCACATTTATTGAATAGAGGTTTCATTTCCAATCCAAATCAAAAATAAATTTTCAAAAAAACACATATGAAACCACCACATTCAATATACCCACATTTATTGAATGAAGGTTTCATTTCCAATCTAAATCAAAAATCAATTTTTTTTAAAAAAAAGCACAAATGAAACCTCTCCATTCAATATGCCCACATTTATTGAATGGAGGTTCATTTCCAATCCAAATAAAAAATCAATTTTCAAAAAACACATATAAAACCTCCCCATTAAATATACACTCATTTATTAAGTGAAGGTTTAATTTATAATCAAAATCAAAAATCAATTTTAAAAGAAAAAGCACATATGAAACCTTTCCATTCAATATACCCGCATTTATTGAATGGAGGTTTCATTTCCAATCCAAATCAAAAATCAAAAATTTTTTTTAAATAACACATATGAAACTCCCCATTCAATATACCCACATTTATTGAAAGGAGGTTTTTATTTCCAATCAAAATTAAAAATTAGTATTCAAAAAGCACATATGAAACCTCCCCATTCAATATACCCATATTTATTGAATTGAGGTTTCATTTCCAATCAAAATCAAAAATAAACTTTCAAAAGGCACTCATGAACATCTCCATTCAATATACCCAAATTTATTGAATGAAGATTTCATTTATAAATAGAATGACACTATTTTGAAATCCCACCTAACATATTCCATATATGATTAGGTTGGAATTTCCTCTTTCAAAAGAAAAAAAGCAATAATCACACACGAAACTACATCTTTGAAAAATGAAACATACTTGATTTCCATCTTACATACCCAAATTTGTTAAATGGAAATCTCTCTTTCCAAAATCAACAAAACACAAAAGTTTTTTTAAAAAACACATTTTGAACTTCATTTTAGCATACCACATTTGTTAAAAGTGAAGTCCCCATTTTCAAAAACAAAATTTGAAACACATATTTGGAATTTCATTTAGCATACTCAAATTTGCTAAGTGAAATCTCCATTTCATAAGAATTAAAATACATTTGGAACTTCATTTTAGCATACCACATCTGTTAAAGTAAAGTCTCCATTTTCAAAACAAAATTCAAAACACATTTGGAACTTCATTTTCACATACCACATTTTCTAAAGTGAAGTCTCCATTTCCAAAACAAAATTTACAACACATTTTTGGAATTATATTTAGTATACTCAAATTTGCTATGTGAAATCTCCATTTAACAAAATTCAAAACACAGTTGGAACTTCATTTTAGCATACCACATTTGCTAAAGTAAAGTCTCTATTTTAAAAATAAAATTTACAACACATTTTTGGAATTTCATTTAGCATACTCAAATTTGCTAAGTGAGATCTCCGTTTCACAAAATTCAAAAAACATTGAAACTTCATTTTAGCATACCACATTAGCTAAAGTGAAATATCCATTTTTAAAATAAAATTTAAAATAAAAGAAGCACATTAGGTTTTTCTTAGCATACTCAAATTTGATAAGAATAATATTTTCAAAAAATTTCAAAAAAAAAAAAAAATAGAACACACATGGATTCCTCATTTAGCATACCCAAATTTGCTAAATGAGGATTCCATTTTCAAATTCACAAATGATTCACAAAACAAAGCAAACAAAGAAAAGGAAAAAGAAAAAATTGTTTTTAAACATCTCACTTAGCATACCCAAATTTGCTAAGTGAGTAAATTCCAACAAATCACAAAATCAATTGACCCTTTACTTTAACATACACAAATTTGTTAAATAAAGGGTCCTCAAAATCAAAAATCAAAATTCAAACATGAACGTATGGAAGCATCTCTACAAAAATATTTGAACATATTTTCAACATACCCAAATTTGTTGAAGTGGATTCTACATTCAAAAATCCTCTTTCCAATAAATCTCAAAATCTCCTCTAAATCCATTTGAGCCCCACTTAACAGTTTCAAGATGTTGAGCGTGGGTTCAAATTCTAAAATTCAAATTCAAAAAATAACAAAAACATAAATCTGATTCAAGTTTATTTTCAACATTGCAGACTTTCAATCAATGTTAGCCAATTCCAGCTTGATTAATGGCAAAGAGATGTGTTCATGTTTCATGGGATAGATTTGGCATGGATCACAACCTTCCATGATATGACTATGCCCACCTCCACTTTGGTCGAGGCTGAGGGATTACATGTGAGGGAAACCCCTCATGGCGCAGAGGAGCATGGTGACCAGAAGCCATCCAGCCATGCCATATGATTCGAGATCCTCACAAGAGGAAGGCTATGGTGGTACCTATAACAAGAGTACCGATTGCAAGACCCTGTTCTTAGCTATTGGGGATAGACCCACTCGGCACCTTCCAAGGGGAAGGCTAATTCTCTGGATTTTCTCTTCCTTTGATGTTGGTCTAGTTCTACTCACCTACTTGACCCAACGAAGAAACAAGAACCGTATGATCAAGCGGTATCATACTTGCATTGCCAGGGACTTGGAGGCACTCATTTGTTGTGATGAGTTTCTAGATGGTTTTAGAAATTAGTTCACTCTCTATCCTGATAGAGGATGCTAGAGGATTTCTACACCTTGCTTGGTTCAGAACCTATTAGTGAAAGGAGGAGGTCGACGCATCGATCAATTTTATGCCAAGAAAGTGAGCCTACAAACAATTGGAGTCCAGGGTTTAGTTTGATTTGAGATCTATCATTCCCAAGAAGCGCTATTTAGAGGAGAGGGCTAGAGAAGCATGTACATCAGTTCATGTTACTAGAGAGCAATCAAGATACAACCGGTGCAATGCCCTCAGACTTGCAAATTTTCTGATCGCACTACCTAATGAATTCTAAGTATCTACTCTGTGGACTACACATCATAGGAGAGGAGCTCCTATCCTAAGAAAGTTGGTGGTGCCTCCACCACACCACTCTTCTCCGCACTCGCCATCTCCCATACATGTTCCATCATCTACTATTCCAGCCAAGGCCATGAAGGCTGCATCGGGGAGAAGAGAACCCCATTGGTGATCCAACTACGACTGAGAGATCCCATCCCATCTACACCATCGACTGTGGTGAGGTCGAGCTCTCCTGCTCGACCTTCTGCCCCTATCATGGTGAAGAAGGAATGGCAAACTCAAAGTATCACAATCATCCCGTCACCACCACCGTCGTAGTAGGCTATGGAGATAATCGTAGCAGTTGAAGGAGGAGGAGACAGTTCAATCACCCCTATGGCCATAGATCCTCCTAGGAGTACCACTCTACCCAGATACAACAATAGTCAGGAGTATCTTTCCTCTAGTGAGCGTAGTCCTCACAAGATTAGTTTGTTAGTAGCTTGTGAGTTTATGCATGCCAAGATCCTACATCGAGATCTTTGTGCGCTGGAACTATCCCTAGATGATATAGTAGCTCAGTATCTAGTGGAGAAGAAGAGAATCTTAGGATATGCCTGGTCTAATTTAGAGGATGAAAAGGTCATCATTGATCTGAATGAAGATGATATGTTAGAGGATTTAGTGAGGGTACATATGGTAGCATGAGGTTCTCTCCCTCCTGAGTGACTCATGGAATTAGGCAAGGTGAAGACAGACACTCAACTCTTCCCACCCAACACCTCCATCAGTAATTAAAGAAGAAAGATGAACAATTAGATAGGATGTGGAAGCAGGTTTAGGATTTGTTAGCAGGAGTCTTCGCACTATAGAAATAAGCACCGATAATCCATCTTAATATAGCTGAGACTAGTTAGCCAGAGTTGGTGCATGTCTTGGAAAGGAGCCTCTGGGGGATTTATCCTAAGCCTCAAATATACTCGACCTAGTCAGTGCATGATGGCTAGTTCAAGAAGAAAATGTGTTAGGTTACATCCTCTTAAATGAAGTCACCATGAGGTAGCTTACTGGTAGCATAGTAAAGTCAACCAAGCTAACAAGATGCTCGTTGGTTTGCAATGGTCAAATCAGGAAGAAAGCATGGAGACTCACATCCGCCAAAATAAATGACCACTAAGGTGACTCACTAGCAAGGTAGCATGTTAGCCCAACTTAGAGCAACTAATGAGTGAGTACCACTGGGAGCTTGTTCCCACATCAAAATAGCCTGAGATAAAAGATATGTGTTTGTTTTTATTTGTGTTTGTGTTAGAAGAAAAAGGATGCCTCTCAGGTTCTCTTACACCTACAGTAAAACATGTTGGGGAATTGATGAAATGGTGCCATGAATGGCAGTTATGATTTGACTAAGAAAGGATGTCGCTTGGGTTATCTTACACCTAACTTAGCCACTCTACCCGAAATAGGATGCCTCTTGGGTTCTCTCACGCATATTCTAGTAGCACCTGGGGAATTGTGTTTAATTTATGCTTGTGTTGTGAAAGAGGGATAAGATGCCTCTCGGGTTCTCTTGCACCTACCCTAAACATGTCATGTCGGATTCAAAAAATAAGCAAATAATGCTTCGAATGAAGAGAATGTTTTGATGAATTGGAATAAAATTTTTGTTGATAATTATTTTCAAACATGATTTTATGGGTAATATTTCTTTAAATATAACCCATTAATTATAAGCATAAGGTGTTCCCATTTACAATCAATAAGCTGATAAGATCCTCCTTGGTAGGCCTTCTTTATGATAAAAAGGCCTTCCTGAGTGGGTTCAAACTTGCCTCCCATCTTTTGATGAGAAACAGCTGGTCTCTTTAGAACAATAATAAGCTCTCCTACTTGAAAAGCTCTAGGGTGGACCAGCTTGTTGTGAGCTTGAATAATCTTGGCTTTGTACAACTCGAGATTCGCGCCTGTAGCGCCTCTCCTCCAAACCTTGAGCTCTTTCTAACCGTAACTTGGCATTCTCGCTTTATAGTGATTTTATACTTATATCCTTAGTGATGGGAGTTGAACATCTAATGGTAGAATGACTTCAGACCCATACACTAAAGAGAACATGGTAGATTGAGTTGGAGTTCTCAGATGTGGTGTGATGGCCACAAGCTTCAAACAACCGCCATGCCACTGTTTATTATCATCGAAAGTGTCTTCTTTAGTATCAAGATGTGAGTTTTATTGAATGCTAGGCCATTTTCCCAGGGTAGATGGTGGAATATCTCCACCTATACCATCTCCTAGAAGCTATTGATCTTGGTGTTTGAATGTATTATTATTATATAATTCATTGAGGCACCCCAAACTTATATAATATGATTCTAAAAAAAGGAGCACATGTTGAGCTATGACCTCTCGAGTGGATTGCTACCACTTGAAAAAGTGGTGCTTAAGATGAATTGATGACCCTTGGAAGAAGGAGGATCGTGTCAGTACCCCAACACTCAAATGGCCATGAGGGCAATGCAGGATGCAGAATTTTGGGTGGTTGATCTAGTACCACACCGTGTACCTAACACTGATGGCATCTCCTCGTCACATTCACGCAGTCTGCGATCATCAAAGGCTAGTAGTATCCTAGTCTCTTGATCTTTTCTTTCACCTTCGTACTGGATTAGTGTGCTCTGCATAGACCTGAATGTACCTTGGTCAAGATCTTATGGGCTTTGTGTTTATCCAAATAGCGTAACCAAATTTGATCGAAAGACCATTGGTATAAGGTTCTATCTATGAGAGCATAAAGAGGGCTCTCTACTTCATCTGATGGGCTTGTGATTTCTCTTGAGGTAGTTTGCCAGTGTTCAAGTAATCTATGAACAGTTGCCTCTAATCCAGTTCCTCATCTTTATCGGCAATGACAACCTCACCTTCAAGAGAAAGTCTCTCAATGAGTTTAGTATTAATAAGAGATAGAACTTGTCTGTTTGGACCCTTATTGGAATGGACTAATTTTCAGGACATGATGATTCCTTGGCAAGTTTGGCCAAAGTATCTCGCTACTCCTCTCCTCGAGGAACCTTGTAGATGGTGACCTCGATTTGGGCCAAATACTCATGGTAGTGATGAAGCTTAGGTTTTAGAACCTTGTAGGACCCAGCAATTTGGTTGATTACCAGCTGAGAATCTCCGAAGATGCAGATGCTTTTGACATACATTGTAATGGCTAACTCTAGACTGACAATCAAAGCCTCATACTCAGCTTCATTTTTGGTGCATGGATTAGAGAGATAATATAAGAATCTCATCACATCATGGTCTGGAGTTAAGAGAACTATTCCTACCCCTGCCTTTTCTGAAGAGTAAATCATGGTTCTTCTCCTTTATAAAAGGAAGCTGCACCATCAAAATACATATGCCAATGGCGATTGTCAACCTCCCCTAAGTTCATGATTTGTTCATCAGGGAGATCGTCACTAAGTGGAGAGTCAGCAGGATGTGGGTGTGTTGTTAAGAAATGCTCTAGTGCTTGTCCTTTTCTCGCACAGAGGGTTACAAATATAATTTTTAACTGTGAGATAATCATAGACCAACATACCAACCATTTGGATAATGTTTGCCGTGTCATGAGATAATGCAGTGGATTGATTCTTGAAATCAAGTTCATCTTATGAGAAAGCATATAGTGCAGTAGCTTTTGGGATGCAAAAATTAAAGCTTGGCAATGTTTCTCAAAAGGTGGATAGTCTAATTCAAGAAGGGATGAGATACCGAGGTAGTGAGAGTATTCTCTTTCCTTCGCCATTGGCTAGCCAACAAAGCACCAGGGAGTCATCCAATGCAACAAGTAGAGGATCAATGGCCATGGGGTCGCTAGCCAGTTTTACCAAATACCTTTGATGTCTTCAAAGGAATTTTGGGACTTGTCATCCCACTTGAACTTGACATCTTTTTTGATAAGTGCTGAAAATGGCTTGCATCTTTCTGATAGATTGAAGATAAAGCATCCTATATATGCCAATTGCCCTTGAAAAGATCTGAGTTGAGTTAAAATTTTAGCTGGTGACATTTCTAAGATAGCTTTAATCTTTTTCTATCTCTATTCCCGTGTCGACAATAAACCCAAGGAACTTTCTCAAGCTACTCAATGCACACTGAATTCATTTTGAGGTTATTATCTTAACCATTCAAAACTTAAGTCAAAGAGATTCCTTTTCTTTACTTTTGACTACTACATCATCAACATAGCAATCGAGTTGATGATTAATCAGTTCATTGAAGATCTGAGTCATGACCCGTTGGTATGTAGCACCAGCATTTTTAAGGCTGAAAGGCATGACCTTATAACAATAGATTCCTACCAGAGTTTAAAAAGTAGTTATTTTTTCATCCTCGGGGGCCATCTTGATTTTGTTGTAGCTAGATAACCCATCCATGAAGGAGAACACTGCTTGAGATGAGGCAATGCCCACCATCAATTCTGGTATAGGAATATAAAATTCATCCTTAGAACATGCCTTATTTAAGTCCTTGAAATCAACCCATATGCAAATTTGGCTATTTTTTTCTTAACTGGCATGACACTGGATAACCAGGTAGGGTAATTTTCTTCACTAATAAAACCAGCATCGATCAATTTTTTAACTTTAAAAATGACCTGTTGTTCGATTTCTAATCACATGCATCGAGGATCTTGCTTGATAGGGTTGGCATTAGGGTCCATTGTTAGTTTGTGGACTGTTATGTGAGGAGATAATCTGGTCATCTCTTCATAGGTCCATGCAAAGCAGTCCTTAAGCTCAATTAATAACCTCACTAAGTCATTGGTCTCTTCTTCATTCAACAAAGAATTGATGTATGTCGGGCGTAGATTTTCTTCTATCTTGAGGTTGATTTCTTTGAGCTTGTCGATAGTTGGATTTCCTCTTCAAATTATGAAGGTGCATCTTTGATTTGAAGATCATCTAGAACATCTAAAGTTTCTAAACTCATCTGCTCATAAGAGTTAGTGTGATTTGAGAAGAACCAATCAGACTCCAGATGATTGGTGACAACTAAGTAGTAATCATCGTCATCGACTAGACCCACTAATCAATCCTACCCGATCTTGATTGTGCATCCCCGCCTTTGTTATTCCATTTTCAAAATACTCTGTGCTTGAACCATGTAAGGAATCAAACCTTTCTTTGCAAGATTATGAACACAAGGTGAGTACTAGTCAAAAGGTAATTTCATTAAATCTTTATATGAAGTATCCTCAAGTTCTACATCAATTTTTGGACTTGAGGATGATGATCCCAATAGGAATCTCTTTGGCTTGACATTCATGGAAGACTTAGTGGCCTCTCGAACTACTAAACCTTCAACTTTTTGAGAAGAAAGTGAGGTTAGAGCTAAAGTTCCCAGTTACTGCCTAACAATTTTATATAAACCTGATTCGAATACATTCATGTTTTGCTTGGAGGCCTAGTCTTCATCATTATCTAACTTGAGTGTCACCTCCAATGAAACCCGCTGAGAGGGGTTGGTTGGTATGCTAATCACATGAGACTCATCCTCCGAGCTAGATTCCAAGTCTATGTGAATAGTAAGGGAACTCCTACGAACTAGAATAAAACCCCAATTGGTTGGATACTAACAAGGGGGTCTTCCACCTATGGAACTGCCTCTATATCTACCTCTGCCTCAACCTATTGGAGGTCGAGTCATCACCCATATGTCTGTATGGTGAAACGAACTGTGGGTGGAATGTAACATGCGACTCTACTTCTTCCTTAGTGTCCTTTTCTCGTTCACTTGTATTTTTCTTTTTCTTTTCTTTTTTCCTTTTCTTTTTCCTTTTCTTTTTCTTTTTCTTTTATGTTTGAATTTTGACCAAGTTCACGAGAAAAGGCATTTTGATTTTGAGGAAGATTGTAGGTCACATCCTTTGACTGAAAGTGGCTTTTCATCTCCTTTGACATAATATTCGATTCCATCCTTTTGAAACTTGATGCACTGATGAAGGGAGGATGGAATCATCTTGTTTTGGTGTATCCAAGGCCTACCGAGCAAAGTAGTGAACGATGAATTTGAATTAATTATATAGAACTTGGCTTCAATCTCTCAGTCACCTATTTCCAAAGGTAACACTATGGAACCTAAAGCCCTCTCCCTATTCATTGAATCCTCTCAACATCACCCGATCTCCTCAGAGTGTAGAGATGTTAATCTTCAAATAGGCAAGGGTCTTACGGCTCATAATGTTCATCGATGCACCTGGATCAACTAAAACCCTAGAAAGTCTGAATCTATCCATATACACTATAATATAGAGGGGACATCTATGCTCCATGTCCCCTAGAAGAAGGTCTTCATCTATGAATGTGACTCCCTAGGATTTTCTTGACTAATGTGCCTCCTTTCCAATAGTGTTCAGCTCAGCTAAGCATATCTCTGAATCAAGAAGAGCCTTGATTAATGATTCCCTCATATCTTTGGATAGGACAAGGGAATCATATATGCTTAGTTTAGCTGACAACTTTCTTAAGTGACTAAGGACATTGTAATCAACTTTGGGTTGATTTTCCATAAGCATATCTATGGGTGGAGCATCCTGTGGAGGGGTTCTTGCTCATTAATACCAATGACTTATTTTCCTTTATCTTGAGGTGCGCCTCTGGAGGTAGAACCTGCCACTACGGAGGTTAACTTGATCTCTTGTGGCGATTAGTGGAAGATTCTACCGCCACTTCACTCACAGCCTTCTCCTATGGGACCCTCAATTAGATGATTCCAAGTCTATCTCAAGAGGTGAACCCATATTATTCAGAGAAGGAAAGTCCATCTTTGAATGAGAAAGAGGAAGATCGAGTTTATAATTATTTAGACTTGAAGAGTTTTCTAAAAGAGTAGAATTAGACAACCCATCGGCGATATGATGTAATTCAAACTAGCTTTATCTCAATTTCTTAGATTTAGAAGGAGGTACATAGTAGAAATCTAGTAAAGTGAGGGATTTGATGCCCTATCCCCATACAAGATGTCTACTAGAAAGAAAGAAGTGTACGTGAAATAGTAGCAATGGTGGAATGGTGGTCGGGCTCCTGGTTGTGCTACTTGCTATCCGTGAAAAGCTATGCCATCGAGCTCCACTTTCCCAAGTTATCTTTGGCAACTTGCAACCTTCCTTGATGTTGAGGTTTGAGCTCTGCACTGAATGGAAATTTTTTTGATTTTTGAAACAATCTTTTTAGAGGTTCGGGATAAGGAGATATCCCAACCTTCTTTTATTTTGAGAGGATCACATGCATATCCAAGGATTACCCTAATAGAACTAGATGGTTGTTCTACTAGATATTCCTTATGGATAACTATGGTGCTTGTCTTGTAACTATGCTCAAGCTGCCTTAATGTAAAGCAATCCTCCAAAATATGGCCAAACATGTGGTAGGGCAAAAGTTAGATCATTGCCCGCCCACTTCCTCCTTTCTAGGCTTGAGTAAAATCATATTTCTTTAAGAGGTTCTTAAATATTTTCTAACCACCTCTTAAATGAATAATTTAGTTTATCCAAAAGAGTAGGTGATGGTAGCTATGGGTTTGTGTACGCCATGAATATGGTCGAGGAGAAGGCTAGGGGAGCATAGGATGGCTTAGGTGGTGGTAAAGGAGGTGAAAGTGACAGCTATGGAGCACTAGGTCTCTCATACAGATCTTTGGCCAGTTGCTTTCCCTTGTCCAATGCTGCTACTACCCCTGGCTTCTTTTCATAAATTTTTTATGGCTTTGGCCTTGTTGACTGATCTTGAAAAGGCAACTATTTGGCCTCTCCTTGTAGACTAGTTACCTTATTGATTAGCATCTCAAATGTCTTGATGGTAAAACCTTTGAGCATGAAGGTGACCGGGCCATGAATATTTTTTAGTTGAATTTCAATAACATCTTGTACAGATAGCTGCAGCTCATATTTCATACTCAAATTGCACCATCTGAGAATATAATCAATGAGGGACTCACCGAGTGTTGTTATGCCACATGAGATGATAGTCACCCTTTGCTGAGCTCCAGCAAACCTCTTAATGTAGAGTTGCTCCAACTTAGTAAAAGTCTTCACTAAACTGTTGGAGAGTTTAGCGTACCAATCAAAGGCTATGCCTGCTAAACTCCTAACAAAAAGATGGAATAGAAACGCATCACTGCCAGCAACATTGTAATAGTTGGCCCGAAGTGCATTATGTGCTGGCGTGGGTTCCCATTGCCATCAAAACTCTTGAAAGAATGTGTCATAAAATCCTTAAGATACTAGATAACATCGAATTCCTCTGGGCACCCTTTGTAATTGATGATCCTCCTCATGCTTGAGCCAATGCTTCTCTCACTTACTTCTCAACCATGAGCTTAATATCCCTTTTTTCGTATGGAGGTACTATCCACTACCTTCCTATACAAGCTAGTGTTGCCCTGCTCTACTGGAGGTGAAGTCATAGCTTGATCCAAGACATGCAACAACTCATGATGGCCGATCTTTGCAATAGTATGATGTGCTACTGGGGATTGATTTTGAAGTGCCAAAACTATCGCTAGAAAATCTTCAAACCTCTTTCCCATCCTATCTATCTGTTCATCCTTCTGTTTAAGTTGTTGAAGGAGGTGTTGGGTCAAATGGTGTCATCCGCTCACCATACACCTTCAACTCTTGATGGAGGGAACCCCTGTGTACCATATGCACCTGCTGATTCCTACAACATATCATATCATTTCATCCTTGTCTTCTAGATCGCGCATACCCTAGAATTTCTTTCTTCTCAATGAGATATTGCTACAATATCATCTGGAGCGTCCAACTATGCATAAATGATCGTGGTGACTGATGATGTCATGGATAGAAATACATCTAACCTCCCCTACCATTGAAGTGCTAATCTTGTGAGGGATATGCTCACTAGAGGATACATGCTCCTAGCTATCATCCACTATTGGTGGAGTGCTACTCCTAGGAGGATCTATGGTCATGGGGGCAACTAAACTATCTCCTTCTCACTCTACTGCTGTTATGTCCAAGATGCCAAGATGGTGGTTGCGATGGTATGACTATGATGCTACATGGTCGCCACTCCTTCTTCTCTATAACTGAACTAGGAGGTCGAGTAGGAGAGTTCGGCCTCACCTCAGTTGGCAATGTAGATGGAGCAGGATCTCTTGGTCATAACCGGATCACCAGTGGGGCTCTCTTTTCCCCGAATCCTGCCTTCATGGCCTTTGATGGAACTATGGAAGATGGAACTTGTACAGGAGATGGTGGACGTAGAGTACAGTGGTGTGGCAGAGGCACCACCATCTCTCTCTATGCGGGAGCTCTCCTCCCATGGTGAGTAGTACTCGTCAATACAATGTTATTAAGCAGGGTCGCATGTGAGAAAGTCCACGGGCGAGGTGGATGACTCAGTGTACCTTCATCCCTTTATTGGTCACATGCGCTGGGCCTCCCGCCCTCTCTTGGATATGCCCAGTGAAGGATGACTGATCATAGATCAAATTGGGCATTCAACTCTGATCATCCAGAAGTCCTGTCAACTTGGTGTAGAACTATCTTAAGGCTGGCATAGGACATCCTCCTATCTTTGATAAGTGCCTCAAAGTGAACTACAGGTGGAGGTGACAGTGAGATCCTCCTAACATCTTCCTCTCCATCAAATCTGGAGAGAGGATGAAACTTATTCTATATAAGGAGAGATCACGGGTGACTTCTACCCAAACCAGAAACTACTTCCATCTCTTTAGCTATGCACACATGATGTTGCTTAATCTTGTGACATCATTGCGTTGAGTTCTCTGGGAGGAGCAAAGATATGCAGTAGACTATCCTCGAAGAAGGAGACTGGATCCTTGCTTGGGAAAACCCAAGCAAACTAGCACCGGAGTTGCAACCGCCAGAACTACCATAGCCTTCCTCTTGTGAGGGAAACATCACTGATCTCAACATGGATGACTTCTCACCCACACTCCTATGATTGTGAGGGTTGCCCCTCACAAGTGATCCGCCCCTCACCTCTCAAAGTGAATCAGGTGGGCAAAGTCAATTTGTGGGAGGTTGGCCCGGTCTAAGGCAAAATCCATCCCAAAAGGAAAAGTGAGGACATACTTCTGAGTGTCCATTAGTACTGAATTGAACTAGAAAAAAATTGACTGAAACTAAACTAAAGTTTTGCAATTTTTGAAAACAAACTCAAATCAGATTTCTACTTTAATTTGCTTTTAGAATTTGAACCCACACTCAACAATTTGAATATGTGGGCTCTTTGATTTAGGAGAGATTTTTTTTAATTTAGAATTGGAGAAGAAATTTTTGAATTTAGAATCCATTTTTAACAAATTTGTGTATGTTGGAAATGGGTTCAAATATTTTGAAGATATTTTTTATGCTTCCATTGGTTCATATTTGAATTTGATTTTTGTGTTTGGGTATCCTTTATTTAACAAATTTGAGTATGTTAAAATAAAGGGTCAATTAATTTTTTGTGTTTGGGATTTACTCATTTAGCAAATTTGGGTATGCTAAATGAATTGTTTGAAAACAATTTTCTTCTTCTTTTACTTGTTTGTGACTCATGTGTGAATTTGATAATGGAATATTTACTTAGAAAATTTGTGTATGCTAAATATAGTCCAAATGTTTGTGTTTTGATTTTTGAAAAGAGGATCTTTACTTAACCAATTTGGTTATGTTAAATAAAGGATCCAAATGTGTTTGATTTTTGTGTTTTTGAAAATAAGATCTTCACTTAGGAAATTTGGGTATGCTGAATGAAGGATCCAAATGTGCTTCTTTTGATTTCGATTTTAAAAAAGAGGATCTTTACTTAGCAAATTTGGATATGCTAAATGAAGGATCTAAATGTGTTTAATTTTTTTTTTTATTTTGAAAAGAGGATCTTTACTTAGCAAATTTGGGCATGCTAAATAAAGGATCTAAATGTGTTTTGATTTTTGATGCTTTTTTGAAAAGAGGATCTTTACTTAGAAAATTTGGGTATGCTAAATAAAGAATCTAAATGTGTTTTGCTTTTTGATGATTTTTTTTTTAAAAAGAGGGTCTTTACTTAGAAAATTTGGGTATGCTAAATAAAGGAACCAAATGTGTTTAAATTTTTTTGTGATTTTGAAAAGAGGATCTTTACTTTGCATGTTTGGGTATGCTAAATAAAGGATCCAAGTGTGTTTTAATTTTTATGATTTTGAAAAATGAAACCTTTACATGGCAAATTTAGGTGTGCTAAATAAAGGATTAAAATGTGTTTTGATTTTTATGATTTTTTTTAAAAGAGGGGCTTTACTTAGTAAATTTGGGCATGCTAAATATATGTTCCAAAAGTGTTTAATTATTTTTTTTATTTTTTTTGAAAAGTGGATCTTTATTTAGAAAATTTGGTTGGCTAAATAAAGGATCTAAATGTGTTTAATTTTTGTTATTTTGATTTTGAAAAGAGGATCTTTACTTAGCAAATTTGTGTTTGCTAAATAAAGAATCCAAATATGTTTTGATTCTTGATTTTTTTTTTTTTGAAAAGGGGATCTTTACTTAGCAAGTTTGGGTATGCTAAATATAGAATCTAAATGTGTTTTGATTTTTGATTTTTGAAAATATGGTCTTTACTTAGCAAATTTGGGTATGCTAAATAAAAGATCCAAAATGTGTTTCAAATTTCTTTTTTTTTTGAAAATAAGAACTTTACTTAGCAAATTTGGGTATGCTAAATAAAAGATCCAAATGTGTTTTTGATTTGATATATATATATATATATATATATATATATATATATATATATATATATATATATATATATATTTGAAAATGAGAACTTTACTTAGAAAATTTATGTATGCTAAACAAAATTCAAAATATGTTTTTTTATTTTGATGTTTTGATTTTTAAAAAGAGAGATCTTTACTTAGCAAATTTGGGTATGCTGAATAAAAGATCCAAAGTTATTTTGGAAAATGAAGCTCTTATTTGACAAATTTAGGTATGTCAAATGGGAGTCAATTATGTTTTATTTTTTTCAAAGATGAAATTTGTGTGTGTGATTATTGCTTTTTGAAAAGAAAGAAATTCTAACATAGCACATGTGGGATGTGTTGAGTGGAATTTCAAAATGGTGTAATTTTTATTTGAAAATAAAACCTCCATCCAATATACTTGGATATATTGAACGAAGAAGCTTATTTTCAAATTTGTACTTTTTGAAATGAAACAAATTCTAACTTTAACATATGTGAGATATGTTGAAATGTAATTTCAATATTATGATATAATTTTATTTGGAAATGAAATCTTCCTTCAATAAATTTGGATATATTGAAAGAGGATGTTCATTTTCAAATATGTGCTTTTTGAAAAGATGATTTTTTTTATTTTGTTTTTGAAAAGATGATTGTTGATTTTGTTTTTGAAAATAAAATCTTCATTTAGTAAATTTGGATATATTGAATGAGGATGTTCATATGAGCTTTTTTGTAAAGATGATTGTTGATTTTATTTTTGAAAAGATGATTGCTGATTTTGTTTTTTAAATAAAATCATCATTCAATAAATTTAGGTGTATTGAATGAGGATGTTCATTTGTGCTTTTTGAAAAGTTGATTATTGATTTTATTTTTTTAAAGATCTTACATATAACAATCTTGAAGATTGTTAGATGAGGTGCAAATATATTTTGAAAAAGTGCTTTTTGGAAAATGATTTTTTTATAAAGGATTTATTTTTCTTTATTTTTGGAATAAACCTTTCCTTACCATAGAAATTGTAAAGAGGAAGGACTTTAATAATCTCTTTTTATTTTTATTTTCTCCTATTAGGGGACCCAACAAGGGTTTTATGACCTACATAAAGTGAGGTCCTAAAACTTAAAGGATGTTGGCTAGCTTAGATTAAGGATGAAATAAACTAAGTGCCAACGAAAAAGAAGGATAATCTCGGATTCATATAAAATATAAATTCACTATCGATACTTGGAGACAATGATCATTTATCAAAGATGGAAAGAGGAACCTTCCCCAGTGGAGTTATTAGAAAAATCTGTGGTATTTTATTTTTATCTTCATCTATCTTGAAAATAAATGAAAATAAAAATACACTAGTGACACACATAGTTCTGATGTTCTTTAGGTGATTAAAAATATTGAAGAATAATGTATTATCTCGAGAGACAGAAGTCATCATCCTATAATGGACAGAATCACCTAATAAATACTCCTAAGGACAATGAGTCTTTGGATGTACCAGAGATTCTTCCCCAACTTTACATGGAAAAGCAAAGTAGAGTTTATTTTGAAATCAGGTTCATTGAGTTCCCTATGGAGGCAAGCTCCTATAGCTAATTACATCTTAAGGAATGTGATTCCTTAAGAATACTCTCGATTAACATAAATGATCATTATCTACAAAGATTTCAAAGAGAGGACTATTAATAATTAGTTATTTTTGTAAGATCAAGTAGGATTGATCAAAAGGAGGGAGTTATTATCAAAACCAAAGGGAGATAAGTAGGGGATGCTCATGATGCAGAAACCTAGAAGCATCCCAAACTATCTATGGTTGGGCTTTATATTTTGAAATTTGAAGAGAGTTAATTATTTGAGTTGAATTTTTATTAGAAATCTACTTACAATTCCATAATACAAGATCATGGAAATACCTAAGATTTGAGAATTTATACTTATGTCCTGTAAAAGGAAACAACAACCTCAGATCTTGAATATAGGGAGCTTTGGTGAGGGCTAAGACACGACCTAAATTTAAGGAAAAAATGGGTATATGGTCTACCTCCACAAGAGAGGATAAACCAACCGACTATTGGACTTACAACTGCCTGGGCTCCTCCTATAATTTTAAATACATGTAGGCAAGTCTTATGCTTTGCAAGATAGCTAGGCAGTTGTTTATTTAGAAAGGAGACTAAGTCCTTAAACACACTCCCTAAGACACTAGATCATGAAGGACATGAATAATGACTTAAATCTAATGCAAATTTTATTAAGTTTTATTTTCATTTTTGGATAATTCATTTGAGACGGGCTATGATATTCATATGCATAATGCTTGAGAAATTGGTTATGGGCTGAAATCAACAAGAAGGAGGTGTGTTTTCACCATGGCCATCGAAGGTCAAGCTATTTTCTCTAGAAAAAGTGGAAGCCCTCCATTAGTAAGAGTGAAGCAAGATGCATTTTATGCATGATGTGAGACATACAACATCCAGCTAAGGGGTTGCTAAATCTTTTATTATCTTGATTTATGTCCTAGGCTTTAGGTGAGGTTATGAGTTGTTTTATTTTATTTTGAGTTGATTAATTAGATAGAAAATTTATTTTTCCCTAAGAGCCTAATTACATGCAGGCCATTCATCAAACAATTGAGGAAATGAGGGAAAATAATGTCATCTTAATGCACAAGCTAAAAAAATATCAAATAATTTTATAAAGCTAGTGCAAAAGAATAAAAGGCTGATGTGGTTGGGCACCACCGCAAAACCCGAAAAGAAATGTGGGTAGCCAAGCTCTACACTTATACAACCCAGATTACAAATGAATAATTATAATTTAGAAAGAATTCATGTTATGGGGGTCTTCATTTTTCATTCTTCTTTTCTTCTTTTCTTCATTTCTTTCTTCATTTCTTTATTTCTTTCTTTCTTTTTTCTTCATTTTGACTTGGGATGTAGTTTGATCTAAGGCTTCACATGGTACATAAGACATGGACTTATGACCAATGTTCACCTTAATCCCCCATAACATTCATTCCAAATCTTAATTGCAAAATTACATTAAAATGGGAAAGATAAATATAACTAAACTTGTAAAACAGAGATTAGCTAAACAAACCACACAACCCAAGCAATTATAGGAATAATATGGACTTAGCACCCCACACATGGGTAACCAAGTCCACCTATCCTAATTTGGATCATACTTAGGGGTATAAGCAACCTGCACAGTAAAATCATTTATATTTTTATTACAGTGCTCCTTAAGCACAATCCACTAAAGATGACATGATCAGACTAAGATCATCTTATCATCCAGTCTAAAAACATTACATCACAAAATAAAATTAGGCATCAAACCATGCACCGCCCTAACATAGAGCTAGAAATGATGACTTAGCCTGATGTGTGTGCCATTAAGGCTTGTGTGGCATGTCTTAGCTACTATTTAAGGTTGAAATTTTCTAAGTGTGAAGGATTCAACTTAGAGGGTGGTTTTATTTAAGTGATTTATTTGATTTATTAATTTTATTTGATTATTTGATTTGGTTTGAAGGAACCTGCATTTAATTACTTAAAGTGGTAAAGAGAAGAAAAGAGAAGAGAATTTCTCTTTCATCCCTACCTTAAGTAGTTTCTAATGTAGATTCATTAATGATTTTTATTTGGTAAATGTTTTATTATGTGTTTTAATTAACCCTAAGTTTAGATTTGCTCCCAATAAACCTATTGAATAAGAAAGGCATCTTAGGATTAGTTAAAGTGAATTACTATCACATAATACACAATAATTTTTTTCTTTCCAACATGTATACCATGCATATGAATAATCCTAAGCATATCTATACATGCAATATAAATTTTAGGACACCTTGATGATGAATGCTAAGAAATATTGCATAATAAAATTTACATATTCCATGATGCATGATTTTGTTATGTAAAGAGAGGGATTCTTTTATCCATTTATCAAATGGACATTTACATGTATAAAAGACAAGTGAGTATGAAGTCATTATTTTCTACACAAGGGGTGTAAGGTACAAGACCTACTTAGGGCTACTTAAAGCCTCCCAACCCCAGGATGTCCAGACTAATATACCACTTTTCTTAAATACATGTGCATGTACAAAAATAAATAAATGGAAGAAGAGTCATGCAATTTGACATAAAGAAAATATTTTTTTTATTTAATTGATTTTTCAAAAGACATGAATGCATGATTTCATATGGCATATAACATTTAACATGCTTGGAAAGAAATAAAGTGATGTAAGCATATAACTTCATTAACCCTAATTAATTCCTAAGGACGATCCTATAAGATAAGATTATTCAAAGTGAATCAAAATTCTTTAAAGAGATTTTTTTAGTTTTGAATTTGAATTGAAAATGATTTGAAAGAAAGAGTTTGCTAGTCCTAACCCATTTTCCCCATGTGTGAATTGATTTAGTTTAATTTTAGAACAATTAGATTGATTTATGTTTTGTTTAGATTAAGGTGTGAATTAAATCCATTAATTACCCCTTACCTATACCATTTTAATATAATTAAACAAATAATTATGAGCCAACATATGATATGCATACACATGGAAATTAAACAAATAATGTACCTAAGAAAGAAATGGGCCTAATGGAATTAGCTTATAATTATTGATTAATTAAGTTAAAGGGTTTTCATTAAGTACTTTCATAACCCTCCCACACATATGAGTTGGATATGATTTATTTAAACTTATCTTAGGCTCTTGAACACCTAAGGATCTAGTTAGCTAGAGATTGAATAAGTTCAGATTGGTTTTGAAAGTTTGATTAGATTAATTAAGTAGATTATTAGTGGATTAATCCTTAATTATATTTAGATTAAGGAAAAAAGAGGGTTTAGGGAATAACTTAGGGAAAATATCCTAAACCCATTCCATAAACCTTCTATTTAATTTTAAAAGGATTAAATCAATCGCTCACATGCTTAATTACTCTTAATTACATTAAGGGATGATTAGGGGTTCATTAATTAATTTTCCTAATTAACTCATTAATAAATCCAAAGAAAATTAGGGGAGGCAGAAGTCATCCACTAAACATGTTTGAGAAATTTAGAAATGATTAATGAAGTAATTAAGGATTAATTAAGGTAATTTAGTTATTAATTAAGAAAAATCCACCATTCAAAATCCAATAAACTTAATTTTATATTATTTCCCTTTGAATTATCTTTAAAATGAACTTGAGTTTGCATTTTTTGAATTTTTCTACATTTAGTTATGAATTTAAAAAGTTTTTATGATTAAAGGATAATTAAAATATCCTAGTTAATTAACTAATCCCATCGGAGTCATGTGGACCACTGACGCAATGCGCTTTTCACGTGGCATGATGGGATTAGTTATTTAAGTTATCACATCACACACCACATCAACTGGCGACGCAATGCGCTTTCCCCTAGGCCATCCAATCAAGGATCGGACGACCAAGATAAATCCCATGGTTTTCTAGGAAATAAATCAGAGGATCTACTCATTTTAATCAGGGCTGTCCATTCATCCCTGCCTAAGTTATGGGAGACGGAGGCCGTCCATCCTCCATGGCTTGATCCGAGCTCACTTGCACTCGGATTAGTTAGAGATTCAACCCACACCTAAAGAAGTATAGGGAAGAACATCCAATGGCTAGGATCTAATGGGATTATAATTCCCTTCATAGAAGACCAAGCGATTTTCAATAGAGGATCAGTTTTGAGTCATACCTCATCGGAGGCTATCACCGACACTTCTAATGGAGGAGGTAGCTTTGTCTAGTGGAGATAAAGCTCTATTGAAGGTTTCAAGCTTTGATTTGAAGTGGATCTTCCAATTGGCCAAGCTCCCCTCTAATGGATTGCGGCTTTGATCGAAATCCCCCTTGTCATGGCTTGGAGTCTTGGGATTTGCATTGTGTGAGCTCGACTTCCTTCTTAGATAGTACTTGCAAAGGGAATTTGGATTTGGTATAGAATTGAGTGACTTGGAATTTCCTTAAGCCTCCCCTATTTTCGGCTTAAGAAAAACTGAGAGGTAAGAAATTTGGGAAGCTTGGAAATGACCTTGGGAAGCATGTGGATGCTTACCTTTGATCACTCTAGCTCAATCGACTTTAGTGTGTGTGTTTTGAGTTGGAATGAGGGGGAGTATATCTCCCCCTACTTGGATTGGACGGTCGAGAGCCATCTTTCCATTTTGATCAAATTGAGGAGATTGATTGGGTTATTTTGGTTGTTAGGAGTCCATGTTTGCTTTTGCTAGAGGAGGAGGAGAGAAGCACATGTGCTTGGTCAGTGTAAGAGGTGATCCAAGTGGAGAATTTATATTGGAGGGGCCAGTTTGGCCTTCGGTTAGGTCATGTTCACCACCCTCCTTAGTGTCCATGTGGTCCACTAGGAGGATGCCAAGTGGCCATGAGAAGGAATTGGCCAAATTCCAAGTGAATTTGACTTTAGGTTACCCTTTGACCCAAGGATAAAATGGTCATTTGGCCTTGATTTTGATTTGGATAGATTTGAGATGTTTTAAAAATAGGTTGGGCCAAATTTCAAGGAATTTGGAGTTGATTTGATATGATTTTGCTCAAGTTGACCCATTTAGGTCAAAATGGGTTAACTTGGGTCAAGTTAACCAATTCATCAAATTGGGTCAAACCATGGGTTAGGTCAAGTTCAAATGATCATTTGGAGCCTATGGGTATCATTGGTTTGGTTCAATTTGGTTTAGATTTAATTTTTGTTCATTTCAGTTCACTTAGGTCAAATGGGTCAAGTTCACCAGTTTGACCCATTTGACCCAATTGGGTTAGGTCATGGTTTGGTTTAGGCTTGGTTGATCATTTGAAATGTTTAGCAAGCTTTGGTTTTATTAAATTTTGATTTGGTTTGATTTCAAGTTGATTAGACCTTCTAGGTCAAGTTGGGTTCATGGTTAATTGGTCTAGGTTGAGTCGTTGGCTAATTGAAGCTTTCGTCAAGTTCAACAAGTGAATTAGAATGAATTTGACCCATTGGTTACAATCAATTTGGCTTAGATCATGATTTGACCCATTTTTACTTTTTAGGTCAACTTAGGTTAACTTAGGTCAAGTGGCCAGTTGGGCTAGGTTTGGCTCAAATGATGACTTGGTCAAGTTCAATCATTGATTATGAATTGGTTTAGATCAATGGTTTTAATCAATTTGTTTTATGGTAGATTTTGTCTACTTTAGATTTCATTTGGGTTAAGTGTTGACTTGGTCAAAGGTTAAGTTTGACTTGGTTTGACTCAATTTGTGTGATTGATCATCCTAGGATGATCGTTGCTCACAATATGAGGTTTAGATGGGCTTACTTCAATCTAATTTGGGTAGGATTAGAATTTGGCTCGAAAAGGATCTTAAGTTACTTTGGGTCAAGTGAGCCTAAGTGGGTCAATTGGCTTGATCAAGGCTTGATTCAAGTTTGGTTGAACTCATATATAGACTTATGATTGAAATATAAATATAATTGCAAGTGATTTAGAGTTAAATGCATTTTGATTCATTTGATAATTCAAAGTTCAAAAGATGAACATGGGTTTGATTTAGGTTGGTTTGATTTTGATTTGATGATTGAAGTTTATGTTTATATTTTGTTTGTGAGTAAAGGATTGATTGTTTGGAGAGAAAATCCAAAGGCTTGAATTGATTTGAGAATGATTTGTTTAAGTCAAGAATTTGACTTGAAAGCGTATAGGTTGGATTTAGGTTGGATTTGAGCTTGAGTTTTGAATTTAGTTTTGGTTATTTGAATTTAAACTCCATTTATATTTGTGAATATAAATGAGAATATAAATGGGTTATGCAAAAATCTTTTGAGTTTGAAGTGATTTGGATTTGAATTGAGCTAAGTCCATAAGAAGGAATCAAAGGGCCTAGAAAGGTTTTTTGAATTTGATTTAAGATTTGAGAAAATTCATTGAATTGAAATTGATTTAATATTTGATTTGGAATTGATTTGAATTTGAGAAAATTAATCAAGTTGAAATTGATTTTGATTTGAGTTTGAAGTTGATTTAAATTTGAAGTTGGTTCGAATTTGAAGTTGATTTGAATTTGAAGTTTGACTTGAAAGAAGGAAGTGGATTTGGTTCAAGCTATAGGGTAGGCAAGTTTTCCTAATTGCCTTAAGGCATGACCTATTCTTATGGCTAACTCTACTAAGTCTCTAGGGTTAGGTTAAGTGTTCACCTAATTACTAAAAGTGTCTTAAGACTAAGGAACTCTTAATGTCTAAAGGAGTCCTATGTCTAAGATGAAGAAGTTGAAAGCTCACTCCAAAAGTGAGGTCAACAGATATATTCGATAATGAATTTGAAGTTGATTGGTAGCTTTGATTGCAATCAATTTTGGTTTAATTGGGTTTTAGCTCATTTGAACCTTTTAGGTCAAATGGGCTAATTTGGGTTAATTAAGTTTAATTGATTTAATTGGCTTGATTGCAAGTGTTGAAATAGTTTGAAATGATCCATTAGATAGTTAGAATCATTGAGAGGATTTAGTTGAGTTTGATTTTCTTAAATTGATTTGAATGTAGTTATAGAATTGAAGTGGGTTAACTTGAGTTAATATTCGAGTTAATTTGGCTTGAAGCATGGATTGGAAACTAAATTCAATTAAGATCAACTGAATTCAAATGAGTTTGGGTTGGATTTTTTTCAATCATTTGGTTTAGGTTTAAATGAATTAATGGGTATGAGTGTCAGTTTAGGCCCTAGGGCAAGTGAAGCTCACTTATCCTAAGATAAGCTCTAGGCCTAGGGTTATGCCCTACAAGTCTCTAGCCCTGGGTTTAGTGTTTCCTTAATCACTAGAAGTGTCCTAGCACTAAAAAAACTAAGTGTCTAGAAGAATCCTAGACCTAGGATGGGTGTGATCAATCCTCACTCCAAAAGTGAGGTCAACAACACCCCTCACACCCAACTCCACAAAAACTTGCCCCAAGAAAAATTTACTCTTTCCACACTTTTCCCTAGCTCTGGCAAGTCAAAATTAATTGAGGCATACTTGATTTGAGCATGGGACCCATTCCTAGACCAATTTTGATGAGGTTCATGTTGGTGTTTGATCCGTAGACCAATCAGCCAGGAGGCAATACACGGCTTTGTCAATAAGGAATTGCCTTTACTAAACGAAGCTACCTTAGCCGTTGGGCCACTAGTTTTTGTTCTGATGAGATAATTTTCTCCAAATCGTAGAAAACCATAGGATCTTTGATCCTTTGTGAAGTGAATGTGCATTTTATGTGAATCAAGCCATATGATCCCCCTTAGAAATATTCCTTGATCAATTTAAAATCATTTTTTGTTTGAACTCTAGTGAGCTCAAATCAAGCATGGAGGGATGAACGGTGTTCTTTTCTCATTGGAGGTTGATGATAAAACATTAGCACTCTATTTGGTGTGATTATAATGGACATCTATGATAAATCATGATAGAATTTCTAATTTATTCATATTTAAACTACATGATTAATCATTGTCGTTCGATCAGCCAAGAAGAAACTTTGTCCACCGTCCGAGTGATGCTAGATGTTTTAAGTAATGAAGCTTGACATCGATGTAAAGGGCTACCATGCTAGCATTGACATGGTGCCGACTACGTAAATTAGTTAATTAAGTTTAAAAATCTAATTAAATGATCAAAACTTTTAAAAAAATTATAACTAATTATAAAAAAAATCTAAAAATTTGTAAATAAATCATGTATGGAAGGCTTAGATAAAGAAAAATCCACTAAAAATAAAAATCCTAATTTTTGTTAAGTATGTACCAACTAAATTGGCTAGTTAACATAAAACATTATGTGATTGTTCCATGGGATGACTTCTACCTTCTATAATTATTGCGTGATTGGGTAATTTAAGAAATCCAAAATTTTGAATCCTAAAGAGCTATTTTGTACATTTAATAAATTTACATAATTAGAAAAATTCTAAAAATTATGAGGGTGACTCAAACAAATTTTAGAATGTTAATGGTGATCATAGAAATAACTTAGGGCCATTAGTTCTAAGTATTTCTCAAAATTATCATTAAGGAGATTTTATTAACTAATTTAATCACTAATTTTCCCTAAGACTTAGAAAATTCATAACTCATTATTTAGATCTCTAAAAATTGTGATCAACTCCTCTTTGTGCTTAGTTAGCAAAGATGTTCTCAATGAAATAAAAATCTCCAATTGATTTACGATATTTGGAGTGTAATTGATGATTTTAGGTTTTTCTCATTTACTTAATTAGTCCTAAATATATGCCCAATCTCATTAAAACTTTTAGAGTATGTTTATTTCATATTTATTCATGTTTAGTAATTTTCTTATAATTTTTGGAATTATGTTTAAGGCATGATTAGATTTTTGGGCACTTTTGAGCTTAATTAGCTTAAATAATAATTTAACATTAATTAATTTATAAAAACCATCTAAAGCATTTTAAATTATTTAATAAATAGAAATAGATAAGGGATAACCTTAGACCTTTTATCTCCTCATTAGTTTTAAATAACTCAAATCTTAAAATTTATACTTAAACAATTTGATTGAACTTAGATGTGATTGTTCTCATGTAAAAGTCTTTAGATTTAATGACTTTAAATAGGTTATTCAGTAATGTTTAATTGCTTTGCTTAAAAAACATTATAAATGTGCATTTCATATGTTTCATGAATTCATATTTTAAAATAAAAGGAGAATTCATTAATTGCATGTTTTGAACTAATAATGTGGTTGTCATCATCAGTAAATCCTAAATTATTTTCTCTAATAAGTTCAAGTATTTACTTAGTGTAAATCTAAATTAATCATGATAATTAAAACATAAATTTATATATATATATATATATATGTATGATCTACATGCTTGAAATGTATATAGTTTAGACATCCCAAGAGTGCAAAACTTTAAGTATTCCCAAGGGAGTTTTAGATTATCTCACTTTCCAAATTTAACAATGACATGTAACTTAAAGTTTATAGTGAAATACATAGTAAGAATAAAACTATTTTCAAATCTTCAAGTATTTTAAATTTTTCATAATTCATCTTTATACCTATGTATATATACATACATATGTGAATTAACAAGTATATAGTCTGGACATCCTGGAGTGTAACTCTTTAAGATCTACATGGTGTCCTATTACAATTTTAAACACCATATTAGTAAATTACTTTCTTAGCATAGATAATTAGAACACATAGTGCATATTCGACACATGATATAATAGTAACTACTTATAAGTATATTTATGAATTAATCACTTTGAAAGACCTAATAAATCTCAGATTTAACTTCTCATCATTATCAAATTTACTCATAGCTTTCATAGAGCTTACTCTCAAAAACACAAAATCATTATCTGTAATTCAATTACTCGATGCTTGGAAGTATAATATTTTTTGTACCTATCTTGTATTGTTCTCAATTTTTCCCTTACTAACTTAATCTTCTCAATAGCTTCACCTACTAAATAAAAAATTATTAATCTTCTCTCACTCACCTCTATCTGAGATAAAAATGTTCAACATAAGATGTACTTGACTAGAAGTTATTATAAGCAAATTTAATTAAATATATATAAGATCTTATTATATCCCTTCAAAATTAAGTATACACAATCTCAATAAATTCTCAAGCACTTGAATGATACAGATAGACCAGTTTTTATTTGAATGTGAAAAAAGTAATACAAAAGTTTAACTTAATTCCAAAATTCTTTTGAATATCTCTGCATGATTTAAAAGTGAATATGATATCATGATAAATTATAATATTTGATATCCCATGTTATTTGACAATCTTGTGCATGTACACTATGCCAATCTCTCATTTGAATGCTTGCCCCATAAAAAGTAAATGCACTAACTTTATTAGTCAATTAACCACAACCCACATTGTATCATAATTATGTATAAACCTCAAAATTTCATACCAAACTTCATCGTGATCTCGCTCCACTTTCACTCAGAAGTAGATAAAGGCTACAATAAAGTACTTGGTTTTGAATACTCTATTTTCATCATCTGATAGGTTTTCTAAGTCAAAATAAACTCTATGCCTTCTAGATTCAACCATGACACCAAAACATCAATTTCAAATCATGATACATTTTACTTTTCTCTAGAAGATTCGTACATTCAAAATAATGAGCCTTATGTAATATTTTTCTCTTCAAATCATAATTAGTAGGTGTGGTGTTCTAATTTGGAGACATAAGGACATCACACAGATTTTAGGGGATACTTATTAAATGATTGAGCGCATTATTAAGGTATGATGTACTATCTTAAAAGATAGAAATATCACCATACAATGGACTCAATCACCTAATAAGGACTCCTAAGGTAAATGGGTCTACCTGTATACTAGAGATCCTCTCCCTGCTTTACATGGAAGAAGTAAAGTAAAGTTTATTTTAAGCTAGGTTCTTTAGTTCCTTATGAATGCAAGCTTTCATAGTTAATAAAATCCTAGGGAATGGGAATTCTCTAAGAATACTCTTGATTAAAGTAGTCAACTAATATGTCCAAAGAATACAAAGCTAAGCTATCAAAAGATTGGTTGTTATTAGAAATCAAGTGGGATTATTCTAATAGAAAGACTTCTTCATAGATTCCAAAGGAGAATAAGTAGGAAGCATTCAAAATACTAGGAAGCCTAGTGGATGCTTCAGTCAATTATATGGTGAGGCTTTACATTTTTGAAAGTGATAATTTGTTTTTCTTTGAGTTGAAAATTTATTAGAAAGCTTGGACTCATATTCCAACAACACAAGATTATGGAAATGTCTAAGAGGTGAGGACTTATACTCATAAGAAAGAAACAAGCATACTCAGAACCTAGATCTAGAGTGCTCTAGCATATGCTAAGAGCCCAACCTAAATTTATTCAAGGAAAATGGGTGTGCACTTTTAATTTGGAGGCATAGGGACACCACATAGATCTTATGGGATACTTATTAAAGTGATCAAGTATGAAATTAAGGTATGATATACCATCTCAAAAGATGGAAACATCACCTTAAAATGAACCTAATCATCTAATAAGAACTCCTAAAGCAGATGGGTCTTCGTATATACCAGAGATCTTTCTCCCACTTTACATGAAAAAGTAAAGCAGGGTTTATTTTATGTTGGGTTCTTTTAGATCCCTATGGAAGCAAGGTTCCATAGTTAATTACATCTTAGAAAATAAGAATTTCTTAAGAATACTCTTGATTAAAGTAGTTAATAAATATCTCCAAAGACTTCAAAGTTAGACTATCAAAGAATTAAGTTTACATGAAAGTGAAGTGGGAGAGTTCAAGTGGAAAGACTTATGTACAAATTCCAAATGAAGGTAAATAGAGAGTACTCATGATACTAGGAAGCCTAGTGAGCACTCTAGTCCACCATATAGTGAGGCTTTATATATTTGAAAGAGAGAGTTTATTTTTGTTTGAGTTGAAATTTTATTAGAATGTTAGGGATTATAGTCCATCAACATAAGATTATGAAAATGCTTAAGAGGTAAAAACTTATGGTCATAGCCCAAAGGAAACAAATAGCCTCAGAACCTAAATATAGGATGCTTTAGCATAAGCTAAAAGCACGACTTAAGTCTAATCTAAAAATGAGACATAGTGGTTTACCTTCACAATAGAGGATAAATCTATCCCGACTCTTCTGGACTTACAACTGCCTAGATTGGCTGTCAGCTAACACCTCCTACGCTTCAAAATCATGTAGGTTGGTCTTATATAAATGAAAGATAACTAAGCTATTATTTAATTAGGAAGGAGACAAGAGTCTTAAACTTACTCCTTAACAAACTAGATCATGACTTGTAGGAAGACATAACTTGGACTAAATGCAAAATTTTACAATTCTTTATATCCTTTTAAACACAATCTATTAGAGTTAGGCTTGGGAAAATTATGCCTAAATGCATGAGGGCTAAATCAGTGGGAGGAGGTGTTCTCCATGATAAGAGATGCCCTAAAAGGTCGAGCACTCTCCTATCATGCAAGAATGGAGACCCACCCTATTCAAGAGTGAAATAAGATGATATGCATGATTATTAGAATATACAACATTCAGCTAAGGGGTTGCCAAATCTTTTAATTAGCTTGATTATAACCTAAGATTTAAAGTGAGGTTATGAGTTATATTTAAATTTTAGTTATGAGTTATTTAATGGGGGTAGAAAAATTATTTTTACCCTAAATAGCCTACCGCATCCAGGCCACAATTCAATCATGAAACATTAAGAAACTAATGAAAAATATGTCATTTCTATTGCACGAGCTAAACATGACATTCAAACATTCATAAATTTTATAAAAGAATAAAAGGCCAGTGCGACCGGGTACCACCATACACCCCAAAAAATAAAAGAAGTTAGGTAGCCGAGCTCTACCCTTATACAACTTAGATTATAAGAAAATATTACAATTATAATTAAAACAAATGCTATGGGGGTATTCATTCTTTGCTTTTCTTCGCTCCTTTTGATTTGGTTTTGCTCCATCCTTCACAGGGCCTTCTAAATTTTTTCTTCTAGCCACTGCTCATCCTAAATCCCATAGCACTAATCCTAATTTCTATTGCAAAATTACATATTTATAAAAAAAATCTAACTACACCTGTAAAGCATATGTTGGATAAACAACCATACAAACCAAGCAGTTATATTCCACAAATTTGGACCTAGCACCCTGCACATGGATAACCAAGCCCACATGTCCTAATGTGGATTATACATAAGGTGATAAGTAACCTACAAGAAAAAGCATTTATATTTATTTATCATTTCAGCGGCCCCATTAGAATAATCCCCTCCAGAAAATATCATTAGGCTAACAACGTCCTAACATATAGTCTACGCATAAGTAATCCTAACATCCATTCTAAAATAGTACATCACAAAATAAAATAGAACATCACAACATATACTATCCTAACTTAGAGCTAGAAGTGGTGACCTAGTATTCTAATGTGTGTGCTTAGGTTTAGTGTGGTATATCTTAGTTAGGCTTTAGAATTATAATTGTCTATGGTATGGAATATTCAAGTTAAACATGAGAGGAGGTTTCACCTCAAGTTATTAAAAAGATTGGTGGATTTTAATTTTTATTTTCCTTTGTTTCACTTAGTATTTACTTAACGTCTAATTATCATAAAGAGAGGAAAGAGGTTTGACCCCTTTCATCTTACCCTAAGTTATTTTCTAAAGGCATGTTGTTATGATTTTGATATCTTTTAGTGAATGATTTATTAAACCTTTTACTAATTCTAAATTTGGGTTAATCTTAAAGAATCCTATTCAAGCATGAAAGACATCTTAAGATTAATGAGATTGTGTTACTATCACATGGATAATATTACATCATTCTTTTTCATCATCAATAACATGCATATGATATTGAACTTAACATACTTATACATGCAATGTACATATGTGTATTTTTATCACACTTCAATGATTGTTAATGCATATATTTTTGGTAGAAAAGAGAGATTCCATTCTTTAGCTAAGTATACATACAAATGTATTAGAGATTTAAGAAAGTATGTGTCATTATTAAACTAGAGAAGTGAGGTCTTCTAAGACCTTCTTAGAGCTACTTAAAGTCTCATATTCCCGGGATGTCCAGACTATATACTTTCTATCCTAAATACATATAAATGTATACACAAACATAAGAATAAAAATCATGCAAAAGATTGTATATTAGCAAATCATTTACCCAAATAAAGTAAAGCTCTAACCAAATTCTAGCATATATATACATATGAATGAAATTAAATAAGCATGTGTCATTGTTAAACTAAGGAAGTGAGGTAATCTAAGACCTCACTTAAAGCCTCGTATTCTTGGGATGTTTAGACTATATACTTACTAACATTGAAACATATGTAAACATACATATGAATCATGAAAATAGAATAATCCTTTAATATGTTTAAACTATAAATAAATATAAATTGCATATAATATTCATAGCTAACACCACTCTAAAATTTTATCATTTAACTTATAATTTTGAAAATAATTTAAAATTTATTAGTGATAATAGCCACACTATATAATAAGATCAATTCAACACATGCAACTTATACATATATAACCATATTCATTTGATTCTTTTATTTGAAAACATGGATACATAATGCAATGGCATACAAATTTATAATGATTGAAAAGGAATAATTAAACATTTCCATGTAATACATTCAACCACATTAATTCCTAAGGACAATCAAGTTCAATAAAATTATTTAAGATTAACTAAAGTTGTTATGAAGCTTAATTTTGGATTTGAATTATTAAAACTTAAAGAGCATAAATGATATTTGCTATTTTTCCACATCCCATGTTAGTGACTTAATGTATTCAAGGAATAATAATTAAGTGAATTATATGTATTGATTAAGTTTAAATCATTAAGCAATTAATTTAATTTTTCTTTTCTAAACCTTTTTAATTTAATTAACTACTTAATCATGAGTCTCCAATGACATGCTTATGAGACATTAAAATTTGCAATGCTCCTAAAGGGACCTAATACAATTAGACTCATGCTTAAGGTTAATTAGATTAAAGAAGAATCTAAGTTAAGTACTTATATGATTTGCCCACACCCATGGTTTAACCATAAGTTCCTTAAGGCTCTTTATGTTATTAAACATATAAAGGGGAACCCATGAATTCAATTTGAATTATCTAAAAAAATTATCATTTTAATTAGATTGATTTAATTTAACATTAATTACCTAATTAATTCTTAATTAAGCCATGAATTAATTAACCCTCCTAAGGAAATATATTTAGCAAAATGATTAAGAAAGAGGCTTTAATTATTTTCCCTCATCATTCTTATTGTTAATAGTGATTAATTATCATTAACCATTTGTTTTTTATTATTTAGCAATTTTAATAATAATAAAATTAATTAAGGAGAGTAATTAGGATTAGAATTTTAAATTCTTTAAATTACATGGCCAATAAATCCCAAGAAATTTATCAGAGATAGAGGACATCCCATGGGATGAACCTATCCAATTTGAGATCAATTTGTCAAGTAATTAATCCTTAATTAGAGTAATTAGCCTAAACCTCAAACCCTAATTAAGCATTATTTATTAATCAAATATAATATTTTTTTATTAAATTTTCCTTTATTTATCATTTCCAAAATGGGTATATTCATACTTTTTGGATTTTCCTACAATTAGTTGTGAATTTTCAAAGTTCTAACTATTTAATGATATTTTAATCAACTAATTAATCTCCTAAATCTTCGGCACCACATAGAAGCTGACGTGGCAGCACTTTCCACATGGCACCATGGGATAGGTTATTTAAAATGTCCAATGTGGCAGTTGACTCAGCGGTGTCGGACGTAGTTTCTTCCTCGCCATCCGATCTTGGATCGGATGGTGAAGATTAATCTTGTGGTTCCTAATGGATTAAATTGATAAATCTAACAAATTAAATCACGGTCATCCATTCTAATCACACAAAATGAATGACCAATGATCTGTTATCCCCTAACATTAGAAGATGGATACCATCTTCCTTTCACCGCTTGATCTGAGCTTGCAAGAGCTCGTAGGACGTCGAGATCAACTCCAAAACATGCGATGAGTAGATCTAAGGAGATCCTATAGTGAAAATCGCATGCAATAATAATTTACTTTATAAAAGACCAATGCCTAGGGGTTTTTCTATAGTTTGCCTAATTTTTATCTCGTTGGAGCTAGAGACTAGCAGTCCATCGACTGAGTTAGCTTAGTCTTGAAGAGACGAAGCCCTGTTGAGAAGATGTCAATCTACCACCCTGTTGATTCCTCTAAGAACCAAGTGTCGATGCTAAGCTCATCGAAGTTGGTCTTGGAGTGCCTTCCAATGATCAAATTGATCGAGGATCGATTCATTTCGACTTGTTAGAGTGAGGGAAAGGTGTGGGAAAAGTTAATTTGAGATTGGTTGAGTTTAGGTGAGGTTGGATGGACAGGGCTCTCAATTTTGATCGGTGCTTGGTCTTGCCGATGATGGAAGCACTAGGGATTCAGGGAAAGGTCTAGGAATGCTCAGAATGCTGTAAGAAAGCTCTATGTCAAGTTTGAATGGATGGTGAGGAGTATACTCTCCTCCCCAAGTGAACCAAGAGCTAAGATTAGCTTAGCCTTTGGAAATCGCCCTGTTGGGATAGGTGATCGGAGGTGTTAGTAGACTGCTGAGGTGGAGGCGCTTGAGAGGCTAGAGTAGTGGCATGGGGCATGCTTCATCCTATAAGTGAACTAATGGAGAAACAAGGGTGATTTCACACTCTCATGACCCAAGGTTGAACCCAACAGCCTTGGGTTAGGTTGGGTCAGTGGTCATAGTGTCTAAAAATGAAAAAAAGTAGCTATCAAGGCTTGGGTGGGGATGAGCCCATCTAAATGAGGGTTTTATCCTATTTGGGTGGCTTGGTTCAAGGGTCTTGATCCAAATCAGGTTCACCATGGGTTACGGTCCATTTGGGCTGGCCCATGATGACTGAAGGATGAGTCATGCCAAGTTTGGTTGGGTTTGGACTTGGTTGGGATGGGTTTGGCTCAATTTGACCCATATGGGTTAAATGCAATTCAATTGAGTTAATTTGACCAATTGGTCAAATTTCATCAACCCAAGGGTTTAGATGTATTTAATTGATCATTTGGAATGTATAGGTGCCATTGGTTTGGTTTAATTTGAAGCGAATATGATTTTGGCTCATATGGGTTCATTTTGGTCAAATGGGTTAAGTTGACCAATTTGATCAAATTGGCCAAATTAGTTTAGGTGGAGGGTTGGTTAGGTTCAATTGATCATTTAAGAATGATTGTAGGTGTTGGTTTTAATCACTTTAGATTTGGGAATGATTTGGTTCAATTAGACCCTTTAGGTCAATTTGGGCGAAAGGGGTCAATTGGGTTGGTTTGATCAAATTGAGTTCAATTGAAGGTTGGATCATGTTCAATAATCAATCTATGATTAATTAAAGGTATTGGTTTCAATCAATTGGGTTTAGGATTTGATCTAAGTCAATTTGGCCCTTTAGGTCAAATTGGGTCAACTTGGGTCAACTTGGGTCAAGAGACTAAATTGGCTTAGTTAGGGCTAATTGGTGGTTGAGTCATGTTCAATATCAATTTATAATTAATGGGAGTCATTGATTGCAAATAATTGGAGTTATAATGAGATTTGGTTAATTTTGGTCCATATGGGTTCTTTGGGTTAACTTAGATCAAGTGGTCAAATTGGTTGGGTTCGACCCAATTGATTGAAATTAGTCAATCAAGGATGATCAACAATTATTATAGAAGAGGTTGGATGGGTTGGATTGAAGTTTGAGTCAATTTGATCATTTAGGCCACTTTGGGTCAAGTGGACCAAATGGGTTGATTGGGTTGAATTGGTGGAATTAGGTGTTAAGAAGAGTTAAATGATGGATTTAGGGTTGATTTATAACCTTTATTGCAGTTGATTTAGGTTTGATTGGATTTTGGCTCGTTTAGACCCTTTGGGTCAAATGGGCTAACTTGGGTTAATTGGATTCATTTGATTGGGCTGGTTTGATCACAAGTGTTGGAAGGGTTTGAAATAGAGTATTGAATGGTTGGAGTGCTTTTGTGAACATTAATTGGATTAGGTTTAATTGAATGGGCTTTGAATTAAATCATGATGGAGCTAATTTAGGTTAGGGGCTAAGTTAATTTGTCTTGGAGCTTGGATATAAAATAAAAATTCAATTATGGTTGGTTGTGTTGGCTTGAGGTTGGTTTTGGATGAATGGATAAGTATGGGTTCTCATTTAAGCCATAGGATAGGTGAGACCTACTTGTCCTAAGGCATATCCGAAGCTTGGGGCATGCCTCCCTTTATCTCTAGGCTCAGGTTTGGTGTTCCCTTAGTCACTAGAAGTGGCTTACAGTTAGGAAAGTCCTAGTGCTTATAAGATTCCTAAGTCTAAGATGAGAAGGATGAGTCATCACTCCAAAAGTGAGGTCAACAGTGGGATATGATGGTTCACTTCCATAAGAGAGAATGAGCCGATTTTGACTTTTCTATACTTACAACTACCTGAAATAGCCTCCAATTAATACCTCCTATTTTTTAAAATCATGTAAGCTAGTTATATGTAAATGAAAGATGGCTAGGTTGTTATTAATTAGGAAAGAATTTAGAGTCCTAAACTTACTACATAATAGATTATATCATGATTAGTATGAAAGCATGACTTAGACTAAAGCAAAATTTATTAAATCATTTTGACACATTAATTTTGACAAGGGCTTGAGATAATTATGCCTAAATGCATGATGAAATTGAGTTATGGGCTAAATCAGTAGAAAGATGTGTTCTCCACTACAAGGGACTCCCTTCACAAGTCAAGTCTATCCCTTATCATGCAAGAATGGAGATCTCCTATTTTCAAGATTGAAACAACATGATATGCATGATGTGATAACATACAACATCCAATTAAGCAGTTGCTAAATATTTTATTTATCTTGATTATAAACCTAAGCTTTAAAGTAATGTTATGAGTTGATTAAGATTTTAATTCTGAGTTATTAATGAGGGTAGAAAAATTAATTTTATTCTAAAGCGTCTACTACATCCAAGCCACACATAAAATCATCACACTTTAAGAAATTGATAAAATCATGTGATTTTTATTGCACAATGTAAACATAACAATCAAATATTTCAAATTATGTGGAATAATAAAAGGTCAATGTAGTAGGGTACCGCCATACACCTGAAAAAAGAAAATAAATTAAGTAACTGAGTTCTACCCTTATACAGCTCGGATTAGCTTGCTCTAGGATTTATAGGGCCTCCTAGGACTTTGCCTTCTAGCCACTGCTCATCCTAAACTCCATAGCACTAATCATAATTCTATTATAAAATTACATTTTTATAAGAAAGTAACTCTAACTACACTTGTAAAATATATCTTAGCTAAACAAACATACAAGTCAATCAATTATATTTCAGATATCTAGACTTAACATCGTGCACTTGAGTAACCAAGGCCACATGTCCTAATTGGATTATGCTTAAGGACTTAAGCAGCACCTACAAACAAAAGGCATTTTTATATTTTATTATTACAGTAGTCCTTTGAGCACAATCCCTTGTAGAAAATATCATTAGACTAATAACGACCTAACATCCAATCTATGCACAAACAATCCTAATATCCAATCTAAACAAATTACATCATAAAATAGAACATATCACCATAATAATCACCGG
The DNA here is from genome assembly GCA_021442155.1 of Cymbidium sinense. Taxonomy (NCBI): domain Eukaryota; kingdom Viridiplantae; phylum Streptophyta; class Magnoliopsida; order Asparagales; family Orchidaceae; genus Cymbidium; species Cymbidium sinense. The sequence goes on along the minus strand of CM038231.1, from coordinate 10,904,764 downwards.
CCTAACCTAATACTATGATCGACGACTTAGTATTCTAATGCGTGTGTTATAGAAAAAGTGTGGTATGTCTTGCTAAGGCATTAAAACTGAAATTTTTTAGTGTTTGAATGTTTAAGTCCTTTATTAAGGGTAGTTGCACTTCAATTAACTTAAGATTTAATTGGATTTAAAATCATATTTTTTTATCTATTACTTATAATTTATCATTGTAAAGAGAAGAAAGAGAGTTGAATCTCTTTAATCCCTAGCTTAAGTTGATTCTAAGAGATGAATTTTATGATTTTTAAACTTTCTTAATAAATCATGAATTTTAATTAATCATATGTTCAGATTTGATTTAATGAATTTAATTTAAAGATGAAAGACATCTTAAGGTCAATGAAGTCAAGTCACCATCAAATGAATGATGCTTTATCATTTTAGTTTCATTACCAATAACATTACAATATCATTTCATTTTTTTCACTTCACTTTAATTTATTATATATACATATGCATGCATTTTATATATTCATTTCGGCACACTTGAATATGAATATGGATGAATTTTGTAACAAAGAAAATCTTAGTTCATATCTAATCATATGCATACAAGTGTATAAGAAAGCTATGTAAGTACGTGCCTTTGTTAAACTATGAAAGTGAGATTATCTAAGGCCTCCTTGAGGCTACTTACAGCCTCATGTTCCCGAGATATCCAAACTATATACATATATGAATGCAAAATGAAATCATGAAAAGTTGTAAGTTATTATCTTTTAATAAATGAATTTTTATTTAAGTTTCATTACTTATATTGACCTCACTTTTGGAGTGAGGATTGGTCACTCCCAACTTAGGTCTAGGATTCTTCTAGACACTTAGGTTTCTTTAGTCCTAGGACACTTTTAGTAGTTAAGGGGATACTGAACCTAGTTTTAGAGACTTGTAGGGTATGACCCTAGGTCTAGAGTTTACCTTAGAATAAGTGGGCTTCACCTACCCTAAATCCTAAACCAACACTCATACCCATCAATTAATTTAAACCTAAACCACATGATTGAAACCCCAAAACTTAAGCCAATCAATTGACCTTGATTGAATTTGGTTTTCAATCCATGCTCCAAGCCAAATTAATTTGAATCTTAACCTAGTTAACTCACTTCAATCCTATAACTCCATTTAAACCAATTCAAGCTAAACTCAATTCAATTCTCTCAATCATTCTAATTATTCAATGGTTCATTTCAAAATATTTAAACACTTGCAATCAACCCAATTAAATCAATTAAACTTAATTAGCCCAAGTTAGTCTATTTGTCCTAAAAGGTTTAATTGAGTCAAAACTCAATCGATCCTAAATCAATTACATTCAAAGCCACCAATCAATCTCAAATTTGACATTGAATATATTCCAACCATCTGTAGCCTCAATAGTCCAAATTGACTTGACTAAACCACTTAACCCAAAGTGACCTAAAAGGCCCAATTAGACCAAACTTCAATCAAACTCTCATTGGATCAAATAAAGCTATCCAACCTCTTCATTGATGATTGTAGGTAACTATTGAACACTACAATCAATTGACCCTAACTATGTCAATTTAACCAAGCCAATTTGGCCTCTTGACCCAAGTTGACCGAATTTGACTTAAAGGGCCAAATTAGGCCTAATCAAATCCTAAACAAAATTGGTCAAAACCAAAACTTCTACTTAATCACCAATTAGATGTTGGACATGATCCAACCTTTAGTTGGACCCAACTTAGTCAACCCACCCCAATTGACCTACGTAGCCCAATTTCACCTAAAAGGTCAAATTGAATCGAGTCACTCCCCATCACAATCAATTCAAATAAACTCTTCCAATCAATCACCAATGATTAATTGAACATGGACCTAATGCATGCTTAAGCCAATTTGACTATTTACCTCACTTTTAGTGTGAGGGTTCAATCCTCCATCATTGATCTAGGAGTTTTCTAGACACTAAGAGCTCCTTAGTCATAAGACACTTCTAGTGACTAAATGAACACTTAACCTAATCTTAGAAGACTCAGGAGGATTAGCCATAGAGTTTAGATCATTCCTTAGGGACTAAGTTAACCCACCTACCCTATAGCCTAAACCCAACTTATGTCTACCACCTTAGCCTAAACCAAACCTCAAATTCAATCCATCCAAATCTAATTAAATATACAATCAAATTCAATTGAAAATCAATTCAATCAAACCTCCCTTAAACCCTATAATTTATTCTTATGGACTTAGCCAAAATTCCTTCAATCCAAACCAAACTCAATTGATTTTTCTCAAAACCAATTCAACCCTTCAATCAACATACCAAGATCAAATTCAAACCTCTAAACTAATTTCAAATCAAGTCCATAACCCAAACCTTCCCTTAAACCCTATGATTTAATCATATGGACTTAGCCAAAATTCCTTCAATCCAAATCAAGCTTGATTTATTTTCTCATAAGTCAATTCAACCCTTCAATTATCATTCCAAACCAAAATCTATAATCACAATCACATTACAATCAAACCAAAATCAATCCAAATTAAACCAAGTTAACTCACTTGACCTAAAATACCCAAATAAGCCAAAATCTATTCAAACCTAAACCAATTGCAATCAAAGCTATGGTCCAATTCTAAATTAATGTTCAAACTCAAATAAACTCCAATCAAACTTCAATCAAGCCAATTTACCTATTTAGGCTCACTTGACCCAAAGTGACCTAAAGGACCCATTTGAGCCAATTTTCAATCCAACCCAAATTGGATTGAATCAAACCCTCCAAAACCTCCTATGATGATTTTTCATCATCCTTGATTGATCAATTATAATCAATTGGGTCAAACTAAGTCAATTTAGTCATTTGACTAAGTCAACACACTTAGACTACATGAGTCAAATTATCCAAATATCATCTTAAGACAAATTAATTGAAACTAATGACCCACATCAACCTAAGATCAACCCTTGAACATGACATGACCATCAATTGAGTCAAACCTAATCTAATTGGCCCTTTGACACAAGTTGACCCAATTTGACCTGAAAGACCAAATTAGGTCAAATCAAGATCTAATCTAAATTGATTATAACAAATGGCTCAACTTTATTCTAAATTGATCTTTGAACATGATCAAAGCCTTGATTGAACCCAAATTGACCAATTGAACCTAATTGACCTACTTAACCCAAATTGACCTAAATGGTCAATTTGGCCTAAATCAAAACTAAATCTAAATTGATTCAAGCCAAAGCCTACAATCATTTTCAATTGACCAATTGAACATGAACTAATGCCTAACCCAAGCTAATAAGGCCAATTTGGCCAAATTAGCCAACTTGACCCATTTGAACACAAATAGGTCAAATCCAAATTCAAGCCAAATTGAACCAAATCAATTGCACCAAAACATTCCAAATACTCATTTCAACTTGACTCAAGCCTTAGTTTGACCCAATTTAACCAATTGGTCAATTTGACCCAACCTAGCCCAATTTGACCTACATGGGTCAAATTGAGTCAAACCCACTCAGACCAAGCCCAAATCTAATGAAACTTGGTATGAACCATCCTTGGCTCACCTTAGGTTAGTCCAAATCAAACTCAACCTGAATTGACCCAAAATAAAATGGGTTAGGGCCACCATATGGAACAAATACCCCATTTGAATTGTCAAACCCACTCCCTATCCACTTGGCAGCCTCTTAGACCTCCACATAAGCAAGTAGGACACTTGATCACCTAACCCAAAGGTGGTTGGTTGGCCATGAGCCAAGGGGAGGAGATCCACACTTTCTCTTTTGGCACACTTGGAAACCCAAGGACACCCACTATCCTCCCATGGCAGCCACCTTCTCACACAAGGCCAACCAAACTAAGCCCCCCTCAGCCTCCTCCTGCAACCCACTACCACCTATGGCGATCGGACGACCGTTAGAAGCCAAATGAATCAAGGTCATCAAATCCAAGCAAGGAAGGGGTACACTCCTCTCATTTTGATCCAAAGCGAGCACACACACCTCAAGAGTTCTAAGAGCAGAGTTCCCTCGAGCCTTCGAAGCTCTCAAACCTTTCCTGCCATTTAAAAAACACCAACTCGAGATAGCACAACTCTCATTCCATCCATCCTCCTCAGAACTCAACCCCATTCAAATTAACTTCACCCACATGTTCACCAAGCTCCAACAAGGTTAAATAAATCTTTTCCCAAGCTCTCCGATCACCGAAAGTGCCTCTTAGACTAACTACAATGAGTTTGATGGTACTATTCCTTCAAACTGAGATTCCTCAAATTTTTCTAGGCCATTTTGAAGAGAATGTTGATTTCACATAAATTCCAACATTGATTCTAGATCCGCCGTAGTAAAAGGTGTGAGATCAACTGAAGCGACCTGAGCTTGAATTGGCTAAAGAAGGCGACGTGTGTCCGCTTCTATCCAGAGATGATAGATCATCCGTCGTCTGTTCCACTTGATCAGAATGAACGGTCATGATCTTGCGATTAGATTTAATCTGATTTAATCCTTAAAAATTGTGAGATTAATCACGTCCTCCGCCAGCCATGTCAACGCTAACTCATACAGTTTTAAATAACCAATATCATAGTGTCATGTGGAAAGCATGCCACATCAGCGCTTCGCATGGCACTGACGAGATTGGGCTTAATTAATTCATTTTAATGGCTGAAACTTTCAAAAATTATAACAAAATGTAAAACAAATTATAAAAATATAAATAAATACTCATTTTAAAGGTAATTCAAAGGAGAATTAATTATAATTATTTTTATTTTATTTTAAATAGTAATTAATGCTCAATTATGGTTTAATTATAAACTTACTTATCTTAATTACACCTTAATTACTTGGGCAAATGATTTCAAACTTTGTGTGTCCATTCAATAAAATGACCTCTGCCTCCTATGATTTTTTTGGAATTTATTACCTAGTAATTAGGGGAAATTAATGATTTGAACCTTAATTATCCTCTTTAATTACTTACATGGTTAATTAACATTCAAAATAATAAAATTTGTCTAATTAAAACTAATTAATCTCTACATGATAGTGAATGGATGAGAAAGTGAGATTAAGATCTCTTTCCTAATCACTTTCCTAATCTATTTTACTTTAAAAGAGTTAATTAATGTAGAAATTAATTAAGTGATTGATTGATTAATTAAGTGGTTAAATTTATTCAAATTTAATTGCAAATCATATCAACTAATTAACAATGAAATTAAGGTTCCTATTTATGTGTTTGAAAATATAAAGACCATTAAGAAAATTATGATTAGCCCATAAGTGTGGGAAAATGATAAAAGTACTTAATTAGATTCTTTAATTTAATTAATTCTTAATTATGAGCCAATTGCATTAGGTCCTTAGGAGCATTGCAATTTTATTTCCTAGCATGTTCAATTCACTTGTGTCTCATAATTAAATGATTAATCAAATTAAAGAAGCATAGGAAAGAGAATTAAATGACTTGTTTAATGATTAACTTAATTAATTCATAAAATCCACTTAATTATTTTTTTCTTAAACTAATTAAGATCACCAACTTGGGAATGGAATTAAAATAATAAATGATAATCTCTCCTCGTTGAAGTTAATCCAAATCCAAAATCAAATTAATAAAAAAAACTTTAGTTCTCTTTAATTGATTTTATTTAATGTGATTATCCTTAGGAATTAATTTAGTTGAATGAACCATGTGCTTATATTTAGTTATTCCTTTCCAATCACTTCTAAATGTTGTATGTCATGTGATTTCATGCATTCATGTCTTCAAATTTAAGTGAATGAAATGAAGGTTATTTATATAAGCTTGCATGTGTTGATATAATTTAATTATATGTGTGGCTATTATCACTAATAAAATTAAATTTATTTTTTTAAAGTTTATAAATTGATAAAAATATATTCAGTGATAATAGTTATAAATACATATATAATTTGTATGTGTTTATAGCTTAAGTATGTGAAATGAAGTTCTCTTTCCTATGTTCATATATGGATTTACATAGATTTGAATGTTAATAAGTATATAGTTTGGACATCCTGAGAATATAAGGCTTTAAGTAGCCTCTAGGAGGTCATATGATTACCTCACTTCCCTAGTTAACAATGACATATACTTATTTGATTTTATTTCTATGTATTTTTATATTATAACTTGGATAGAACTTTAATTCACATACATAAATAATTTAACTAAATAAAAATACAATTTTGCATGATTTTTTATTCTTGTAGTTATTTATACACTCATATGTATTTAAGATAGTGAGTGTTTAGTCTGGATATCTCTAGAACATGAGGCTTTAAGTAGTCCTAAGGAGGTCATTTGATTGCCTCACTTCCCTAGTTTAATAATGACATGTACTTGCTTACATCATTTATACATATATATGTATATTTAATTAGAGAATGGTAATCCTTCATTTTTTTATTAAAAATGCATGCATCCAAAATCATCTAAGTCATTAAACCATATTATATGTAAAGATAATGCTCCCTTTCTTATGACTCATATATGAATCTACATGTGCTTGAATGTTAATAAATATATAATTTGGACATCCTGGGAATATGAGATTTTATGTAGCCCCAAGGAGCTTATTTGATTACCTCACTTCTCTGGTTAACAAAGGCACATACTTATTTGATTTCATTCCTATGATTTTTGTATAAGAAATTGGATAGAACTTTAATTTACATGTATTAAATAATTAAATCAAATGAAATATAAGTTCTAAATATATGCATTCATCATTCAAGTGTGATAAAATATCTTGAATGTATTGATATGCTAAGTATTAAGTCATATGCATGTTACATGTGATGGAAAGGTATGGATTAATATATTTCATGTGGTAGTAATTCAACTATATTAATCTTAAGATGCCTTTCATGTTAATTAGGGTTATCTAAAGCTAGCCTAAACTTAAGATTAATAAAAAAAAGTATTTAATAAGCTATTCACTAAAGAGAACTAAATTATAAAAATATGCTCTAGAAAAATGTCTTAAGGTAGGGATGAAAGAGAGTAATCTTCTTTCTTCTCTTTAAAACTCTTAGATGTTAAGTGTAAATCAAATGAAATAAAATAAAACCTAAATTAAAATTGATAAGTCATCTAAGAAACTTGAAATCAAGCCAACCTTTATGTTAAATTAAATCTTTCCACATTTAGAAAATCATAACTCTAATGCTTAGTTAATACATGCTACTCAAAGCCTTAGCACACACATTACAAGCAAGTTAGTACTTCTAGCCTTAAGTTAGGACAATGTATGTGTGATGTATATTTTATTTTGTGATGTAATATTTTAGACTGGATGTTAAGGTGTATGCTTCGTAGATTGGATCTTAGGTTTCTCATAGCCTAATCACATCTCCTGTAGGGGGTTATGCTTATGAGGTTGCTTAAAAATAAATATAAAATATTTTACTTGCAAGTTTGTTAAACCCTTAAGCTTAATCCAAGTTAGGATAGGTGGGCTTGGTTACCCATGTGCAGAGTGCTAAGTCCAAATTATAAAAATAGTTGCATGGGATTGTATGTATGTTTAGATAACCTCTATGTTGTGTAGTTATATATATATATATATATATATATATATATATATATATATATATATATATATATGTGTGTGTGTGTGTGTGTGTGTGTGTGTGTGTAATCTTTGTAATAGGATTTAAGATTAGTGCTATGGGGGATTAGGATGAGTAGTGGCTTGAAGGCTATGTCTTGGGATGCCTTATGATGCCTTTGGAGCACAATCAAATAAAAAATAAAGAGAAGGAGTATATGAAGAAGTAAAGAATGAAGACCTCCCATAGTATGCATTCATTCTAATTATAAGATTATTCTTTTATATTCTCAATTTTATAAGGGTAGAGATCAGCTACCCATCTTTTATCTTATTAGGATGTACGGTGATACCCGACCGCACTGGCCTCTTATTCTTCTTCGTTAGTTTATAAAATTATTTGATGTTCTATTTAAATTGTGCATTAGGATTGCATGATTTTTATAGTTTCTTTATGTTTAATGCTTTAATGTGTGGCCTGGATGCGGTAGGCTCTTAGGACAAAATTAATTTTTCTACCCAACTAACAACTCATAACCAAGTCTTAAAATAATTCATAACCTCACTATAAAGCTTAGATTTAAATAAAATAATTAAAAGATTTAGCAACCCCTTAGTTGTATTATTGTATGTCTCACATCTTGCATGCATTTTTCTTTTTCCTTGAATATGGAGGATCTCCATCCTTGCATGATAGGGGAATGTTTAACCTATGAGAGCATTCCATGTGGTGGAGAACACTCTCTTCTTGCTGATTTAGCCAACAATCTATTTCATCATGCATTTAGGGAATAAAAATCCTAAGCCTTTATCTAAATGAATCTATCAAAATGGAATAAAAGTTGAAAATATTTTGTATTTCTAGATTAAGTCATATGCTCATACCATGCATGCTTTAGTCTCTTAGGGAATGGGTTTAGGACTTTAGTCTCTTTAAAATTAAATAACTACCCTGGCTATCTTATAATTTCATAAGACTGGACCACATGGTTTTAGGTCGTAGGAGGAGTTAACTGGCTGCCACTCCATGTTGTTGTAAGTCTAGAAGAGTCGAATGGTTTACTCTCTTGTGGATGTAAACCATTATGTCCATCTTTCGCTTAGATTTAAGTCGTGTTTTAGCTCGTGCTAAAACTCCCTAGATTTAGGATCTGATGTTGCTAGTTTCCTTCGAGCTACAAGCATAAATCCTTACCTCTTAGGAATTTTTACAATCTTGTGTTGTTGGATTATAAGTCATAACAATCTAATAAAATTTCAACTCAAACAAAAAAATATATAAAGCCTCATCGTAGAATGTGTTGGATTGCTCATTAGGATTCCTAGTATCATGAGCTTTTCCTACCTATTTTCCTTTAGTTTCCAAAATAAGTCTTTTCAATTGAACAAGCCCACTTGATTTTTTAAAATAGCTAATCCTTTGATAGTCTTAACCTTGAAATCTTTGGAGATAATAATTTCTTACTTTAACCAAGAGTTTTCAAGGAAGTCTTAGTTCCTAAGCTTGCCTCCATAGGGAACTAAAGTACCTGGATTAAAATAAAACCTACTTTATTTTTTCATATAAAGTATGGAAAAGATCTTTGATATATTCGAAGACCCATCAAGCCTTAGGAGTCCTTATTAGGTGATTAAGTCCATTGTAGAATGATATTTCTATCTTTCGAGATAGTACATCGTACCTTAATGCCGTACCCGATCACTTCAATATGTATCCCCTATGATTTGCATGGTGTCCCCCTACATCCAAAAAGAAACACCATATTGACCAATTTGGTCAAATTAGTTAACATGATCCATTTTGCCCAAATTTAATCATATGGATAAAATTCAAATATAATCCAAATTGAATCAAACCAATTACACTAACTCATTCTAAATTACCAAATAAAATTAACCAAACCCCACTTTGACCCAATTTGGTCAAAATGGTTAACTTAGCCCAATTGAACCCATTTGACCTATATGAATCAAACTGAGCCAAGCCTAACCAAACTTGGCATGACTCATCATTGGGTCACCATGGGCTTGCCCAAGTGGGCCCAACCCATGGTGAACCTAGGTTAGGTCAAACCCATTAAACCAAGTCCTCCAAATGGGACAAAATCCCCATTTGGAAGGGCTCTCCACCTCTCTTTCCTTGGTAACTATCTTTGGCCCTTTTATGATAGAGGACCACTGACCCAACCTAACCCAAGGCTGTTGGGTTCAGCCTTTGGCCAAGAGAGGGTGAGTTCACCCATAAGCAACCATTGGTCCACCCAAGGAGGAGTGTGCACTCCATGGAAGCACACTACACTCCCTTAGCCTTTCACACACATCCACCTGAGCTGTCCCTTGCCACCTCCTACCACCTACTCCGGCCAAACGATTGTTAAAACCTGAGCTAATATCAACATTTGCTTCAGTTAGAGTAGAGAGTATACATCTTCCCATTCATTCAACCTCAACACGCATCTTCTATATAGCATACCAAGCAGTCCCCAAAGCTCCCCGTGCACCCCATCGTTAGAGAGACCAAGCTCCACCCAAACCCGAGATCTCTGTTTGTCTAACCTCATCAAAACTCCATGAAATCAAAATTAACTCTTCTCATACATTCCTTAGGCCTCGCAAATGAAAATGAATCGATTCGACCACCGGAAGGTATCCTTAGACCAACTCCGGTGACTTTCGTGGTGGCGCATAGTCCACAGACTGATTGGCATGGAGGCAGCTCGAGATATTCTTAACTGGTCTTCATCTCTTCAAGACAAAGCTACCTCTATCGACGAACCACTAGTCTCTAACTCCGGTTAGGTAAAAATCTAGCAACCGTAGATTTGGCCATTAGGTGTTGGTATTTTTTGAAAAAAAATGTGATTTCATACTATTTTCACAGTAGAATCTCCTTAGATCTCTTCCTTGATTGCTTTGGATTTGATTTCACTATCATCTGAGCTTCGGTAAGCTCAAATCAAGCGACAAAAGAAGGACGATGTCCGTCTTCCAGTGCTTGCCAGACAACGGATCACTAGCTGTCCGTTCCGTGTGATTAGAATGGATTATCATAATTAATTACATTAGAAACCTTGATTTAATCCCTTTGTAATCATGGGATTAATCTCAACCTTCCAATCTGAAATCAGATAACCGAGATGAAACTATGTCTGTTGCGCACTAAGATGTTTTAAATAATGAGTACCATGGCACCACGTGAAAAACATTGTCACGTTAGCATACTACATCATTCGAGTCTAGCTCACAAGACAAATTCGATGGATTTCGAAATCAACAATGCGCAAATTGAAGCTGAAATACACTGGGTGTCAAAATGACCTATGATCGACAAACGAACTTTGTCATCGCGTTTAGAACCTCAAAATTGATCAGAATATACATCTTGCATAATCCTTCGGTTGACCAATCAAGAAGGAGAGTCATCGACGCCCATACACAAAGAGTCGGAAGACTATGACAGTGCTCAAACTACCTCTATTCGAAAAATTGATTACTCTGTTAGCTTCAAAATGTTGAAATCTATCAAATGAGATTGACTGCGGTCGATTCGGACAAGACTACATGAATGTCGAGCAGTCGGAAGTGATAATACATATTTTTTAATTAAAATTGATCTAAATTGACGCCAACTTGAACCAAATAACCTCCGATCCCAAAATAGACTTCATGACTATATCGAGAATGCAAAAAATATCTAAACTAGACATTCATATTACATAAGTCAATGCATAAATGCAAAACATGCAATTACTTGTGCGCAAGAAATAGTGACATGAAATTCGAAATGCTTGACAGCAAATTTGGCGATGAAATGTTTTAAAAATGACTAAAAATATATACTATTAGATCAAATTAATTTAAATACTTAAATTAAATTGGATCAAATGAATTTAAATTATTTAAATATCATATTTAATGTTTAATGTGTTCTTCATCATCATGAAGCATAAATTAATTAGCTAATGAAATAGTTAATTCCAATTGTAAAATACAAAGTAATCAAATGATTAAATAAATCAAGATGGTCATTATTGTATAAAAATGATGAGAGTATATATATATATATATATATATATAATATTCACATTTAATTAATTTCAGCATGTTAATTATAAATTATGTTTGTATTGACTTTTTTATTATTAAGTTACATGTATATTAAAATAGTAATAGAATAGAGTTAAGTCTTGATAAAATGCTGGTTATTTTTTTTACTTATTATAATTATTATGAGTAACGAATTTTTATATTGAAATAATTACAGCCATTAAATCATTAACATTAATGAGCTTTTGGGCCCGAAAAGTTTTCATACCTTCAAATGAGAAATACATTTACTTTGGCTGGACAATTCTCATGCATGTTAGAAAATGAGATTAATAAAGGATTATATAATCCTATTACTTTGGCTGGACAATTCTCTTCTCATCTCTTATATGCTGATGATCTCCTTGTGATGGGTAATGTTGATCCCTCTACATTTACTTCACTCAAGTCCATTCTTCAATCTCTTAAGTATTACTTGGGACTTGATGTGAATTATTCTAAATCATCCCTGTGCCTCTCTTCAAGGAAAATGGATAATTCACATACTGTTTTGGGTATTCAATTGGGTTCTTTCCCTTTCAAATATTTGGGTCTTCCTCTTATTAAAGGTACAATTAAGATGGCTCATTTCACTCCTCTCTTTGATAGACTACATGTATGGATGGCAGGCTGGAAAAGTAAATTCCTCTCATTAGGAGGAAGGTTGCAGCTTATCAGATCTTCTATAAATAGTTACTTATCATACTGGTTTCGTTCTATGGCTATTCCAGATGGTATTATTAAAAAAATTTGCTCTTTTACAACTAAATTTTTCTATCATTTAGGGGAGGCAAAAAAGTTGCATACTATTTCTTGGGAACATACTACTTTACCCAAAGAAAAAAGGTGGAGTTGGGTTACTCTCCTCTATTAACTGATCGAACTGAAATTAATGTGGAAAATTTGTAAGAGAGATTCTCCTTTTGCTAATTGGTGTTTAGCTAAATATACCTCACTATGGAATCCATGCATTTTTAGAGTTTCTCCACTTTGGAAATCGCTTGTGAAAGTTGCTGAAAAATTTAGGAACAAACTGAAATTTCAAGTTGGGGAAGGTAATGCTTTTTCTTTATATTATGATCCTTGGTGTAATGGGCATTCTCTTTGTTATTGGTTGGGAGTAAATGGGCTGAAACATTTGAACCTCTCGGATGATTTAAAGGTCCACACTTTTATACAAAATGGGCATTGGAACCTTCCTACTTTACTTGAGACCTCTCATCCTTGGTTGTCCATAAAGATCTTGGAAACTACAATAAAGGATGGCGATTCATTCATTGCTTTTAACTCTAATTCTCCTTCTACCAAGGACTTTAGAGAAGCTATCTTTGATTCTCACCCCTCTTTAGATTGGACCAAGGGAATATGGTTTAAAGGCTATTCTATCAACTATGCTCTCTATTGTTGGATGGCATTTATACAGGGTCTCAAATTATCTGATAAGTTAGCATACAAAGGGATTGGAACTCAACTCCCTTGCTGTTTTTGTCATTCTGTTTTAGAATCTCATAACCATTTATTTTTTGAATGTCCTTTGGCTATGAAATTGGTGAGAGCTCTTATCCCAAACGGTATGTTCCTATTTGCTAGCCTACAGGTTCGAATTTTATCAATGAAGGGGAGCATAAAATGTTACAAAGATTACACTATTTGATTATTTCTGTTCTTGTTTATACCCTGTGGAGAGAAAGGAATAATCGTCTCTTTTCTACTCAATTATCAAAGTTAAAGAAAGGGTTTCGCCAAAATGCAAAGTTGGAAATTGAAAGTTGCTTGGCCCGAATGGCAGATTTAATTCGCAATTGGAGGAACTATTACCCTCCTTAACTCTTTTTCATTACCTGTGCCTGCTTCTTAATTTTTCTGGATGTCATTATGTTGTTTTTTGTGCCTTTTTCTCTATTGTGCTGTTTCTGATGAAGTGGGCTATCTGGCTATTTTCTCATATTTTCAGGCTCTTTCTCTAACCGACAAAGTCTGGATGTTTTCTTTCTCTTTCTGTTTCATCCGGAGTTCTGTGGGTTTTGGCTTTTTTCTGCCGCTTTTGCCATGGATGATGAGGTTGTTCTGCGCTCTCTTTAATTCTTCAGGTTGGCATACCCGAGAGGATGGAATTCGGATGATATATCTTGATCTTCTTCGTTGCTTTTCTCGTATTATCTGGGTAGGTTTTGGTGGTGCTCTGCTGTTTTGGTATGGACGATGATGAGGTTATCCTTGCACAACTTTAGACTTCTCATACTGCTCCTCCTCGCTGGATGGTCATTCTGCAACCACGATCCCTCTTTGTGAATGATTTTGCAAAGGATGATATATTTGGGGATTGTTTGGAGCTTGACAACCGTGAGGACTTTGTCTCCGCCTACATGATTGTATTGTTGTCATTAGTTTTGATCTCGATGTATTTTGTATCTCTGAGTCCATGCTATCGTAGCTCCTCTTTTCAGAATTTTCTTTCATAGTGCTATGATCATGTTTCTAGAATTGTTGTTTATTTTTTTTCCTTGCTTCATCAGAAAGGATTAGTTTCTTTTGTAACCTCACTTTTAGAATACAATTGGGCTTCGGCCCTTAAATTCTTCCAAAAAAAAAAAAAAAAAATGAGAAATACATGCATATCAATATTAGGCTTGTTATGAAATTTAATTACGAACAGAACCTAACTAAATGGTCTCGTTTGGAACTGCCATCCTCGTAAGTGCAGTCCAATCCCAAATTTTTCGCTGAAAATTTGTCATTTCTTGAATGTCTCGTCCCATCTATCTCATAAAAAAAGGAAAAAATATTACGTGCGGACTCCTGATGTATCAGGAGTCCGCTAAGATTCTCCATTTTTTTTTTTTTATAAAAAAAAGAAAACTTGATGTGATGGACTCCGCACCGTGCGGAGTCCGCAGGGGCTCATTTCCATTCTCCACTTCGGAGCCCTCTCTCTCCAATCCCTCAGCACCAGCCAGCCCACTGGACCGTACTCCATTCTTTCCCCTTCTCCGCCGAGCGGGTAGTTAGAACGTATCAGAAGAGCGCGAAACCTATGGTTAAAGCCAAGCAACATTCCAGTTGAGCCAACGACAGTGAAAAATCCGTCAGAGCTTCCGAGGCCGAGCTTGATCCCCTTTCAGCTAAGGTCGCTAACTCCGTCCACCTTGTGGCACAGGCGTCGGGCTACAACAGCTTTCCGATGGAATTTACGCCTGTCTCAATCCTTGTTAATGAGAACATGGAGATGCCCAAGGACACCTTGCGGTTTTGGAACCCCATAGTTTTTCGAGGAGACTTGGCTGAAATTGCTGCTTGCAATTTGAAGAAAGTTGATCTTATTCATATAGGTTTCTGGGCAGCTTACTAGAGACAATCTAGCTTTCACAAGCGAGGATACTAAGGAAAAGATCAAGCTTATAGCTCATAGCGTTAACTTTATCAAGGATGCTAGTAAACCAAAAAGAGGTGGAGGCATGCACAAACAGCATGAGATATCTACTTCTGATTCAGTTGATACGAAGCCATCTGATAACGTCAACTGATCCTCAAAATGGTTAGACAATCGTGACGGGAAGCTGAAGGGACGGTTAAGTACCAAGAATCCAGATTTTAAGCATATAGAGATAGGGAATGGGTTATGGCTAAACACTGCACCTGGTTGGGTGGTTCCAGGACTTAACGGATTGGTGTTCTGTGATAATAGCAATGTAACAAAACTGACAAAGGGCAAATCTACCAAAAAAGTGCTTGCCAAGGTATTCGAAGAGTCTATGCTTGTATTTTTAGATGGGTAGTTGGAGCTTATACGATCTCAGTATTGTAAGACACCACTCATGTGCATCTTTTTAGACTGATGGATATGCTTAATTTTGATAGAATTTTTCCCAATTAGCAGAGGTACTGCAGAAATTTTGTCAAAATTGGATATATAGAGGACTTAAACATAACAAAATTAGATGATTACTTGACATAAATTTGGAATTAAATCAAAATAAATTTACCATATGAAAGTTTAAAGTCCTAACATGAAAATTGATTTGTAAAAATCAAACTAAAATGACACTTATGAAGGACTCAACAACTCAACAATATATTTGAAAATGACTTACTCAATGGATATTGGGATTGTTGTATGATGTGATTTTAACTAAGCTCAATTGAATTTGAAGAGCTTACATAGGGCTTGATAGCTCACTTAGGAGCAAGAACATGAATTGATCATTTACCGATGAGCATGAGCTGAACTTATTAATTGGTAATTAGCGGTGTCACTGTTCACGTCGAACCATTGAACATGATTAAATAGATTGATTGATATTTATTATGGACTTGAAAGCTCTTAGATAAGTATGACTAATTTAAAAGATGTAAGTAAGCATTCATCTTAAGGCAAACTTACTCTCAAAATCATTGTACTGAAACATGTGTTGATGATTAAAAGTCTCCAATGAAATAGATATTGCACATATTACGATACTAGTTCATATTTGAATCTATTAACTCCGAATATGCGCAAACAATTCATAAGAGGTGATGTGATGTGCATTTATCTCAAGACAACTCATTGATCGAGTAGATGCTCCAATACCTGTGCAAATACTCAACACAACAAGTTAATTGAACGCCCATTTTATGAAACAAATTTATACTCAATGCTTTAAAATGTGTACTAACTAATTCAAAATCTTAAATGAAATGAATAGTACACGTATCATGAGGCATACATATGCTTGAAACTAAAACCTCTAGATTTGTGCAAATAACAAATAAATTATGTATGCATACCTTAATAAAAAAAATTAAGTCGAGTTTAATGCCTCGAAAAGTGTATTTAAGTAATTTACACATTTTACAATAAGCTTCTTAAGCTTAGCACTAATTGTCTTGCAAATCATGTAAATTTCATAACTTGCACAAAATTTAATGAATCTGAAATCAAACATGTATGGGCTGCTTTATCTATATAGTGAAATCATAATTCTCACTTAATCAATTTAATCCTCCTTATAAAATCAGGAGTTGACAAGATTGGTCGCAAATTAAATGATTAATCACCAAGAAGAGATTTGATTTATACATTTGCATACGATCATCAATGGTTTTAATAGAAAATTTTCATATTCAAAATTATCAATTCTTTATTTAAATATAGAAAATATAAACACAGGTTTTAGCTATAGACCCGATCCTCTGCCAACGAAGAAACAGAGTTGACAAAGTATATGCCCCAAAGATGGCTGAGTTGATTGAGAATATGAACTAGAGGGGTCATTATAATCAAAATATCCAAGATATTTATATTTGATAATTTTAAATTTTAAATTCTTAAAGTATAAATCTAGATCTAATCCTCTATTATTAAATTAATAGAGTCGATGAGATCTGAAACAATAAACTAAATGATTAAGCTAACTTATCTACCCCAATGATTGCTGAGTTGATTAAGAATATCAATTGGAGGGGTCATTATTATCAAAATATCCAAAATATTTATATTCGATAGTCTTAAATTCAAAATTCTTAAAGTATAAATCTAAATCTGATCCTCTATTATTAAATTAATAAAGCCAATGCGATCCTAAATCTAAATGATTAAACAGACTTATCTTCTTCAATGGAGAAGAAAGATATCAAAGGGTCATTATTATCAAAATATCCAAGATATTTATATTTGACAATCTCAAACTCAAAATTCTCAAAGTATAAATATAGATATGATTTTCTACTATTAAATTAATAGAGTCAACAAGATCTCGAATAATAAACTAAATGATTAGGAAGACTTATATACCTCAATGACAATTATGCTGATTGTAGATTTCAATTGGTGGGGTTTAATCTCAAAATAAAATTATTAAATTATAGTATGAATGCTCAAATCATTCACACACCGATGATGGTTGAGATTTCAACTAGAGGGGATATCACCATCAAGTTATATTCAGAGTTTAATGTTAAATCAAATAAATTTAAATTTCATATAAATATAAAAATTATAAAATAAGCTTAATTCAAATGCTTAAATAAAAATCATCAATCTGAAAATTTAAAGTAAAATTCAATCCATTAACCATCCACAACTATTTGTCGAAGATGACAAATTAAGAAAACTCTAGCTCACAAATGAGTCAATGTCAAGTCATATACACAATTATGTTCACTCTCAATCAATCTCATGCCAAGAAAGACGCGGTCTCTGCCTCGTCTGTGGTTTGGCCAAGAGCCATATATGATGCATTTACTAGAGTCCTCGACGGGATGTCACCAAATGACACTATCATATTATGATCATGGCTATAGTTCGTATGCTCTCCAATGACTCTGTTCTTTGAGTTGTTAATTATATGGTGCACTTGATATGACAAAATTTATTTGTTAGCTAAGGTGGACTTAAGCTTGTCTCCTTAGATAAATACCACCCCAAGTCTATAAGGTCTCTGACATTAACTCATTTGATAAGGATCCTTCTAGGTTACCTCCCATGGCTAAGACCAAAGAACCACGATAGCCCGTGATGACTAACCATGGGATCTTGATCAAGCATCATTATTCCCCCAACCATCCGCTTTAAGTTAAAATGATGAATTTCATAAATTCATAATTTTACACTCCACATGTTGTAATTATACGCTACACATTTAGCGATCTAACGACTAGCCTTAACCGAAAGTTCTCTCTCAGCATTGGGATGGTAATTAACTATAAGTGCTTGCACCTATAAAAAATGTGGAACCAGATCTAAAGTCCTCACAAACTAAGCGCAAAATCTATGGGTAGTGTTTTATCTACTATTTCATCTCTCTTCTAAAAGTTTAATCAACATAAATCATACTCTTTTCATCAAGAGGTTGGTGATGAATTTTCGAAGCCCACACGTGCACGTGTTGTCAACTGTTTAAAAAGAAGTAATTAGTTTTAAAAATATAATTAAATAGCCAGAACTTCAAAAAATCATAACTAATTGTAAATAAATCTAAAAAAATGTAAATAAACTCATTTTTGGAAAGCTTAGATAGAGGAGAATTTAATAAAAATAAAATCTCTAATTAATATTTAATTAATAGTGCTTAATTAATATTTGAAGCTTAAGCTAATTACATTAATTAAGGCCAATTTTTATGACTAATTAATTCCAAATTTGACATGTTGATTCCATGGGATGTCCTTTGCCTCCCATATTTTCTTTGGAATTATTTGTCAAGTGATATGAGAAATTCTAAATTTTAATCCTAAGTACCCTCTTTAAATGATTTAATAATTATTAAAATTAATGAATAGTAAAATTAAGTAATTAATGTTAATTAATTGATATAAATAGTGCAGATAACATGTGAATTAATTAGGACCCCCTCTCTTAGTTATTTCCAAATGTATTCTCTTAAAAGATTTAATTAATATATTTAATAATAAAGAATAAATTAAGACAAATTAATAATGAAATGTAAATGAAATCAATTTAAGTAGCTCAAGTGCAATCCATTAATCCCTTTTTGTGTTTAATAATATAAAGCCCTTAAAGAAATTATGATTTTTCTATTGGTGGGAAAATCAGAAGAGTATTTATCCTAAATTTTTTCCTTCTTTAATTTAATTAATTATTAAGTATGAGTCTAATTCCATTAGATCTCTTTAAGTGCATTGCAAATTTTATTTTCCAAAGCATATCATTGTAGGCTCATGTTTAGGTCATTAATTAAATTAAAGAAGCTTTTGTAGGGTAATCAAATTAATATAATTAATAGATTAAACTTAATTAATCCATAAAATATATTTAATTTTCTCCCTTTAATACATTAAATAACCAACATGGGATGGGGTGACTTCTAAATATTGCTTTCTTCTCTTTAGGTTCCAATAACTTGAATATTAAAGTCAAACATTAAAGAAACTTTGATTAGACTTAAAGAATATCTATCTAACTTGATTGTCCTTAGGTTATAATAAAATCATGTTGTGTGATGGTGTTCAATTACTTCCTTTCAATAATCATAAATGTACATGTCATGTGCTTCATGCATTCATGTTTTAAAGTCCAAAGAAATATGATGGAATCTAAATTATATGAGTTGGGCAAACGTTATCATATGGTGTGGCTATTATCATTAGTAAATCCCAAACGATTTTAAAATTATGTGTCAGTTATGAATTAAATAATTTAAAGATTAAATCAATGCTTATTATAGATAGTTAATTATGTGAAAATGAAATGCTCATTTACTTGTAATCAAAAGATGATATTTGATGGTTTTACTCTTATGTTCATACTTATGTATTCATGAACTTGAATTAGCAAGTATATAGTTTGGACATCTTAGGAATACGAGACTTTAAGTAGCCCCAATGAGGTCTTAGATAATCTCACTTTTCTAGTTTAACAATGACACGTACTTGCTAAATTTCATTTATATGTGTGCATACATTAGAACATAAAGTGAAACCCTTTTTTAGCCATAAAGTTTTACATAAGTAAAAGATATTTATACACAATATTTTCATAATTTTATTTCTATGTTTATGTATATGCTTATGTGTATTTGAATTGACAAGTAAATAGTTTATACATCTTGGGAACACGAGGCTTTAAGTAGCCTCAAGGAGGTCTTAGATAATCTCACTTCTTTGGTTTAACAACGGCATGTACTTGCTTAAATTCCTTATACATATTTGCATACGCTTAAATATGAGATGAAATCTCCATTTTTTATTATCAAATCCATGCATCAACATTCATTAATTGTGCAAGAAGAAACTAAAAAAAAAGAGAAAGAATGTGGATGTTATTGATAATGAAAGGAAGTAGCTGAGTATTATTCATGTGATGGTGACTCAATTTCATTAGTCTTAAGATGCCTTTCATGTTTGGATAAGATTCCCTAAGGCTAATCTAAACTTAAGCTAAAATAAATTCATGAATGGTCTCTTAAGAAAAAGTTAAGACAATAATGATCTATCTTTAGAAATTAACCTAGGTTAAGGATGAAAGAGTTAAGTATCTTCTTTCTCTTCATAATGATTAGATCTTAAGTAAGAAGTAAACAAAATTGTGGTGTTTATTTTTGCATGTGGGACACCATGCAGGTCATAGAGGGTACTTATTAAAGTGATCGGATATGATATTAAAGAATGGTGCACTATCTCAAAAGATAGAAATAATCACCCTATAATAGACCTAATCACATAATAAGGACTCTTAACTCCTAAGATATGATGGATCTTCGAATATCTTAGAGATTTTTCTCCTACTTTATATGAAAAAATAAAGCAGGGTTTATGTCAAGCTGGGTCTATTAAGTTTCCTATGAGACAAGCCCCCATAGTTAATTACATCCTAAGGAATGATAATCCCTTAGGAATACTCTTGCTTAAAGTAGAAATTAAAGTCTCTAAAGATTTCAAGGCTAGACTTTCAAAGGATTAGTTGTATTGGAAAATTAAGTGGGAAAACTCAAGGAGAAGACTTATTATCGAAGCTGTAGGAAAGGAGTAGGGAATGCACATGATATTAAGAAACCTAGTGAGCATTCCAATCTATTTATGGTTGGCCATTATATGTTTAAAATTGAAGAGATCAATTTAGTTAAAGTTGACATTTTATTATAGAGCTAGGGATTATAATCCACCAGCAGAAGGTTGTAAAAATACCTAAGAGATGAGAATTTATGCTTGTAGCTTGAAGAAAATAGCTACCTTGGATCCTAAATCTACAATGCTTTAGTAAGAACCAAAGTGTGACCTAAATCTAAGAAAAATGGGCATAAGGTTTACCTCCATGATAAAGAATAAACCACCTGACTGCTGAGCTTACAACCACCTAAAGTGGCAGCTAGATGACTCTCCTATGTTTTAAAATCATGTAGATAATTCATATGATTTTGCAAGATAGTTAGGTTGGTATTATTTAGAAAGAGACTAAAGTCCTTAAACCCACTCCCTAAAGAGACTAGAGAATGAGTGGTATGAGTAATGACTTAGTTTAATGCAAATCTTTTCAATTTTTATTTAATTTTTTTACTCTTCATTTTAATAAGGCCATAGGATTTCTTATGCCTAAATGCATGTTGAAATGAGATTATGGGCTAAATCAGAGAGAAAGTGGTGTTTTCCACCATAAAGGAGACCATCAAAGGTCAAGTCTTCTCCTATCAAGCAAGTATGAAAACCCTCTCTTAACAAGAGTGAGATAATATGAATGCATGATGTTAAATATACAACATTTAGCTAAGGGGTTGCTAAATCTTTTAATTATATTGATTTACATCCTAGGCTTTTATTGTGAGGTTATGAGTTATTTAAAACTTTAGTTATGAGTTATAATTGGGTAAAATATTTATTTTTTCCTAAGAGCATAATCGTATCTAGGCCATACAACAAACAACAATCATAAAGAAACTTTGAAAAGGCATGTAATTTTTAATGCATAAGCTAAACATAAAGTCAAACATTTTATACTTATCATAAAAGAATAAAAGGCCGGTGCATTCGGGTACCACCGTCCAACCTGAAAATAGAAAATGGGTAGTCGAGCTCTACCCTTATACAATACAAAATTACAAAATAATAATTACAATTTATAATGAATGAATGCTATGGGGGTCATCATTCTTCATTCTTCATGTCTCCATCTTCATGTCTCTATTTGATTTGATTTACTCCACTTCAGAGGCATCACCGACCTCTCAAGATAAAGCCTTCTAGCCAATGCTCATCATTATCCCCCATAACATTAATCTTAATTTTTAATTGCAAAAGTACATTAAGAATAGAAAAAGTAAATCTAACTATTCCTATGAAATAAAGGTCAGTTAAACATACATACAATCCTAAGCAGTTATATCATAATTTGGACTTAACACCCTGTACATGGGTAACCAAGCCCACTTGTTCTAACTTGGATTATACTTAGAGTCTTAAACAACATGCAAAGAGAGCATTTATATTTATTTTTAAGCAACACCTTAAACATAATCCTCTACAAAAAATATAATTAGGCTAATCACAGCCTACCATCCAGTCTACGAGGTATACACCCTAACATCCACAATAATACATCATAAAATAAAACTTACATCAAACAAAGCACCACCCTAACATAAAGCTAGAAGTTGTGATTTAATTCAAATGTGTGTGTTAAGGCTTGTGTGGTATGTCTTGCTAAGCATTAGAGTTATAGTTCTCTAAGTGTGAAGGGTATTTAACTTAACCATAAAGAATGATTTCACTTTAAGTTGTTTAATTTATTTAAGAATTTTATCTTATGTTTTGTTTTATTTCATATGACTTATGTTTAGCAACTAAGTGTTATAAAGAGAGGAAAGAGAATTGATCACTTTCATCCCTACCTTAAGCCACTTTATAAAGCATGTTAATTTAATTTAATTCTCTTTAGTGAATAGCTTATTACACATTTTAACTTAGTCCTAAGTTTAGGTTTGCTTTAAATGATTCCATTCAATATGAAAGGCATCTTAAGATTAAATTGATTGAATTACTATCACATGACATATGTTCAATCATTCCATTCCATCACATATAATATGCATTTGATATTAAATCCTAAGTACATCTACACATGCAATATATTTCTTCTAGCACACTTTAAATGAAAGATGCATATGTATATTTTGTAGAAAATGAGATTTTCACTCATTAGCTAAGTACACATTCAAATGTATAAAAGTTTTAAGCGAGTACTTCACCATTGTTAACTAGGGGAGTGAGGTAAAGAACTCTTTGGGGCTATTTAAAGCTTCACGTCCACAGAATGCCCAGACAAGATATACCCACTATTCTTGAATACACTTACAAGCTAAATGCACATACAAGTGTATAAAAGTTTTAAGTAAGTACTTCGCCATTGTTAAACTAGGGAAGTGAGGAAAAGACCTCCTTGGGGGTACTTAAAGCCTTGCGTCCCTGGAATGTCTAGACTAGATATACCCACTATTCTTGAATGCACATGAATGTTCAAGTGACTACATGAATGGAAACTCATGCAAAAGTTATATTTCTTTCAATTGAATTATTTATACAAGTGAGCTAAAGTTCTATCTAACTTCTAACATAGAAATTCATAGGAATGGATTCAAACAAATGTTATGTCCTTTTCAAATGGACTATACACTTGTTAACATTCAAACTTTATGTAAATCTATATAAATTAAAGAAATAGAACTCCATATCACATGTTCTAAGCCATAGACAAATGCAAGCTTATAAATATTTATAGATATTATCACTCCAAATATTATAGTTGACTTATAACCTTTTTAAAATGACTTTGATTTAATAGTGATAATAGCCACACATATTATAAATTAAATCAACACATGCAAGCTTGACATAAAGGAAAACCATTTGATTTAATTAATTTTGAAAAGATGAATGTATGATTTCAAATAACATACAACATGTAACATGATTGGAAAGGAATACTTGAACATAAGCACATGAGTTCATTCAACTAAGTTAATTCCTAAGGACAATCATACTAAATAAAATCATTTCATGTAAACCAAGGCTTTTTTAATTAATTTATAACTTAAGATTTTGTTTAAGTTTTAAGAGGAGAAGAATTATTTGTTGTTATGATCCCATTCTCACATTGGTAGTTTGATTTGGTTTAAGAAAAGGTAATTAAGTGAATTTTATGAATTAATTAAGTTGGATCCTTAATTAAATCAATTAATTCCCTTACCTATGCTTCTTTAATTTGATTAACCACTTAATTATGAGCCACAAATGGCATGAACATGTGAGAAAATAAAATTGCAATGCTCCTACAAGGATCTAATGCAAATGTCTCATAATTAAGGGTTAATTAAATTAAAGAACCTAATTAAGTACTTTTATGATTTTTCCACACTTATGGGCTAATCATAATTTTTTAAAGGGTCATTATGTTATTAAACACATAAAGAGGAACCCTTAATTTAAATGCTAATTATCTGATATGAGTATGATTTCAATTTTCTAATTAACCACTTAATTAGTTAATTAAGCCTTAATTAATCTTCATATTAATTAACTTTCTTTCAAAAAGAAGTGGACTTAGGGGAAGAAGATAGGAAAGAGGTCCTAACCCCACTCCTCTTGTCCATTCACTATTAGATAATGATTAGTTAATTTAATTAATTAATTTATTATTATTTAGGGTGTTAATTGGCCATTAAGTGGATAAGGGAGTAATTAGGCTTAAATGATCAATTCCCCTAATTAAACATGCAATAAATCCCAAGAAAATTATGGGAGGCACAGATAATCCCATCAAACTAACACATAAAATTTGGGATTAATTACTTAAGTAATTAGGGCTTAATTAAGCTAATTAAGTTTTCATTCAAACTTTAATTAAACCTTAAACATTATTCAAAATTAATTAAAATTAATTTTAATTGAATCTCTTTTGAAAGACCTTCAAAATGAGTATATGTTGGCATTTTGTAGATTTTTCTATAATTTGCTATGATTTTTCAAAGTTTCAGTTCATTTAACCAATTTTTATAAAGTCTATTAATTCATTTTTATTAAAATAGATTATTTGAATTTAAAACTTTAATATATTTTAATACAGAGGTTATTTTGTCTTGAAATTTTTATGGTTAGGTTTTAACTTTCATTTCAATCCTTGAAAATTTCAACTCAATCTGATTTATTTTTTTAAACTAATTAATAAAATTTGATTTTCACTAAAATCCAAATTAAGCTCAAAATATTTAGCAAAATTTAGAGATATTAGGTTTTTTAGAATCCTCTCAAAAAAAAATCTAATGAGCTCTGATTTGTAATTTTTCATTAAGTATTTTTTTTTTATGAATTTTTAAAGTTTTAAGTAATTTTAAAAAATTTTGAAATCATAAAATGGCTGAATTTTCTACTTAACCTAGTGAGCACCGCATGACGCTGCTGGGGCGACGTGGTGCCATGTGGCACTATGCGATTGGCCTCGCAGTTCTATGTGGCACGTGGTGCCACGCGGCTGACATGGCCATTGGGCGGGAAACACGTGGAATCGTGCGGTTAAATATGACCGTTCGATCGCAGATTGAACAATCCAGATTTAACCCACGATTTGAAGGGTTAAATCAAATGAATCTATGCAAAATCTAGACTGTTTGATCCCATTGAGGTGGGATCGGATAGTGGCTACTTCGCCCGCCTCCCAGCCGGCAAAAATGATGTCTGGAACATTGATTCCGACAAAAAATGTGAAAAAAATGCAAAAAAAAATGTGAAAACTGGTTAAATGCGATCCAATTGGGCTCAATTTTACATCGATTCTAGCTGGAGAACTCCTATTTTTGAATTGAGATCATATAAAATAAAGAATGAAAGCATTTTCTAATTAATTTTCCTAGAATTGAGCAAACATCATCACTAGTATTATGTTAGACCGGTGTATGTTGTAGTGACATATTTTATTTTATTATGTTATATTTTAGACTATATGTTAGGATTATTTATGCTTAGACTGGATGTTACGTCATTATTAGCTTACTGATGCTCTATGTAGGGGATTGTGCTTGAGGGGCCGCTATAATAATAAATGAATATAAATTCTCGTGCTTGGAGGTGTTTCTATTTCTCTAAGCATAATCCAATTAGGACAAGTGGGCTTGGTTACCCAAGAATAAGGTGTTAAGACCGAATATGTAAAATATATCCACTTGGTTTATATATTTGTTTTAGCTAACATCTATTTTGGAGTTGTAGATAGATTTTATTTTTCATAAATATGTAATTTTTATAATAGGATTAGGATTAGTGCTATGGGGTTTAGGATGAGCAATGGCTAGAGCGCAAAGACTTGGGAGGCCCTGTGAAGCTTAGAGCAAGCTAATCCAAATAAAGAAATAAGAACAAAATGGAAGACCCTAATAGCATTTATTTCATTTGTAAAATTTAATTGTAATCTGGGCTGTAAAAGGGTAGTGCTCGGCTACCCAATACTTTTATCTTTTTCAGGGTGTATGGCAGTACCCGACCATATTAGGCTTTTTATTATTTTATGAAATTTAAATCTTTGATTGTTATGTTTAGGCAATGCAATAAAAATGACATATTTTTCATAGGTTTTTTAAAGTGTGTATGTGCGGCTTGGATATTGTAGGCTCTTTAGAATAAAATTAATTTTTCTATCCTATTAATAACTTATAATTAAAATTAAATCAACTCATAACCTCATCTTAAATACTATGTTCATAATCAAGATAAATAAAAGATTTAAGAATCCCTTAGTTAAATGTTGCATGATATCACACCATGCATATCATATTATTTCACTCTTGAAAATAAGGGACCTTCACTCAAACATGATAAGAGACATGCTTGACCTGTAAGAGCAATCCCTTATAGTGGAGAATACCTCTCATCCCTGATTTAGTACACAACTCAATTTTATCATGCATTTATGCATAATCATCCAAAGCTTTAACCCAAATTAATGTGTCAAAATGATCCAAAAACTTACACATTTTTAACATTGGTCTATGTAATTTTGCATACCAAACATTATCTAGTCTCTTAGGAAGTGAATTTAGGATTCTAGCTTCCTTCCTAATTAAATAATAGCTTAACTATCTTGCATCTACATAAGATCAGCCTACATGATTTTAAAGTGTAGGAGGTGTTAGCTGACAACCACTCTAGGTAGTTGTATGTCCAAAAGAGTCAGGATGTTTTCATTCTCTCTTGTGGAGGTGACCATTATATCCCATTCTCCTCAATTATACTTAGGTTGTGCTTCTAGGTTATGCTAAAGCATTTTAGACTTAGGTTCTAAGGTAGCTTATTTCTCTTTTGCTATAGGTATAAGTCCTCACATCTTAGACATCTTCATAATCCTGTGTTGTTGGGTTATAAGTCCTAGCACTCTAATAAAATTTTAACTTAAATAAAAATAAATTCTCTTCTTTAAAAGTATAAAGCCTCATCATATGGTATGTTGGAGCATTCACTAGGTTTCCTAGTATCTTGGATGCTCCCTACTTATCTGCCTATGAAATTAGTAAATAAGTCATCCTATTTGAACTTTTCCCATTTGATTTATAATAACAACCAATTCTTTGATATTATAACATTGAAATATTTGGAGATATTTATTGACTACTTTAATCGAGAGTATTCTTAGGAAACTTCCATTTCCTAGGATGGAATTAATTATGGGGGCTTACTTCTATAAGGAATTAAAGAACCCGATAGAAAATAAATCTTACTTTACTTTATCCATGTAAAGTGGGGGAAATATCTCTAGTATATATAAAGACTCATCTACCTTATGAGTCCTTATTAGGTGATTGAGTACATTATAAAGTGATGTCTCTATCTTCTTAGGTAGTACATCATACTTTAATGTCACACTCGATCATTTCAATAAGTACCCCTAGGATCTGCATGGTGTCCCTATGGCTCCAAATTAAAACACCATAACTTACAATAAGACATGTAAATATAAAGATTTACTTTCTAATCACTTAATGAATAATTAGCACCTAATTCTAACCTAAAAGAAAAAAAAAATAATTTGAGATTTACATAGTGATAATAGCCACACCATATAGTTTGTCTTCTATATCATGCAATTAAATGCAACATTTTCTTTTAAATTTAAATTATGAATGTATGAAACACATGGCATACCAATTTATTATAATTAAAACAAAATAATTAAACATCATCAAATGGCATACTTGGCTTCATTAAAACCCAAGGACAATCATATTAAATAAACACACCTTAAGCTAGATCAAAAATTCTTTAAGATTTAAATTTTATGTTTTAAATTATTTAATCCTAAAGAGGAGAAGCAAGATTAATTTATTTAACCCATATCCATGTTGATTACTTTATGAATTTAAAATTTAATTAAGTAAATTTTATTACTTAATTTGATTTGGCTCATTAGCAAGTCAATTAGTGAGCCTAAAAGAGTCTCTTAATTTAATTAACTATTATGCAAGGGCCTATGAAACATGATGATCCAATTGAAAATAAAATTAGTAATGTCTTGAGGATTCTAATTCAATTAGGCCCATGTTTAAATAATTAATTGAATTAATAGAATTATGCTAATTACCTACATAATTTTCATACCTATGGAAAGTCATAATTTCATTAAAACCCTTATGTTAACTAAGCACAAAAGGAGGATTAATTAAATCAATCGTAGTGGTTGTACTAATTATGATAATGTAATTTTTATTTATTTTAATTTTCTCTTTTTTTATTTCATTTAACTATTTAATCATATAATTAAAGGCCTTAAAAATGATTTTGAGGAAACAATTAGGAAGGGAAGTCCTAATTACTTTTCTTGATCATCATTACTATTATGATGATTAAATAACCTTCCCTAATTAAGTTTATCATTTTCTTAATTTTAATAATTATTAAATCACTTAAAAGAGGTAATTAATGCTTAAAATTATGATTTTCCCAATCTACTTAGCAAATTAATCTAAAACATTTATGGGAGACAGAGGTCATCCCATATATTCAACATGCCAATTTTCAAATTAATTAGGCAAGTAATTAAAACTTAATTAAGATAATTAATATAAATTTAAACTCTAATTAATCATTATTCATTGGACGAAACATAAAAAATTTATTTTATTTATAGATTCTCCTCTGTCTAGGCTTTCTAAAATGGGTTTATTTATTTTTTTTAATTTGTTAATAATTAGTTATGAATTTTTAAAATTTTGGCTAATTAATTATAATTTTAAGCCTAATTAACTGATTTACACATTCAATGCCACGTGGACGCTGACACGGTAGCGCCTTCTACATGGTGCTATTGGATTGATTATTTAAAATGTCCAATGCAGCAGCTAACTCAATGGCAACAGATGCAATTTTGTCTCAACTATTTTTTCTCGAATTGAATGGTTGAGATTAATCCTATGATTATAATGGAAATAGAATTGAAAAACTACTAGGAGTGAACCAATGTTTAACCCAAGTGAGAGAGACCTTTCCTTGCCCAAAGCCCAAGCCCAACAGTTTTGCGTCAAGTCTAGTCAGCTTGTGAGAGCTCAAGGCATGCTAAGGTGGCTACCCCATGCAAATGGAGGGGTTATACCTTCTCATTTTGAGTTTTTGTCATATTTGGGACCCTTGGATCACTTGGTTTGGGTTGAGCCGGGTTCACCATCGATCAAGTTGACTTGGGCAAGTCAATAGGGTCATGAAGAAGAGTCATGCCAAGTTTGGTTGGGTTTGGACTTAGTTTGTTTAGGTTTGGCTCAATTTGACCCATATATGTCAATTTGGGTTCAATTAGGCTAAGTTGAACAATTGGTCAAATTGGTTTGAAATGGCTCTCAAAAAATGTTCAAATGATTATTAGGAATGAGTTAGTGCAATTGGTATGATTTAATTAGAAGTGAATTTGAGTTTGGTTCATTTGGGTTCATTTAAACCAAATGGGTTAAGTTGACCAATTTGGTCAAATTATCCAAATTAGTCTGAGTGGCGGGTTGGTTTATATTTTAATAATCATTTAAGATTAATTGTAGGTGTTGATTTGAATTTATTTGAATCAATATGAGATTTTGTTCAATTTGACCCTTTAGGTGAAATAGGGTCAAATGGGTCTATTGGGTTCATTTGATCAAATTGGCTTCAATTAGTGGTAGGATTATGTTCAATATTCAATTCATCATTGGTTGCAATAAAATTAAGTTGGAATGGGAGTTGGTTCAATTTGACCCTTTAGGTCAAATTGGGTCAACTTGGGTCAAATAATCTAATTGGCTTGGCCAAGCCCAATTGGATGCAATTGAATGATGGATGGTGATCGAAAATCATTTTGGAAGAAGTTGGATGAGTTGGTTTGGTCTAATTGAGGTTTGATTGTTGTTTGACTCAATTTGGTCATTTAGATCAACTTTGATTGGATGGGTCAATTGAGTTGATTTGGTGCAATTGAGGCTATATGAAGATTGAGACATATTCAATGATAGATTTAGAGTTAATTGGAGGCTTTGATTGAAATTGATTTAAGTTAGATTAAATTTTGGCCCATTTAAATCCTTTTAGGTCAAATGGGTCAACTTGGATCAATGGGTTGATTTTCTTGATTGAGTGGATTGAGATGGGTTATGATGTTTGGTATGATGCTTGGAATAATAAAGAAATATGGATTGGGTTGAATTAGCTTGATTCAAATGGAATTGGGTTTTTATCTTAAGGAATTCAAATGGGCCAACTTGGGTTAAGGCCCAAATTGACTTAGCTTGATTCAATTGGATTACAATCAATATTTAATCATGTTGAATTAGAGTACAAATTAGTTTGGATAGGTTAAGTTTCAATCAAAATGGTTTGATTTTGAAGAATCCAAATATGTTCGGTTTGGTTAAGTCAACTTAGCCTGTCTAGTCAAGTTGAGTCTATGATGGTTCAAATTGAGCCTAAATCAATTTAACATTTGGCTTAGAGCCTGGATTGTATTCATTTGATTTATATTTGGTTAATTAATTGATCATTAACTTTAGTTAAGTCTTAGGGTAGGTGAGGCTTCACTTCTCTTAAGGTAAGCTCTAGTCCTTAGGTTGTACCCTACGAGCCTCTAAGCTTGGGTTTGGTGTTCCTTTGATCAACAGAAGTGTCCTACCACTAGGAAAATCTCTATATCTAGAAGAGTCTTAAATCTAGGATAAATATAGTCAGCTTCACTCCAAAAGTGAGGTCAACAGTAGGAACTCAAAGTTGACCTCTATAAGTCAACACACTATGGTTATTCATATATTAACTCTCTTCAACTAAATCTAATTAATTAATCTTGTATACTCATTATTTGAAATTTGTGCCTCTTTAATCATTTCTTGTGAAGATGTCTATAAAATAATTTGTAAAATTAATTTTATATTCACATTAATTAGACTAATAATTTTCATCTCCAATCTCTCCATTTTTTGAATTAAATCTTATTAGTTATAATCATGCAAGATATTACACTAGTAGATTTTTAACTTAATGTATCAACAATTACATTAGTTTTACCAAGCTATATAAAATATTAAGATCATACTCTTTAATCAACTCCAATCATCTCTTCTCACTTAAGTACAATTTTTTTAAGTGAAGATATTCTTCATGCTTTGATGATTTGTATAAATCTTATATCTCACTCCATAAAAATAATTACACATAATTTTCAATGCAAATACAATAATTGTCTTGTCCAAATTATGGTTCGAATAATTTTTCTCATGTGGCTTCAGTTGTCTAGAAGTATATGCAACAAC
This sequence comes from Cymbidium sinense, assembly GCA_021442155.1. Classification (NCBI taxonomy): domain Eukaryota; kingdom Viridiplantae; phylum Streptophyta; class Magnoliopsida; order Asparagales; family Orchidaceae; genus Cymbidium; species Cymbidium sinense. The sequence goes on along the minus strand of CM038231.1, from coordinate 10,872,848 downwards.
ACTTATAGAATCACAACACTTAACTCATTCCTCTTAAAGAAGCATCATTGAACACTTAGAAGCTCTCAACATGAGATAAAATAATTAGAATAGGTGTTGTTGCTGAGCAATTATTCAACCTCTGAAAATTATCTTAATTGTTTAATGTCCAATCAAAAGGCATTATTTCTTAAGTCAATACTATTTTGCACCATCTAGAAATCAATATAAATATCTCACTACGGCCTAGTAAAATAATAGCTTTTAACTAAAACTCACAGATAAAGAACTTAGCATATAAATTTTGTAACCTGATTGTCCCAATACTAATCTCAAATGAGTTGCATGATCATCCTCAGCTTTTCAATACACCAATATATCATCATTAAAAATATTAACTAATTTAAATATGTTTCAAATGCACAGTTCATTAGTTCTATAAATATAATTGATAGATTATCACACCAAAAGCATGATTAAGAACTCATAGTGGATATAATAGGTACTAAAAGTTATTTTTGCTATATCCATTTCCCCTTACTATTAACATATGATAATCAAATCTTAAATCTATCTTTGAAAATATAGATGCATTCTCAAGCTTGTCAAATAAATTATTAATCATGGACAACATGCACTTATGCTTGATGGTTATTTTATTTGATCTTTTATAATCAATACATATACTCATAATGTCATCCTTTTTTCTTACAAATAATATAGTTGCAACCCATAGAAGTATATTATGTGTGATAAAACCTTCATATTTTTGAGTTATAAGCACAAATCACTTGATCTTCTAGTGTAACATGATTATTTATTTTGTAGTAGCCATGTTTATCTTACTCTATTGTCAGTGCACTTCAAAGTTTTTGACTCTAATTTTGACCTCAAATCATGAAAAGATTTAATTAAAATTATTACATGCTTTTTGATTTTGGCTAGAGAACCTATAATTCTAAGATGTGCTAGGCCATTCATGGTGCTAACATGGTATTTTTATTTAGTAGCATTTCTCTTACATGAGTTCTTGAGCTAAAGTGTTTTCCTTTTACTAGACCAATGATGTCTGCACTTTTGAAGAAGATCCTGAAGTGATATTTAAAGTATTAGCAATTTTTGCTCTGTGAAATTTTATTTTGTGAAGTCTGATTTTATCTCTTACCTCATGTCTTTCTCGACGGTCAAGCTCACTAGGGGTTGCGGCGTCCCAAAGAAAAATTTTCTAAAGGTCTGCTAGAATAAGAGATGTTGGCTTCAAAAATAGAAGAGGTAGTGCCTTGATGCTAGATAGACAATGTCATGATGTTGGATTTGCACCAAGAAGACAGAGAGAACATCATATCAATGCTACAAAAGGCAATGCTACGATGCTAGGATTAGAGGCACCAAAGGTAGATTGACAAGAGGCCAGTGCCACGATGCTCAAACCCATATAGAAAAGCCTGTAGGATAGAGGTGCCATCACCTAGGCACTGGGGTCGTGCCTCCATGACGTTATGAGTTAGGAGACTTGGTATTTAGGTAGGTTTTCTGTAATTTTTACAATCTTTGCTAAAATTCTCTTGTGGGTGAGACTAAAGTGAGTGCCTAAGAGTGACTAAAGCATGGAGAGGCTCCAGATAAGTGTAAAATATACTATTCTTCTTAGTTTTTCTTTCATAATGAATTTCTTGGTGGTGTGGCTCTATGGTTTTTTCTTATTCTTGAGTTTTTCTATGTTAATTCTGGTGTCTTCTGTGTCATTTCTTTTACTTTAGTTTTCATTTATTTTGTGTATACTCTAAAACACTTGAACTGGCTTTTTGTCCATACTCTGTGATTATGTTCTCCCAATAACTACAAGTAGTATCAAAGACTAAAGTTCTGAGGATTTAATTCAAGTGAGAGCAATGACTGATGATTCAAAGTTTAAGATTAAGAAATTCAATAGGACTAACTTTACTTTCTAGAAGATGCAAGTCGAGGATTTCTTGTACCAAAAGAAAGTGTATTTGTCACTAGATGGGATTGCCAAGAAACTAAAGATGATGTCTATGAAAGAATGGGAAGTCTTCGATAGAACGACACAAAGTTTGATTTGACTCTCACTACTCTCATAGGTTGCTTTAATATTGTGCATTAAAAAACTATGATGGACTTTATGGTTGCACTAACAAGAATGTATGAGAAGCAACCAGCTTTAAATAAAGTATTCTTAATGAAGAGGCTCTTTAACATGAAAAAAGGTAGATGGTAGTCTAGTTGTTGAACATTTAAATAACTTTAACATTATGATGAACTAATTATGCTTAGTTGTCAACAAGTTTGATGACAAGGCAATCCCATTATTATTTGTATCTTCATTTCTTGATAGTTGGGATGGACTAGCCATGGCATTAAGTAACTCTTCAAGCAACATAAAATTAAACTTTAATGATGTTGTTGGAGTAGTGTTGAATGTGGAGACTTGGAAAAGGGGAAGTGAGATACTTCAAATGCCACATTGAATATTAAAAGTAGAGGAAAGTGTTTAGACATGAACTTAAGTTAGAGCTAGTCTAAGTCAAGGATTAAAAATCCAAGTCTAAAAGAGAAAAGAGAAAGGTGGAGTGCTAGAACTATGGGAGGAAAGGACACTCCAAGAAAGAGTGTAAGGCCCTTAGAAAATCATGTGGTGTAGAATACGGTAGGGGACATACTACAAATGTCTCCATAGAAAATGCTCAGAGTGATTATCTAATATTATTCCTAGATAATAGTGAGTCATGGATAGTTGACTCGAGTGAGACTTTTCATGCAAGTCCCAACAAAGAGGTGTTCAAAAATTACACTCAAGGAGATCTAAAACAGTATAGCTATGGTACAACGAGGTATGCAACATTAAGGGCAAAGGTAATGTGGATATCAAACTACCAAATGGATCTATCTAGATGCTGATGAATGTCATACACGTTACATGCTTGAAGAGAAATCTAATTTCAATGAGAAAGTTAGCATAGTTTGGGTTCGTGACCACCTTCACATGGGAGTCATGGAAGGCGATTAATGGTGCTTTGGTGATAGCTTGGGGCAACATTGAAGGGATGTTATACTTAATCAACCAAGCATCATAGTTCATAGGAGTTAGAGGAAAGGTATCAAATGAGGCTTGTGGCATAATAGACTTGGCCATTTGAGCGAGAAAAGTATGAAGTCATTACTTTTCAAGACAAACTTCCTAATTTAAAATCTATAGATTTAGATTTTGGTCAAGGTTATTGTTGACCTCATTTTTGGATGAGGTTTACGTCAATCTAAAATTAGTAATTAGGACATCCTAGTTTCAAAATAGGAACCTCCTAATTCAGTGCTTAGGACACTACACCTAGTGTCATAGGGAATCTTCATTGGGTTGGATCTAACCTACTTGGCTTAGGTGGAATCAACCCAAACTTTCAATTTGGATTAACTCAAATAAATCCAAATAAATAAAATTAAAATTAAATTAAAATGAATGAAAGAATCCAAACCCATTCCAATTGAATCAAATTGGTCACTGGAATTCAATCAGAACCAAACTTAACCCATTTAGGCCAAATGGGGTAAAATGAAATGAAATTCAAAATCAATTCAAAATTAAATGAATTAATCAAATCAAAATTCAATTAATCATCAATTCAAGATAATTAAAATTAAAATCAAAGAGAATTAAAATAAATTCCAACATTTTGAACCAAACTAATGCAAAGAATAATCAAATGCATTAACTCCAAGAATTTTTAATCCTATCTTCAAACAATCTATCTAAGATGTTAATGAAACATTCCTAGACTTAATTAAGGAAGAATCTTAGCCTTAATCAGGCTTCCTAATCATTCCATACAAGGATCAAATCAAAGGAAGCTAAGGCAAGTCAAAAGCATAAAAAAGCAAAATACCATTTGCCTATGACCATTCCCTCTCCACCTCTTCACTTTAGACAGGTGGAGGATGAGGACTGAGCATGACAGCAAACTTCCAAGGCTTGCTCTTAGCCTAGCCAACCAAGGAGATGAAGAAAAAAAAGAGACACTCATGGCCAAATAGCTAATTCGCGTATAGAGCATCCCCCAAGCCAAATTGACTCTCACATCAACTTCACCATCCCAAACGAAGAAAAAATGAACCTTCCCTCACTTCCCATGCTACTAGGAGGCCAGAGAATGACCAACCCATTAGAATCTGAATCGGGCTTGGTCTAGAGAGGAATCTAGAGGGAGATAGCTCAATTCCTTTGGAGTACGAGCTCCTTACATCTATCCGAAGCTAGTGGAGTCAACCTCACTGCTGGAGATCGTCTGACCAGAGGTATCCATTAACACCCCTCTCTTTTTCTTCAAGCTTTTCAGCCTTGGAGGATTATGAAGAAAACTTGATCTTAAGTGAGATCAAGCCTCTTAGATTCATAGGATTTTATTTCATGATCAATTTGCAATCAAAAATGCATTATTTCATTGCTTGGATCGTTGGAAATCAAGCCAAATCCATGGACAGTTCTCGATTTACACCATCCGAGGAAGGAGATGTAATCTCTACCATCCCTTCCTTTTAAAAGGAATGGATAGCTCAGATCTAGGTGGACCACATGATTTGAACCCTTTAGGATTCGCAGTTTGATCGTGAATTATCCGATCTTTGATCGGATGGTCCGAAATAATCCCGTGTTCGCAGCCCTTTTAACGCGGGATCCATGTGGATCTCACATGGATCAATTATCCTGTGAAACATGGCAGAGCTGCCACATCAGTGCTAATTGGTTTGAAGAAGAAAATAGGGATTTTTGAATTAAAAAAATGTTGAAATCACTCAAAACTTCTATAAATCATAGAAAAATAAATAGAAATCAAAAAATGCAAATGAGGGCTCTATGGCTATCTTGATGAGGGGAATCCATGAAAATTAAAATCCCCAATTTAATTTGAGTATTTTAGCCTTACTTTAGGTTTAATTTAAATCCAATAAACTTTAATAAATATTAAACCATAAATTCAATTGAATTGAAACATTGGAGAAATGAAATTGGGGTTAACACACACCTTCCTGGGGAAACCTGCCTTCTATTATTGATTTGACCCATAACCATTTCTATTTGCATGACATTAGTGATAAAATGCATACCCATGGCATAGAATAAATCTTGAGTCAAAACTTATAAAAATGTAGAAAATATGCATTAGTTAAATGCATTTCAAACCCTATATTATCTTAGGGATTACTGAGTGAGTCTAGGTTCATAAATTCTTTTCCTAAAAATGAAACAGCCTATCCATCTTGCATTCATAAGACTTAGCATCATGAATTTAAAATATGCTTAGGTGATGTTAACTGGTAGCCCTCTCTAGGCGGGTTATAAGTCTAGAAGAGTCAGTGATAGGTTAATTCCCTCAAGTGAGAGGAATAACTGATAATTCCAATGATAGAACTAGGTCAAGCATCTAACATGAGTTAGAAGCACCCATAGACTTGGTTCTCTTGCATCCTTTTAAGTAATAAGTCTTCAACCCTAGGCATTTTAGCAGTCTTGTGCTGTTAGAATCTAAGTCCTAGATGTCTAAGAAAATGTCAACCCAAAATCTAAATTAAATTCCAAATTTAAAGCCTAATTATAGGATTGTTGAAATCCTACTAGGCATCCCAATATCAATAGGCATTTCCTACTTCATCCCAATTGACTTCTGAAAAGAACTCTCTCCAATTTTATCATTCCTAATTGAAAATTCCAAAAAAAATCAATTCTTTGAAAACCATCTTAGAAATCCTTAGAGATAATAACTTATTTCTTTAATTGAGAATATTCTTAGGAAGAAACCCATCTTAAGATGTAATTAACTATAGAGGCTTGCCTCTATAAGGAACCATGAGCCTAGTTTAAAATAAACCTTATTCTACCTTCAATGTATTTCATAGAAAAAATCTTTGGTACACGAAAGACCCATTAGCCGTAGGAGTCATTTATTAAATAATCAAATCCATTACAAGAGAACATGTTTATCTTCTGAGATAAAATTCTTATTCCTTAATGACATATTTGATCATCTAAATAAGAAATTTTGAAACTCTATGTGGTGTCATAAATTTTCTTCACAGAAATATTTTCTAGCGACTTCACTAGGGAATGGTTCCTCTCCATCTTTAGAAATAAGTTGTTATTTCTATATATTGGCAGTGTACCAGTGCCACTCTCCATTCAAGATTGCATTTCTTTTCATTGGATACCTCTCCATTTCATTCTTGGTTGAGCCTATCCAGCATTCTGAACTAAGGTTCCAGGACTCTTCATTTGCCATAGTTAAATAATTGGGTCTTAGAACCAAATCTTGAAATTAAAAAATGGGATAGAAATAAATGAGAACCAAGTCATTTATGTTAAGACCTAAATCTTGTCAAGATGGAAACTATTCCAATATGGAAAGGAAATGTTAACTTTAATAAATTTGAAATGTACTTCAAAATTTGAAAAGTAAATCTCAACAATAAAATCTCGAAGTTAAATTTGTCCTTGATCTTACTTTAGCTTCATGCTAAAGTTAAAGAGAATCAGGACAGGGTCCTTGAATGGATACCCTTTGTTCTACTGCATTCAAAGGTAATAAATATCTAAGGATGTATATTGAAATGAAGGAGTTCCTTCAAATCCTGAGAAAATCTAAATCAAAAGGAGGCATAGTTGTTACCTTCCACCACCATGATTGAAGCTTAAATTACATTTAAAGAAGAATCTACTCAAAAGAAAATAAAAAGAGGGATAAAAAAAATCATCCCAAAAAGATTACCTTATTGACTTTAGGCAAAGGTTGATTAAGAAACTAAATGTAAATCTTCTATTCTTATAGAAGAAAATTTTACATAAATGCAAATCAACTTTAATCTTAATTCATCTCCATATGTCCACTAGAACTTTGGAAATCAACTACTAAAGCTGATTGGCCAATTCTATGGAGTGATTTGGAGGTAACCCTCTTTTAGACCTTCCAAAATCTTAAATTTTAAGAGTTTAGGAGAGAGTCAAAAGATGAATATGACATGACATAAACAAAAGAAAGTTGATAGTATTCACTTTTTCTCCTAATCAATAGAAGAAAAGAGAGGGTAGCGAAAGAGAACTTTGATTTTCGTAATAAAGTTGAAATGAATGAAGTTTAAATCAACTTTCTTAATGGCAGTTTTCTCCCATTGAATGAAATAATATTCCATGAATGACCTTAATTAACTTTAAGGACAAATCATGAAAATAAAATAAATGAAGACTTTAATTCTTCTATAGAAATCATGTCCTTAAGATTGGGTCCTAGGGTGATATTTCTATCTCTCAGAGTGAAAGTATGAAGCTTCTATCTGTGGTTAGTTGATAGATATATCACTTAGGATTTTGACAATCCAAATGAATGAAGAAAGCCTTAGTTTTCTCTGTTCAAAGATTAAGGCATTATATGCTTTCAATACAAATTGAATCTAAGGTGAATCCTTTGCAATGTCTTATGACCCACTTGACATTGTCTTAATGTCTAGTATGATGGTCAAAGATTTTATTGCAAGCTGAGATTACTTTTAATCTTGCATGTGATATAAAAAACATACAAGTCAAACTTGACTTTCTAATAGCACATCATCTGCCCTAGAGGGTCCTCTTTTTAAATGATGATCCTCTAAATGAATAGATCATGAGGTCTATTGATCTATTGAGGATAGAATTAGACTACCTTCCCTTTGTATCAAAAGAAAAATTCTTGAAATCAAATTCAAAATGGTAGAGTTATATCACCTCAACTGACATTGAAAAGAAATGGCAAATAAGTCATCTTCAAAATATGATGTCTTGCCCATCTTAGAGAAGTTGCTCGCAAAATCGAGCATCATAATGCTCTGTTAAAAAAAGAGAAAAGAAAATAAAAGAAAATAAAATAAAACAAAATGAAAAAGAAATGAAATGAAGCAAGATATTTCATAATTATGTAATTTGCCTACTTTAATTATAAGAAACTTCTTGATGTGGCATTCCACTATAAAAAGGTTCTAGGGTTATCTTCTATGATGAATATAGACTACTATGAACTTATCCACATCTTGGTCGATGTGGAAAATTCAAAAGAAGAAAATATCCAAAATACTTGTTGATCCGGGTGCATCAATCAACATCAATGATAAACATGAAAGTGAATTTATATAGGTGCAAGTCTAATCAAACTTTGATAAGATGGTGCCATATAAATTCAATCAAATAAAGAAAGGAGTTTTTAGTTTAATGAAGATTTAATCTTGAAAACTCAACCTAGAAAAAGAACTTAGTCTCGATCACATTATTGATTGAAGACAAAAATTTAAACATGAAAAAGAAACTTAGGAATTCATGAAACATCTTTAATATTCTTGGATGGTCCTATCCAGCCCAAATACAAAAAAAATACAAAAAAGAAATTAAAAAAATCAAATAAAAGAGAAAGAAGAAAAATATTGACTATGGAAGGATGTTCATATTCATCCTAAATTTAAAGTGTTGAGTCTTTAGGAATATCATTCAGCTACTCCTAAATGACCTCGCTAAATATTTGATTCTAGCAAAAAATTCAGATTTTAGAAGTGTAAGGGTTTCAAGAAAGTCATTATGCCAACCTTAAATGACTCCACTAAATAATTTTGAATTTAGAAGTGTAACATCTTTAGAAAGTCATTTTACCAATCTTAAATGGCTTTACTAGATTTGTTGTTCCATGGATAAAAAAGAAATCAAAGTGTTGGATCATGCTATATGAGCAATCAATCAAAACAAAGACTTGAATCATATCAAAAAGTCAATCAATCAAATATTGTATTTGGACAAAAAGTCAAATACATATAATTTCTTAGTAAATCATTTTGGGGAGTCATTTCATGAAGAATGAAATGTTATGGCAATAGGTCAAATACATCCAATCTCTTAGTAAGATTTGTAACTAGGAAAAATGCTAATGTAACAGTTCACAAAAAATGAAATGCTATAGAAATGTTGACAAAAAGAAAGAAAAGTAAAGGGATGGAAGGACTATATCCAAGAGTAAAAAGATGGAGTCTAAAATTTCTAAGTAAGTGGACATTTTCGCTTTAAACTTCTCCACATCAAAATAAAATGGTAGGAATAGAAGTCAAAAATTATCCTTAGCTAAACAAAAATAATCAGATATCTCATACTTTGTCATCATGACCTATTCCATGTTGGGTAAGCTTACTTAGCAGGTTAAAAGAGATAATGGATTTCCTTTTCTAATGGTCCATATCGTTTGTATGCCAAATATTTCCATTGCAACTTGAAAATTCTTAAATAGTCGATCCTTTCTTTTAAAGGCACTCTAACATATTGAATGAATGTTGTTTAGATGTGTCTAGAGATCTATATAGTCTTCAAGTTTGAGATGCACCCTTAGAATTTGAAGAGGAATGTAATTCCACAATTACAAGCTAAAAGAAACTAATAAATAATAATAATAAGAGGAATTGATCTACATCTGATATTAATGATCTAACTCTTTAATGAGTCAGCTATTAATGACTTGAGTAAGCTATCGTGTGAGTTTAAAGGCTACTTTATCTGGAATTAAATTGAAATGATCTCCATATATTGTGGTCTATAAACTTAAGCTTGATGCCATTTCAATACTAACTCCCTTAATAACTGTGGTCAAACTCCAAAAGAAAAGCAAGATTTTGCTAAATTAAAAGTTAAAAAATGATGGCTTTACATGAGAAGAAAACATTCTTCTTGGTTATCTAACATCATTAACAAAAAAACAAATGAATGAAAATGAAGAATAAAAAAAAAGGAAAGGAAAAAGATCAACTCCATATGGGCTTTACTTTGAAAATGGGCTCATATTACCCATACTTCATTTCAAAATAAAAAAAAAAGCTTTCATGCATAAGATTATCCTCCTTAAGGATAACTTATCTGAAAATTATCAAATTAAAAACAATTCTAGAAAAGAAAATTAAAAGCATATAATATGATATTCAAAATCCTTACAAGAATGTTCTGTTATATAGTCACATCAGTCAATCTCAAAATATTAGATCAATTTTTCAAAAGGTCATGATCAAGACTCCTTATAACCTCACTTTCAATTAAGTGGAGAGTTATTTTAAAAATCTTGCTAAAAATAATGAATAATGAATAAATGAAAAGAACAAAAAAAAAATAAAAGAATCTTCAATGTGATTTGAAAAATAACCATATTACTACATATAGAGTCTTGAAATTTACTTTTGAAGTAATTTCAAGGACCTTATAGTAAATGTAGAATGATCAAAAATGCAAAAATAAGAAATTAATCAAAGATATTTTTGAACATTTTATGAAACCTTTAAAGAAATAATAAATCAACTTAAGAAATTCAATTTCAAACTTATCAGGAGAATCTTAATTTCTCTAATAAGTTAATCCTTTCAATTCCCATATTGATTAGGGACAAAAATAAAATAAAATAAAATAATGTATTCATGAGAATCCAAGAGTTTGCATATCTTGATTCTCATTCATTTTAGAAAGCTTTAAAGGAATCTCTTGATCTTTATTGAATCTATGAGAACGCCTTATAAGCTGTTGATTCATGTCAACAAAGTAAAAATGAAATACATGTCCAAACAATAAAGGAAAAGAAATTCCATTTGAGAAGCACTGATTTACTTTGGTTCTTACTTCCTAAAGAACTAGATAGTCACATGCCAGCTCAAAAAGGTAGAATTCTCAGGTTAATACCCTAGATGTCTTGCCTGGAGTGAATTAGACATCTAGCATTGTTCATTGTAACTTTGAGATTAAAAAAGGAAAAGAAAAAAATGATGAACTTCTATGCTCATGGCATAGTAAAGCATTGTGTCCAACATATACACAAATCCTCCTTCAAACATAAATTTCAACTCTTTGAAACCTTCTTCACTAAACTTCTTCATATGTAAGGAGTATTAGAGAAATCAAGAAATGGAAGCAAACCTTCCATTGCCCTTTCATCAATTTAGACTAGATCAAGTTCATTTGACCCTTGCATATTAGTCACAAGATTTGAGGATTAGGAATTAAGTTACTTTGAGCCCTTTCCTCACCCATATCATCTATAAGTTGGGAGCAAGCCCTTTGTGGTACTTTCTCATGTCTTTCCTTATGAGTTTGAAGTAAGCCTTTGTGCACCATTCTCATAAACTTAGAGTGTGCCTTTTATGGCATAACTCTTTCTTTTCATAAGATTGGAGTAAGCCCCACGTTTGGCACCTTTCTTACTAATTTCCATAGATATGCAGCAAGACTTTCATGGCACCATTCCTATTGTATACATGATAGGATCAAGTTATCAAATACCCCTTTCATATCACACAGACTATTTAGAATAGGAATTAAGTCAACCCCTTTCCTACTAGCCAAACTTTTGAGGATTGGATCAAGTCACCAAATGACCCTTCTCCTCTCTATAGCTAATCAAGATGGATCAAGTCTTATTAAAATCACATAAGAATAAGTCCCTTAGTAGACATTCTATTAAAATGACTAAGGTTAGGATAACGTCATTGAGACCTCTATTCTTAAGTCAAAATTTTGAGGATTGAATCAAGTCGCCAAAGACCCCTTTCCTCTTTCTTAGCTAATTAAGTTGGATCAAGTCTCTAAAGGCCCCATCTTATTAGCTAATCACATAAGTGTAAGTCCCATAGAAGGCATCCTTTCATATAGTAAGATAAGGATCACTCTCAAAGACCCTTTCTTGCTATCTAGACTATTTAGATAAGGGAACAAGTCATGAAGACCCTCTTTCCTATTAGTCAAAATTTGAGGCTTGGATCAAGTCACCAAAAGAACCCTCTTATCTCTTTAGCTAATTAAGTTGGATCAAGTCTCCAAAGGCCCCATCTTATTAGCTAATCACATAGGTGTAAGTCCCATAGAAGACATCCTTTCATATAGTAAGAATAGGATCAAGTCTTAAAGACCCCTTTCTTGCTATCTAGACTATTTAGGTAAGAGAACAAGTCATGAAGACCCTCTTTCCTATTAGTCAAAATTTGAGGATTGGATCAAGTCATCAAAGACCCCTTTCCTCTTCCTTAGCTAACTAAGTTGGATCAAGTCTCCAAAGGCCCCATCTTATTAGCTAATCACATAGGTATAAGTCTCATAGCAAGCATCTTATTAGACTGTGAGGTTCAGGATCAAGTCATCAAAGACCCCTTTCCGCCACCCAGGCTAATTAGGTTGGATCAAGTCTCAAATGACCCCTTCCTAATAGCTAGAATGAAATAAGTCCCCTAGTCAGCATTATTTCTAAAAGACAAGAATAAGAATAAGTCATTAAGACCCCTTTCTTATCAAAGAGGCTACTTAGGTTAGGAACAAGTCTCCAGAGACCCCTTCCTTGTAGCTAACCAGATAAGAATAAATCCCCAAATAGTATCTTCCCTGGTTAAAACATCAATTGGTATGGACGAGGAGTAAGTTCCCACATTGGCATCCTTTCCAACTACCATTCTCAATTAAGAGTAATTCCCCTAAAGGCAGTTTCTTTGAGCATAGTGATTGCATTAGGACTAGACCATCCCTAGGGTCCACTCCTAATGGCATCCCTATTCATCTTATAACTTAGTGAAGTTAAGTTTCTAAGAATGAATCAAATTTAAATAAGTATAGGTATGCATATGCATATCTTTCACAGTCAAATCTAGAACATAAATTGAAATCAAAATTAAAATCAAAATCTTAGATTTTAACCTCAAGCTTATGCTTATGATGTTGATCAATTCAGTCAATGCCAATATATGTAGTGTACTTTCGTCCATATTGACCATTGTTGACCTCATTTTTTGGATGAGGTTTGCATCAATTTAAAATTTATTATGATGTCCATTTCAAATAGAACCTAATTTAGTGCTTAGGACACACACCTAGTGTCTTAGGAATCTTCCTTGGTTGGATCTAACCTACCATGGAATCAACCCAAACTTTCAATTTTCTAATAAATCTAAATAAATCAAATTAAAATTAAATTAAAATGAATCAAAGAATCCAAACCCATTCCAATTGAATTAAATTGGTCACTTGGACTTAATTAGAACCAAACATGACCCATTTAGGCCAAATGGGTTAAAATAATTCAAAATTAATTCAAAATTAAATGAATAAATCAAATCAAAATTCAATTAATCATCAATTCAAGATGATTAAAATTAAAATCAAAGAGAATTAAAATAAATTTCAACATTTTGAACCAAACAAATGCAAGGAATAATCAATTGCATTAACTCCAAGAATTTTTAATCCTATCTTCAACCAATCTATATAAGATGTTAATGAAATATTCCTAGACTTAATTAAGGAAGAATCTTAGCATTAATTAAGTTTCCTAATCATTCCATGCATGGATCCAAATCAAAGGAAGCTAAGGCAAGTCAAAAGCAAAAAATGAAAAATACCATTTACCTAAGACCATTCCCTCTCCACCTCTTCACTTTAGACAGGTGTAGGATGAGGAATGAGCATGCCAACAAAGTTGCAAGGCTTGCTATCAGCCTAGCTGACTAAGGAGAGGAAGAAAAATAGAGGAGACTCATGGCCAAATAGGTTATTCACATATAGAGCACCCCCTAAGCCAAATTGACTCTCACATCACCTTCACCATCCCAAACGAAGAAGAAATGAACCTTCCCTCACTTCCCATGCTTCCAGGAGGCCGGAGAATGAGCATCCCATTAGAATTTGAATCAAGCTTGGTCTAGAGAGCAATCCGGAGGGTGATAGCTCAATTCCTTTGGAGCACGAGCTCCTTGCATCAATCCAAAGCTAGTGGAGTCAACCTCGTCGATGGAGATTGCCGGACTAGAGGTACACCCTTAACACCCCTCTCTTTTTCTTCAAGCTTTTCAACCTTGGAGGTTTGTGAAGAAAACTTGACCTCAAGTGAGATCAAGCGCTTAAATTGGTAGGATTTTATTCCACAATCAATTTGCAATCAAAAACGTATAATTTTGTTGCTTGGATCATCGGAAAACAAGCCAAATCGTGACGGTTCGCTTATGCCATGGGAAGGCAATCTCATCTATTCCTTTAAAAGGAACATATGGCTCTGATCTAGGCGGATTGCTCAATTTGAACCCTTTAAGATCCGCGGATCGAACGTGGACCGTCTGATCTTTTATCGGACAGTCCGGATCAATCCCGCGTCCACATCCCTTTTAATGTGGGATCCACATGGATCCAGCATGGACCAATCAACCTGGGAAATGCGACAGGGCTGCCACGTCAGTACTGATTGGTTTAAAGAGGAAAATAGTGATTATTGAATTAAAACAATTGTTGAAATCACTCGGAACTTCTAAAAATCATAGAAAAATAAATATAAATTAAAAAAATGCAAATGAGAGCTTTATGGATTCAACTTGATGAGAGGAATCCATGAAAAATTAAAATCCCCAATTTAATTGGGTATTTTAGCTTTAATTTGGGTTTAATTTAAATCCAGTAAACCTTAATTAATCTCAAACATAAATCCAATTGAATTGAAACTTTGGAGAACTAAAATTGGGGTTAACACACATCTTATGAAAAGTTTTTATAATTTATTTTACTGTATTTCATGAGAAATAAAATTTCAAATCCTAAGCTTCAAATTTAATTAAATAAATAAATTTAAAATAAATTAATTAATGAAAATGAATCAAACAACCTTAAATCAACTTAATGAATCTTAATGAACATTAAAACAAATGAAAGTCATCCAAACTCAATAAATCATAAATTGGCTTAATCAAGCAATTAATTGAATTAATTAATTCAAATAATTAACCATACCTTGATTAAATCATAATAAATCAACTAAATGTCCAAAAATTATGAATGAACAATCCTTGGAAACATATTTTAGTGAGGAATCAATTAGAAATAAAACCCCTAAATGAATTTCATTAAATTAGGCATAATTCAGGTTTTAATGAAATAATTAAAATTTTAATTACACCCTAATTATAAATTTTGTCAAAATGAAACTTTAGAAACATGAAATTGGAATGTAACCCCACTTGCCATAAAAATCCCAAATCCAATTGATCTTTGGATTGGGAATTGATGAATTTCGAAATCCCTAGATCACTATTAATCAAATAATGAATAAAGAAAATTCCTTAATTCATCAAATTATGAAACAATTTGAAATAACCTTATTTAAACATTAAAAACTCTTTGGGGTAGTTCTCTAAGTATCCTAAGTCAAAGAATTAATAATTTCAAACCTATAGACTAATGAAATTAAATCTTAAGTTAATAAAATCCTTAATTAAATCTAACATTAAAACTTGAATCACCAACACTTAATGAAATCATTAATCTCTAATTAAATTAATCTAAGAATGAACTCAAATCTTAGATTAATTAAATCAAATCAAATGAAATCAACCCTTAACCTAAATACTCTAAGTTAACATAAACCAACATAACTTAATCCAAAACTAACATAACTAAATCCAAAATGAAACAAATCAAATGAATTAAATCAAACTAAATCAAATTAAACATCAAAATCAATCCAAATATAAATTAAATGAAATCAAAAGGATTAATTATAATACTTAAGGATCTTAGTTAGACCCTTAGGATGAAGACTTCATTTCATTAGGAGTTAGGATGTTGAATAAAAATTAGTTCCACCCAAAAATGGAATCCATTCTATACTTCATTCTTGAAAACCTAAACTTCACTTTAACCAAATAAAAGTGATATAAAAATAAAACTAAATCACTAAATCATTTGAATTGAAAGTATCCAAAGGTAAAATTCAAACAAACTCAAACTCCAAACTTGAAACTTAAACTAAAGAAGCCTAGCAAAGTCTTGCAATATAAACCTATCTTCTTCACATACTAGATCATTAGGTCATGGACCCTAGACTTAGGTTAGGTTATTTTGTGATTCTTTATGCTTCCTTGTGATATGTTTTGATGTGTTGTGCTTCACATGTCTTTGTGGTGTACTATTTTAGACTGCATGTCTAGGATTGTTTGCCCGTTAGACCATATGGTAAGGCGTTCCTTCAAGATTTAGCATTGTCTTCTATAGGGGGCTATGCTAGAAGGATTTCTATAATAAATATAATTTAAAAATCTTATTTCTTATAGGTATTCTTAAATCCTTAAGCATAGCCCATAAGATAGGTGAGCTTGTAAAGTAGGTAATGCTAAGCCTGTATGTTTGTGAAATATAACTGTTGTGTGTTGTTTGTATTTCCTAATAGCTATTTTGTAGGACTTAGGATTTCTTTTTGAATTTTAAAATATAAATTTGAGCTTATAATTAGGTTAGGATCTATGAGGTTTAGGATTAGTAGGAGCTAATCCTACCAGGAGATGGTGCAGTGATCCCCTGTGCAGCCTGATGGATGTCCCTGAAGAAGGAGATTATCCTGAAAAGAAGACCCATAGATCCAGACTTATAGTTTTAGGCTGGGTTGTATAATGGTGGAGCTCGGTTGCCCATTTGTCTTTTCTTCTAGAGTGTGCAGCAGTACCTGACAGCATTGGCCTTTTTCTATAAAATTAAATTAGCTTGATTTATTTTGGGTGCGCAATAGAATTAACTTTTTTTTCTAGGTTTCTTTTTGTGTTGTGCTTTCCTGTGATTGAATGCATGGACTATTAGTGTCATAGGAAAACTATATTTTATACCTCACTTAAATCTAAACAACTAAAATAAAACTGAAGAAAAATTGAAACCTTACATGAATTAAAGCCTTAGGCGAAACATGAAATAAATTAAAAACAATCAGGTTTTAAAACCATGAAGTCATACTACTCCATTCCTTTAATTAGGCAACTTCACCCATTGCACATAAGGGGCATCTATCCTATGAGGATGATGACCTTCTTGAGGAAGCTTGCCTTCTATTATTGATTTGTCCCATAACCATTTCAAATTACATGACATTAGGCATAAAATACACACCCATTGCCTAAAATAAATCTTGAGTCAAAACTTATAAAAATTTGAAAAATATGCATTATTTAGATACATTTCATACCCTACATTAAGGAGTGAGTCTAGGTTCATAGATTCCTTTCCTAAAAAATGCAACAGCCTAGCCATCTTGCTTTCATGAGACTTAGCATCATGAATTTAAAATAGAGTGGTGTTTATTTTTTTTAGTTTTGGTGTGCTTTGTGTGTATATATGAGGGGACACCACACAGATCCACAGATATACTTATTAGGATGATCAGGTATGATATTAATAAACAATATACTATCTCAAAAGATAGAAGTCACTACCCTATAATTGACCTAATCACCTAATAAGGACTCCTAAAGAATGAAGGGTCTTCGAATATACCAGAGATTTTTCTCCTACTTTACATGAATAAGTAAAGCAGGGTTTATTTAAACTAGGTTCATTAAGTTCCAATGGAGACAAGCCTCCATAGCTAATTACATCTTAAGGAAAATTAATCTTCTAAGAATACTCTTGATTAAAGTAGAAGATTATTGTCTCCAATAAATTCAAAGATAGGACTATCAAAGGATTAGTTGTATTTTTGAAAATCAAGTGGGAAAGTTAAAAAAAAGGTGAAGAGTTCTTATCGAAACCAAGGGAGACAAGTAGAGAGTGCTCATGATACTAGGAAGCCTAGTGAGCACTCTAATCTATCCTACGATTGGGCTTTATATATTTGAAATTAAGGAGATTTATTTATTTTAGTGAAAATATTATTATAAATCTAGGACTTATTATTCCATAATATAAGATTATGGAAATGCCTAAGAGGTGAAGATTTATTCTTGTACCCCACAAAGAGAAATAACAATCTCAGATCCTAAATCTAGGGAGCTTTGGTGAGGGTCAAAGCACGACATAAATCTAAGGTGGAAGTGGGTATATGGTTTACCTCTACAAGAGAGAGTAAACCACCTAATTGGGGCTTATTACCACATGGAGTGGCAGCCAGCTAACTCCTCTTACGCTTTAAATCCATGTAGAAAAGTCAAATGATTTGCAAGATGGTTAGTCTATTATTTGTTTAGAAGAGAAACTAAGTCCTTAAACTCACTCCCTAAGAGACTAGATCATGAAGGGCATGAGTAATGACTTAATCTAATGCAAAATTTTAACAAGTTTTATTTAATTTTTGGACTTTTTATTTTGACATGGGCTACATGATTTTATATACCTAAATGCATGAGAATTTTATTATGGGCTAAATTAGAAGAGAAAGAGGTGTCTTTCCATCAAAGGCTCTTACAAGTTAAGCCTTTATTAGCTAGCACATATGGAAGGCCTCTCTTAGCAAGTGTTGAAGAATATGACATGCATGATATTATACATTCAATCATCCAACTAAGGGGTTGCTAAATATTTTATTATCTTGATTTAATTCTTAGGCTTTTATGTGAGATTATGAATTATTTTAAAATTTTAGTTATGAGTTGTTAATGGGATAGAAAATTTTTTTTTTTTCTATGAGCTTAATCATATCTAGGCCTCACAGTAATCACCACTCATAAGAAATTATGAAAAGTCATGTTATTTCTAATGCACAAGCTAAACAAAATATCAAACAATTCTATAGAGCTATTGCAAAAGAATAAGAAACAGATGCGGTCGGGTATCGTCGTACCACCCGAAAAGAAATATGGGTAGTCGAGCTCTACCCTTATACATCCTGGCATAATGAAAGAATAATTAAAATTATAAATTGATAAGTGTTATGGGGGTCTTCATTCTACATCCTCCATTCTTCACTCTTTATCTTTCATTTCTTCATTTTTTTTATTTGCTCCATTTCTTTCTTTCTTTTGGTTTGATTGGGATGTTGTTTGCTCCAAAGGCATCACATGGTGTATAAGACTTGGTCTTATAACCAATGTTCATCCTTAATCGCCATAACACTTATCCTAATCCTATTGCAAAAATTACATTAAGATGATGAAAAATAAATCTTGATACACCTGTAAAATAAATGTTAGCTAAACAGACCATACAACCCAAGCAAAATAATATTTAGACAACATATGGGTAACCAAGTCCACTTGTCCTAACTTGGGCTATGCTTAAGGGCTAAGCAACCTGCATAGCAAAGAGCATTTATATTTTTATTACAATGACCCCCTAAGCACAACCCCCTGCATAAAACATGATTAGGCTAATATCAGCCTAACATTTAGGCTACACACATATACCGTAACATCTAGTCTAAAATAATACATCATAAAATTAAACATTCATCAAACCATGAACCGCCATAACATAAAGCTAGAAATTGTGACTTAGCCTAATGTGCATGTGTTAGAGCTTATGTGATATGTTTTAACTAGGCTTTAGAGTTATGACTTGCTAAGTGTGAGAGATTTAATTTATGAAGGGTTGATTTCTCTTTAAGTGGTTTAGTGATTTGGGGATTTTACTTAGCATTTTCTTTTATTTCATGCAGCCTACACTTAGTAACTAAGTGTTATAAAGAGAAGAAAGAGAGAGAGAGTCTCTCTTTTATCCCTACCTCAAGTCATTTCTAAGGTAAGATAATTAATGAATTTCCTTTAGTGAATGGTTTTGTTGGTGTTCCCTCTGGAATAGAGGGAAGAAATGACACCACATAGAATTTAGGAATATTTTATTTAGATAACCAAATACAACATTAAGGAATGAATATATTATCTCAAAAGATAAACATGCTCTCATGTAATGGATTCGATCATTTCAATAAAAGACTCCTAAGGCTAATGGATCTTTCGTGTACCAGAGTATTTTCTTTTGAACTACATGAAAAAGTAGAGTAGGGTTTATTTTATCCCCGGATCATGGTCAAGCCTTTATAATTAATTACATCTTAGGAAGGGTCTCTTCCTAAGAATAATCTTGATTAAAGAAATAAGTGATTATTCCTAAAGACTGCTAAGGTAGCTTTCAAAGGATGATTTTTGGGAAATTCAATTGGGAGAGGTCCAAATTGGAGAGAGTGATTTTCAAGAGTCAAATGGGAAAGAGTAGAAAATGTCTATTGATATTGGGATACCTAGTAAACATGTCAACTATCTTATGATTAGGCTTCAAATTTGGGATTTAATTTTAGATTTTGAGTTATCATTTTCTTATAATTCTAGGGCTTAGATTCTAGCAGCATAAGACTACAGAGATGCCTAGGGTTGAAGTCTTATTCCTGAAAGGGATGCATCATAACCTAGTCTACAGGTGCTTCTAACATATGTCAAATGCCCGACCTAGTTCTATCCTTGGGAATCATTGGACATTCTCCTCACTTGAGGGAACTAACTTATCCCTGACTCTTCTGGACTTACAACCTGCTTGGAGAGGGCTTCCAGCTAACACCACCTAAGCATATTTTAAATTCATGAAGTCAAGTCACATGAAGGCTGGGTTGTTGCATTTTTAGGAAAGAAATCTATGAACTTAGACTCACTCCCTAATCCCTAAGATCATGTAGGGTATGAAGATGCATCTAATTAATGCATATTTTTCATATTATTCATATTTTAATAAATTTTGACTCAAGATTCATTTTAGGTCATAAATATGCATTTTATGCCTAATTTCATGCAATTAGAAATGGTTATGGGCCAAATCAAAAGGGAAGGAGGTGTTCTTCCATCATAGGCTCTCAAAGGTTAAGCCCATTCTCTCTGGCAAAGATGGAAGCCCTCCATTAACAAGAGTGAAATAAGATGATTATGCATGATGTTAAACATTCAGCTAAGGGGTTGCTAAATATTTTATTATCTTAATTTAATGTCTAGGCTTTTATATGAGGTTATAAGTTATTTTTATTTTTATGTTTTGATTAATTTAGTTGGGTAGAAAATTTAGTTTATCCTCTGAGCCTAAATCCAGGCACTTATCACAGAGCAAACATAACACAGAAAGAAACTTAGAAAAAGCATGTTGTTTCTATTGTGCACCCAAAATAAATCAAGCCAAATTAAATTAATAAAAATAGGCCAATGCGGACGGGTACAATTGTACACACTAGAAGAAAGAAAATGGGCAGTTGAGTTTTTCCCTTATACAATCCGGCATAGAACTACAAGTTTAGATCTATGGGTCATATTTCCAGGAAAGTCTCCTTCTTCAGGGACATCCATCAGGCTCCACAGGGGACCATTGCACCATCTCCTGGTAGGGTAGTTCTGGACCCCATATATCAACCTAATTCTAAGCTCAAATTTACATTTTTAAAATTCAAAAAAAGAAATCCTAATGCCCTACAAAATAGATGTTAAGAAATACAAATAGCACACAATAGTTATATTTCACAAACAAATGAGCTTAACATTACTTACTTGTCAAGCCCACCCATCCTATGGACTCTATTAAGGGATTTTTCAGCACCTGCAAGCAAACGAGAATTTTATAATTTTTATTTATGATAGTGATCTCTTTAACACAGTCCTCTACAAAAAATAGTGTTATTTCTAAAAAGAACACCCTACCATCTAGTCTAATGAGCAAATAAGCCTAGGCATCCAGTCTAATGAACAAACAAGCCTAAGCATCCAGTCTGAAGCAATACACCACATAGACATGTGAAGCATAACACATTGTAATATATAACATGAAATCATAAAAGAATCACAGAAAGATCTACCCTAAATCTAGAGTCTCTGACCTAATGATCTAGTGTGTGAAAGGAATAGGCTTGTGTGGTAAGTCTTTATTAGGCCTCTTTAGTTCAAGTTTCAATTTGAAGTTTGAATTTACTTAATTTTTATCATTGGGTGGTTTCAATCCAAATGGTTTAGTGATTGAATTCTTATTTTATGTTCATTTTACTTGGTTCAAGTAATGTTTTAGGTTTTCAAGAATGAGAAATAGAATGAATTTTCTTTTAGGTGAAATTCACTTTATTTTACATCTTAAATCCTAATAAAGTTTTGAAAAGGTCTAACTAAGATCCTTAAGTATCTTAATTAATCCTTTTGATGTTATTCATGTTTGGATTGAGTTTGATTTGGTTCATTTAATTTGCTCTTTTGATATGATTCATTTTGTTTTATTTGATTTGGTTTATTTCAGTTTAGGTTGTTTCATTTCTTTTATTTGACTTATGTCTTAACTTCATATTTGATTATATTAATTTCATTTAATTTGATTTATGATTACTTGAAAAATGTTTAAGTTAAAGTTTTGACTTATGTCTTAACTTTACATTAAGTTTGATTATGAATTTATTTATCTTAAGGTTTGATTAAAGTTTCATTTGATTTAGCTTAAGCTTAAGTTGTTTATTAATTAATTTTATTTAGAACTTAATCCTATGTTTATTAATTTCAAATCTTAAGATAATGTTGATTTGGTTTGATTCTTAACAAAATATTATGTTAATTATGTTTAGTTTCATTTGGATTAGTTTACTTAAATTAATTTAGTTTGTTAAATTTAGTTTATATTAAAGTTTTATGTTATCTTTCTAGATTAAGTTATTAAATTGATTTAGTTCAGTTTGCATTAACCTAATATTCTTAGGTTAAAGTTTTATATTTCTTCTTAGATTAGATTAATTGCAAGTGTTAAGGTTCATTAAGTATTTGTTTAATTCCTTTTAATTTTATTTCTCTTTATATGGATTATTAAGTTTTATTAATCCTTAAATTGTAATTATTTAAGTTCTTTGGCTTAGGACTATTAATAAACATTCCCTAAGAGTCTTCTGATGTTTGATTAAGATTAATTTAGGTTATCTAATGATTTAATGATTTAAGAGATTTCCTTGATCCATTATTTAATTAATATTGATCTAGGGATTTAGAAATTCAACAACTCCTAATTGAAAGATCAATTCGGTTTGAAAATTTTTTGGTAAGTGGGTTTACATGCAAATTTTATGTGTTCAAAGTTTCATCTTGATTAGATATGTAATTAAGGAGTAATTAGGGTTTTAATTATTCCATTAAAATATAAATTAATTTTAATTTAATGAGTTTTAATTTTATTTTTCATAGATTCCTTACTGAAATATGTTTTCAATGAGGGTTTATTAATAATTTTTGGATTATTGGATGATTAATTATGATTTAATGAATTTCTGGTTAAATATTTAAATTATTTAATTCTTTTAATTGGTTAATTAGGTCAAATTAAGGATTATTAAGTTTAATTAAATTTTTTTGATGTTTTAATGTTCACTAGGGTTTATTAAGTTGATTTAAGGTTGTTTAGAACATTTGCATAAGTTAACTTCATTAATTATAATTTATTTAATTAAATTAGGGGTTTAGGATTGAAAATCCAATTTCTCTTAAATTACAATGAGTTAAATCATGAAATATTTTCAAAGAGTGTGTTCTAAGGTTACTTTCATTTTTTCTAAAGTTTCAAATTAATTGGGTTTGTGGTTTTAAAGTAATTAGGGTTTATTGTTTTTCAATTAAACCCAAATTAAGGCAAAAATACCCAATAAAAATTATGAATTTTAATTTTTATGGATTTATCTCATCAAGACAAATCCATAGAGCCTTTATTTACATTTTCTTATTTGTATTTATCTTTCTATGAATTTTAAAAGTTTCTATTAATTTTTATTAATTTTAACTAGTTCATTAACTGTTTTTAACAGTATTGAAGTGAGGCGGGGTCCATGTGGAACCGCGTGTCTCGTGGCGCTTGTGTGGCATGTTCCGCCACATGGCACACATGGATTGGTTGGCGTGGAGTCGCATGGCATTTGTCGCGTTTGAAAATGCGATCATCCAAGCCTTATCGAAGATCGAATGGTCCGTTGACCCACATTCTAAGGAAAATCATCATCCGCCTAGATGGATCGTTCCTTTTAAAAGGAACAAATGATTTTGATTTTGTCTCCCCCAATCTCTGCGGGAGCCGAGAGTCATTCATCTTGTTTTGCTAATATCTTTTGATCTAGGTGATGAAATCACACAATTTCATTTGCAAAACACTCACTGAATGAATTCTTTTCAATCCATAAGACTTAATATTACTTGAGATCAAGTCTCCTTCAAAAATGACCAAGGCCAAAAATCTTAAGAAAGATGAGGGGGGTGTTAATGGCATACCTTGATCTATTGATTGATTGGCTTCGAAATTGATTCCTATAGCTTCAAAACTTTGAAGTGAGCTTGCTCACCAAAGGAATTGGACCCTAGCCTTGTGGATTGCTCCCTATACCTACTAGGCTTTTGATTTTGAAGGCTTTGGTCATTCTCCTTATTGTTGGCAGTGTGGGAGGTGGGGAGAATATCGTTTGGGTTCAGTTTTAAGTGGTGAAGGTAATGGAATAGTTTGTTTGCATTGTGGAAGGCTCTAGGTTAAAATCCCTACTTTGCCGAGCCTCTTTCATTGCATTTTATTCTCTCCCTTGATCATTTGAATTTATATTTCATTTATATTTGTGAATATAAATGATGATATAAATGGGTTATGAGAAAATCTTTTGAGTTTGGATTTTCATTTCAATTTATTTTATTTGAATTATTTTGGTTAATCCAAATTGATCATTTGAATAGTTTAATTAAGGTTGTTCACTTGGTTAACCTAGATTGATCACTTTAGTTGGTTAACTCAAATTGATCACTTGAGTTAAGTCCAAATCATATGTATTGATTCAAACTTTAACCAATTCAATATCAATTCAAAGGAATTTGATATTAAATTTAATTTGGATTTTAATAATTTTGGATTAATGATTAATTGATTTAGAGTTTAATTAATTAATTTTGAATTTTGTTTCAATTAAATTTTTATTTGAATTAACTGAATTTTATTTTAGTTAATCCAAATTGAGAATTTTAAGTTGATTCCCTATGACACTAAGTGTAGTATCCTAAGTACTGGATTAAGAAGTTTCTAATTAAAATTAGAACCTCATAATTACTGATTTTAAGTTAATATTAACCTCATTCAAAAATGAGGTTAACAGGTTTAATATGTGTTTTAATTAACCCTAAATTTAGATTCATTCTAAATAAGCCTATTCAATGAGAAAGGCATTTTAGTATTAATTAGGATGGATTACTATCACATAACACACATTCATTTATTTCTTTCCATCATGTATATCATGCATATGAATAATATTAAGCTTACCTATACATGTAATGTAAATCTTAGCGTACTTTGATGATGAATGCAAAGAAATGTATTTTCAATTTAAAATTTTCATTTGTTGATTGAATTATAAATGCATGTCTTTGTTATGTAGAAAAGAGGGATTTTTCATCCATTAGTTAAATACACATTCACATGTATAAAAGTTTTAAGTGAGTATGGCACCATTATTTTCTACACCAGGGGCATAAGGTACAAGACCAACTTAGGGCTATTTAAATCTTCGCAGCCCCAGCATGTCGAGACTAATATACCACTTTTCTTAGATACATGTAAATGTATGAATAACTATAAGGATAGGAAAATCCATGCAAAAGTTATATTTTATTTAATTGATCTTTTATTCTCATTCATTGGTCATATCATACATGCATATTTATAAGAGTTTTAACTGAGTACAGTATCATTATTTTCTACACTAGGGGTGTAAGGTACAAGACCTACTTATGACTAGTTAAAGCTTCCCAGCCCCGGAATGTCCAGACTAATCATGCAAGAAATTATATTTGATTGGGTTGCATGATTTACATGTGTAATATGAAATTCTTCCTAACTCTTAACATGGAGAAGCATGGGAATAGATTTAGGCAAGTGTTGTGTTCTTTTCAAATGAACTATACACTTGCAAATCCTATGTGAATCCATGTTAAGGTAGGGAAAGAGAACTTCATAGAACACATCTTATATTATCACCACATGTGAGATTATAAATATTTGTAAGTAACATTACTTCATTTATAATAATTGATTTATAGGTTTTAAAAATAGTTTTTGTTTAATAGTGATAATAGCTACTCATATTCTTAATTTAAGTCAACACATGCAATTTGACATAAAAGAAAATATTTTATTTAATTAATTTTCAAAAAAAATGAATGCATTATTTCATAAGAAAAATAATATTTAGTATGATTGAAAAGAAATAAAGGAATGTAAACACATGACATGATTTTATTCATTCCAATTAATTCCTAATGACAATCATATTAAATAAGACTATTTAAAATGAACCAAAATTCTTTAAAGACATTTTTAATTTTGAATTTGATTTGATTTAGGAAATATGATAGAGGTTTTCTAATCCTAACCCATTTTACCATGTGTGAATTAGTTTGGTTTAATAAAAAATATTTAAGTTGATTTTATATTTTGATTAGGTTAAGGTATGAAATAAATAAATTAATTATCCCTTACCTATATCACCTTAAGTTAATTAACTAATTAATAATAAGCCAATATGATATATGATCACATGAAAAGTAAATCTGCAATGCTCCTAAGAAATGAAAGGGGTCTAATACAATTGGCTTATGATTAATAGTTAATTAAGCTTAAGGGATCTTGCTTAATTACTTTTATGATTTTCTCACATATGTGAACCAATCATAATTTCATTATCTCTCACCTTGGGTTATTGAACACCCAAGGAGCTACTCAAGATCAATTAATGTTTGCTTAGCTATGGATGGATTAATTTTAATTTCTTTAAGCTTTTAATGAATTGATTAAACATTTTGGTCATGTTTTAATTTGAATGATGAAAATAACTTAGAGGAAAGGATCAAGGGAAAGGCCTCAATCCTAATCCCTAAATCATTTAAACATTCAAATAGGTTTTGATTTTCTTATTTTGAAGGTTAATCACTTAATTAATCAATTAATCATTCCATTAATCTATTAATTAATTTGATTTTTAAAGATAAAGAAGACTTAGGAAATAAATTAGGAAAAATATCCCCAATCACATTTCCTAAGTGATCTTACTGTTCAACAGAGATAATTATGTTTAAATGATTAATCAAGTTATTATTCATTCCTTAATTATGATTAATTTGATTAAGAGAGTGATTAGGGCTTACTTAAATGATTTTCCTAATTAAGCAATCAATAAAATCCCAGAAAAATAAGGGAAGCAGAGGTCATCCCCTAAACATCCACAAAAAATTTGAGATTAATTGAGTGCTTAATTAAAGTGTAATTAAGTAATTAGATTTTTGATAAAATCTTAATTAAGCCAAAATCACTATTCAAAATTAATTAATTATACTTTTCGTAGATTGACCTCTGAAATATCTTCAAAATAAGCCTAAGTTTGTATTTTTTTTGGATTTTTCTACAATTAGTTATAATTTTAGGAAGTTTTAGGATTAAAAACTAATTAATATGCCCTGATTAAAGCCTTAATCCCATCAAGCCATGTGGTGGCTAACGCGACGCGCTTTCCACATGTGGGATTATTAAGTAGTCACATCCATGTTGACTCTTGTGGCGCTTGGACTCGACCAAGATCGGATGGCCATGATTCGATCCACAATTTAGGAAGGGAATTGAGGGCTCTACCTCAAGATTTGATCATAATCGTTCATCTCAATCATGCTATATAGATGGCTCGTGATCTATCCCGTTCGCGAGCAGTGAAAAATGGATGCCATCCATCTTTTCTCGTTCGATCCGAGGCCACCCGAGCTTGGATTGTCTCCAAACTCTTCCCACACCTTCGAGGAAGGGAGACGCACACATCCAACTATCAATTTTGTATGAAATTTAAATTTTCTTCACAAAGGACCAAGGATGATTTCCCTTTAGCTATGATTTTGAGGAATTAGCTCATCGAAGCTAATGTCCGGTGGTGCACTACTGGAGGTAGCTTCTTCTAGAGGCCCTGTTGAGGAACTTTAAGATTGACATGGTGTGGGAGGCTCAGATGACCAATCCACGCATGCGAAGCTTCAGCTCTGATCGAACTCACACCTCTGGCCACTTTGGAGCTTGGGAATTGGTTTGGTTGTCTCGATGAAGTGTGGTGATGGTGTGGCTAAGAGGAATTTGGGTTTGATTAAGTGGAGAGGGAGTATTGCTCAAAATTGGGATGCACTATTTTAGCTTTGTTCTGGAATGGGCAATGTCGAATGGAGAGGGCTTGGGGATCTTTAGAAACACTGTGAGGGGCTTCAAAATTCACCTAAGAGGGCTCACAATGTAAGTGTCTGCCAAATTGTGTTTGAATTGAGGGGGTATACCCCTCAATTTCCCATCATTGATGGGCACAATGCTAATTTGCGGCACGCCACCTACCACGGACTTGTCTCCATCAAGTCAGGGAGGCACAACAGGGATGAGAGGAATGATGGGAAGCTACCATGGACCCAATGTGCAAGGTTTACAAAGCTTGGATCCAATGGGTGCTCGATTTGGTTTGGATGTGAGTCAACTCACCTCCCAAAGGTCCTTGGCCAACCTAGGATGAGTTAGGTTAGCTAGGTGGGTTAGGAGAAGATTCCATGAAGTGTCAATGAGCTGTCATGGAGATGGGCAAGTTGACATTAGCTTGGATCCAATGGTTTTAAGATTTAAATCCTATGGTTTGATGGTTAATCCCCTTGGTGGAGTTCACTTGGCTTTTGGGCTAATTTGGAAATGAAATGGGACATGCTTGGGTTGGGTTTGACTAAGCCCTAGGGTCCCATAAGTTGGTTTAGAGGGATTTGGCTTCATTTGGTCAAATGGGTTCTATTTGGGCTAGGTTGGCTTGGGTTGTCCAATCAGTCAAATTGGGTCAAACCAAGGCTTGGGTCAAGTTCATATGATGATTTAGGATATTTTGGTTCAATTAATTTGGATTTGTTTAGCTTAAGTTTGAATTTGACTCATTTGGATTCAAAAGGGTCAAATTGGTCAAGTTGACCAATTTGACCAATTTGACTAGATTAGGTTGGGTTAGGTGTTGAGTCAAGTTCAATTGGTTGACTAAAAAAAATTGTAAGCTTTGGTTTGATTTAATTTAGAATTAATTTGAATTTTGATCAATTTGGCTAGGTTGGATCAAGTTGACCAATTGGTCAACTTGGGCTCAATCATGGTTTTGGTCAAGTTCAATAAGTGTTTTGGATGGAACTTGAGTCATTGGTTGCAATCAATTTGGATTAAATAATGATTTGATCCATTTTAGCTTGTTAGGCCAATTTGGGTCAACTTAGGTCAAGTGGCCAATTAAGCTTGGTTTGGCTTAATTGATGGCTTGATTATGTTCAATCGTTGATTATGAATTGGTTTGGGTCAATGGTTTCAATCAATTTGGCATATGATGGATTTTGGCTAGTTTGGGTTTCATTTGGGCTAAATGTTGACTTGGTCAAAGGCTTTTGACTTTATTTGATTTCAATGTGGTTGATCACCCCATGATGATTGTTGATCATGATTGATGTTCAGATGGGCTTAGTTCAATCCAATTTATATTGGATTAGAACTTAGCTCAAAAAAGGGTCTTTTAGGTCACTTTAGGTCAAGTGAGCCTAAATGAGTCAAATGGCTTCCTCAAGGTTTGATTCAGGTTTAGTTGAACTCACATATGAGCTTAGGATTGAAATATAAATCCAATTACATTTGGTCTGGAGCCAAATGATTTTTGGTTCATATGATAATTTCAAGTCAAAAGGGTCAATTTGGGCTTGATTTGGGTTTGACTTAGATTTTGTTTGATAATGGTGGTTTATGTTTATATTTGGATCAATGATTGAAGGTATGATTGACTTATGAAGAAATCTATGAGTTTTGATTTGATTTGGGCTTCATTTAGCCAAGTTTAAAAGCTTGGCTAAAGGTCTAAAATTGAGAATTTAATTTGATTTGAGTTTGGTTTTGGTCATTTGAATTTATATTTCATTTATATTTATGAATATAAATGAAGAAATAAATGGTCATGAGAAAATCACTTGAGTTTGAGTGATTTAAAGCAAATTTGATTAAGCTTGGGGATGTAGGTTAAAAGGGCTAACTTGGGTTTTGATTTGGTTTAAAGGTTTGAATTTGGATTTCATTTATATTTATGAACATAAATGAAGGAATGATTGATTTATAAAGAAATCAACCATATTTGAGTTGGTTTGAAGGAGTTTTGGCTAAGCACATGAAGGTAGTTCATATGGCTTAGGAAGAGATTTTAGAATTTGGAGTTAATCATGGGTCTCAATCATTTGGAATTTATAATTGATTTATGATTTGAAATTTGATTTGAGATTGGATTTAATAATTGAGAAAATCAATTGGATTAGGGTTTATTGGGATTTGGATAAGGTTAAGTCCATAAGTTAAAATCAAAAGGCCTAGGAAGGGATTTGGAGTTTGAATTTGGTGATGGATTTCAATCATTAGATAGTTAGATTTGATTTTAGAATTTGAATTTAAATTTGAGGTTTGGTTTGAAAGAAGAATCAAGGATTGGGTTTGGGCTATAGGATAAAGTTTTCCTAAATCTAAGGCAACCAATCCCTATTGTTAACTCTTCTAAGTCTCTATGGTTAGGTTAAGTGTTCACCTAATCACTAGAAGTGTCTTAAGACTAAGGAACTCTTAATGTCTATAAGAGTCCTAGATCTATGATAAAAAAGTTGAGAGCTCACTCCAAAAGTGAGGTCAACAAATACGCTTAGGTGGTGTTAGCTGGCAGCCCTCTCCAAGTGGGTTATAAGTCCAGAAGAGTCAACGATATGTTAGTTCCCTCAAGTGAGAGGAATAATCGATAATTCCCAAATATAGAACTAGGTCAAGCATCTGACATGAGTTAGAAACACGTATAGACTTAGTTTTGAAGCATCCTTTTCAAGAATAAGTCTTCAACCCTAGGTGTTTCAGTAGTCTTGTGCTACTAGAATCTAAGTCCTAGATTTCTAAAAAATGTTAACTCAAAATCTAAATTTAATTCTAAATTTAAAGCCCAATTATAGGATAGTTGAAATGTCTACTAGGCATCCCAGTATCAATAGGCATTTCCTACTTCATCCCATTTGACTTCTGAAAAGAACTCTCTCCTATTTGATCATTCCCAATTGAAATTTTCAAAAAATCAATTCTTTGAAAACCATCTTAGAAATCCTTAGAGATAATAACTTATTTCTTTGATTGAGAGTATTCTTAGGATGTGTTCTTAAGATGTAATTAACTATAGAGGCTTGCCTCTATAGGGGACCATGAACCTAGTTTAAAATAAACCCCGTTCTACCTTCCCTGTAGTTCAGGGGAAAAATCACCGGTACCCGAAAAACTCATTAGCCTTAGGAGTGTTTTATCAAAATGATCAAATTCATTATAGGAAAATATGTTTATCTTCCAAGATAATATGCTTATTCCTTAATGACGTATTTGATCATCTAAATAAGAAATTTCAAAACTCTATATGGTGTCATAAATTTTCTCCACATAGATATTTTCTTTTCTATATTGGAATAGTTTCAAATCCGTCTTGACCAAATTTAGGTCTTAACAGAAATGACTTGGTTTTCATTTATTTCTCTCCCCCTTTTTTATTTCAGGATTTGGTTCTAGGACCCAATTGTTTAACTATGGAAAACAAAGAGTTCTAGAACCTTAGTTGAGGATGTTGGATTGGCTCAACCAAGAATGAAATGGAGAGGTATCAAATGGAAAGAAAGGTAATCTTGACTGGTGAGTGGCACTAGTGCACTGCCGATATATAAAAATACCAACTTATTTTTATAGATGGAGAGAGGAACCATTCCCTAGCAGAGTCGCTAAAAAATATCTCTGTGGAGAAAATCTATGACACCACATAGAGTTTAGAAATTTTATTTTTAGATGATCAAATACGTCATTAAGGAATAAACATATTATCTCGGAAGATAAATATGTTTTGATATAATGGATTCGATCATTTCAATAAAAGACTCCTAAGGCTAATGGGTCTTTTCTGTACCAGAGATTTTTTCCCCTGAACTATTTGGAAGGTATAACAGGATTTATTTTAAACTAGGTTTTTGGTTTCCTATAGAGGCAAGCCTCTATAGTTAATTACATCTTAAGAAGAGTCTCTTCCTATGAACACTCGATTAGAGAAATAAGTTATTATCTCTAAGGATTTCTAAGATTGTTTTCAAAGAATTGATTTTTTTGAAGTTTCAATTAGGAATGAACAAATTGGTGAGAGTTCTTTTCAGATGTCATTTGGGATTAAGTAGAAAATGCTTATTTATACTAGGATGCCCAATAGGCATTTCAACTATCCTATAATTGGTCTTTAAATTTAAAATTTAATTTAGATTTTGAGTTGACATTTTCTTAGAAATCTAGGACTTAGATTCTAGCAGCACAAGACTGCTAAAACACATAAGGATGGAGACTTATTCTTGAAAATGATGC
The DNA here is from genome assembly GCA_021442155.1 of Cymbidium sinense. Taxonomy (NCBI): domain Eukaryota; kingdom Viridiplantae; phylum Streptophyta; class Magnoliopsida; order Asparagales; family Orchidaceae; genus Cymbidium; species Cymbidium sinense. The sequence continues at coordinate 10,840,651 of CM038231.1, read as the reverse complement.
TTCAAAACCTACTCTATTGGTGCTTCTAACCTATGTCAGATGCTTGAACTAGTTCTATCTTTGAGAATTAATGGTTATTCCTCTCACTTGAGGGAACTAACCTATCCCTGACTCTTCTGGACTTATAACCCGCTTGGAGAGGGATGTCAGCTAACACCACCTAAGCATATTTTAAATTCATGATGCTAAGTCTCATGAATGCAAGATGGTTGGGCTGTTACATTTTTAGGAAAGGAATCTATGAACCTAGACTCACTCCTTAATCCCTAAGATAATGTAAGGTATGAAATGCATCTAACTAATGCATATATTTTTTTTTATGTTTATAAGTTTTGACTAAAGATTTATTTTAGGCCATGAGTATGCATTTTATGCTTAATCTTATTCAAATATAAATGATTATGGGCCAAAATAATAGAAGGCAAGCTTCCCCAAGAAGGTGGTCATCCTCATAGGACAGATGCCCCTTATGTGCAATGGGTGAAGTTTCCTAATACAAGGAATGGAGCAATATGGTTTTATGGTTTCAAAACCTGATTGTTTCTAATTGATTTTATGTTCTGCCTATGGCTTTAATTTACGTAATGTTTCATTTTTTCTTTAGTTTTGTTTTAGTTGTTTAGATTTAAGTTGGGTATAAAATTTAGTTTTCCTATGAGCTTAATCATCCAGGCATTCTATCACAGGAAACCACGACACAGAAAGAATCCTAGAAAAATAGGTTGATTCTATTGCACATCCAAAATAAATCAAGGCAATTTAATTTTATAAAAAAGGACATGCATACACCCCTAGAAGAAAAGGCAAATGGGCAGCCGAGCTTTTTCCTTATACATTCTAGCCTAGAACTATAAGTCTAAATCTATGGGTCTTTTTTCTAGGATAGTCTTCTTTTTCAGGAACATCCATCGGGCTCCACAGGGGACCACTGCACCATCTCCTGCTAAGGTCAGCTCCTATTAATCTTAGACCCCATAGATCCTAACCTAATTCTAAGCTCAAATTTATATTTTAAAATTCAAAAAGAAATTCTAAGTCCTGCAAAATAGCTGTTAGGAAATACAACAACACATAGCAGCTATATTTCATAAACATACGGGCTTAGCATTAGCTGCTTGCCAAACCCACCTATCATATGGGCTGTGCTTAAGGATTTAAGCATACCTACAAGAAACAAGATTTTAAAATTTTATTTATGATAGCAATCTTTTCTAGCATAGCCCCCTGTAAAAGATAATGAATCTCGAAAGAACATCCTACCATCCAGTCTAACGGGCAAATAATCCTAGACATGTAGTCTAAAATAGTACTCCACAAAGACATGTGAAGCACAACACATCAAAACACATCACAAGGAAGCATAACGAATCACATAATGACTTAACATAAGTCTAGGGTCTATGACCTAATGATTTAGTGTGTGAAGAAGATAGGTTTGTGTGGCAAGACTTTGCTAGGAATCGTTAGTTTAAGTTTCAAGTTTGGAGTTTGAGTTTATTTAAATTTTACCTTTGGGTGATTTCAATTCAAATTATTTAGTGATTTAGTTTCATTTTTATTTCACTTTTATTTGGTTAAAGTGAAGTTTAGGTTTTCAAGAATGAAGAATAGAATGGATTCTATTTTTGGGTGGAACTCTTCTTTATTCAGCATCCTAACTCGTAATAAAATGAAGTCTTCATCCTAAGGGTCTAACTAATATCCTTAAGTATCTTAATTAATCCTTTTGATTTAATTTAATTTATATTTGGATTGATTTTTGATGTTTCATTTGATTTAGTTTGATTTAATTCATTTGATTTGTTTCATTTTGGATTAGGTTATGTTGGTTTTGGATTAAGTTATGTTGGTTTATGTTAACATAGAGTATTTAGGTTAAGGTTTGATTTCATTTGATTTGATTTAATCAATCTAAGATTTGAGTTCATTCTTAGATTAATTCAATTGGAGATTAATTATTTCATTAAGTGTTGGTGATTCAAGTTTTAATGTTTGATTTAATTAAAGATTTCATTAACTTAAGGTTTAATTTCATTAGTCTTTAGGTTTGAAATTGATTAATTCTTTGACTTAGGATGCTTAGGGAACTACTCTAAAGAGTTTCTAATGTTTGATTAAGGTTATTTCAATTTGTTTCATAATTTAATGAATTTAGGAATTTTCATTATTCACTATTTAATTAATATTGACCTAGGGATTTGGAAATTAATCAATTCCCAATCTAGAGATCAATTAGATTTGGAATTTTTATGTAAAGTGGGGATACATGCCAATTTCATGTTTCCAAAGTTTCATTTTGATTAGATTCATAATTACAGTGTGATTAAGGTTTTAATTATTTAATTAAAACCTAAATAATGCCTAATTTAATAAAATTCATTTAGTGGTTTTCCTTTTTATTGATTCCTCACTAAAAATATGTTTCCAAAGAGGGTTCATTCATAATTTTTAGACATTTGGGTGATTTATTATGATTTAATTAAGTTCTGGTTAATTATTTGAATTAATTAATTCAATTAATTGCTTAATTAAGCCAATTTATGATTTATTAAGTTGGGATGAATTTCATTAGTGTTCTAATGTTCATTAAGGTTCATTAAGTTGATTTAAGTTTGTTTGATTCATTTCATTAATTAATTTATTTTTAATTAATTTATTTAATTAAATTTAAAGTTTAGGATTTGAAATTTCATTTCTCATGAAATACATTGAAATAAATCATGAAAACTTTTCATAAAGTGTGTGTTAATCCCAATTTCATTTCTCCAAAGTTTTAGTTTAATTAGATTTATGGTTTGAGATTAATTTAGGTTTACTTAATTTCAATTAAACCCAAATTAAGGCTATAATACCCAAATTAACTTAGGGATTTTAATTTTTATGGATTCCCCTCATCAAAATGAATCCATATATTCCTCATTTGCATTTTTCTAATTTATATTTATTTTCTATGATTTCTAGAAGTTTTGAGTGATTTCAGCAACTTTTTAATTCAAAAATCCCTATTTTCCTCTTTAAACCAGTCAGCTCTTACGTGATAACCCTACCGCATTTTGTAGGTTGGTTGGTCCACGTGGGATCCACGTGGATCCTGTGTTAAAAGGGTGGTGGATGTGGGATTGATTCTGACCGTCTTATTAGAGATCGGACGGTCCACGATCGATCCATGGATCCGAAAGTGTTCAAATTGAGCAGTCCGCCTAGATCAGAGCAGTCCATTCCTATTAAAAGGAATGGATGATAGAGATTGCGTCTCCTTCCCCATATGGTGTAAACCGAGAATCATCCATGGATTTGTCTTGATTTCCGACAATCCAAGCAACAAAATCGTGCATTTTCGATTGCAAATCGATTGTGGAATAAAATCGTACCAATCTAAGCGACTTGATCTCACTTGAGATCAAGTTTTCTTCACAAACCTCCAAGGCTGAAAAGCTTGAAGAAAAAGAGAGGGTCGTTAATGGCGTACCTCCAGTCCGGCGATCTTCAATGATGAGGTTGACTCCACTAGCTTTGGATTGATGCAAGGAGCTCGTGCGCCAAAGGAATTGAGCTATCTCCCTCCGGATTGCTCTCTAGAATAAGCTCACTTCAGATTCTAATGGGTTGGTCATTCTACAGCCTCCCCGCAGGGTGGGAAGTGGGGGAAGGTTCGTTTCTTCTTTGTTTGGGATGGTGAAGGTGATGGGAGAGTCAATTTGGCTTGTGGGATGCTCTACATGCGAATTCCCTATTTGGCCGTGAATCTCCTCTCTTTTTCTTCCTCTTCTTGGTCGACTAGGCTGATAGCATGCCTTGGAAGTTTGCTGCCATGCTCATTCCTCATTCTCCACCTATCTAAAGTGAAGAGGTGGAGAGGGAATGGTCTTAGGCAAATGGTACTTTTCTTTTCATGCTTTTGACTTTCCTTAGCTTCCTTTGATTTGGATCCATGTATGGAATGATTAGGAAGCCTAATTAAAGTTGAGATTCTTTCATAATTAAGTCTAGGAATGTTTCATTAACATTCTAGATAGATTGGTTGAAAATAGGATTAAAACTTCTTGGAGTTAATGCATTTGATTATTCTTTGCATTAGTTTGGTTCAAAATATGGGAATTTATTTTAATTCTCTTTGATTTTAATTTTAATCATCTTTAATTGATGATTAATTGAATTTTGATTTTATTAATTCATTTAATTTTGAATTGATTTTGAATTTCATTTCATTTTAACACATTTGGCCTAAATGGGTTAAGTTTGGTTCCAATTGAATTCAAGTGACCAATTCGATTCAATTGGAATGGGTTTTGATTCTTTCATTCATTTTAATTTTATTTATTTCAATTTATTTGAGTTAATCCAAATTGAAAGTTTGGGTTGATTCCACCTAAGCCAAGTAGGTTTGATTCAACCCAAGGAAGATTCCTTAGGACACTAGGTGTAGTGTCCTAAGTATTGAATTAGGAGGTATCTATTTGAAATTAAGACATCCTAATTACTAATTTCAGATTGATGTAAACCGCATCCAAAAATGAGGTCAACAGTTATGTGTATGGCAAGCAAAAGAAAGTGAACTTCTCTAAAGTGGTGCAAAGATAAAACCAAGGAAATTGGAGTTGGTATACATGAAAGTATGGGGTCCCACTCCAGTTCAATCAATTGGTGGAGTGTCATACATTGTTACTTTTATTGACAATTATACTAGGAATGTATGAGTATACTTCTTGAAACCCAAGACATGGTGGAAGGTGAAATGTCTCAAATCATATAATGGCGGGGAATATCATGTAGGAGGTTCAAGGATTATTGTGCCTCAAATAGCATAAGATGGGAGTTCATTATGCCTGGAACACCACAACATAATGATGTGACTAAACACATGAATAGAACTATCACAGAGTATGCAAGGACCATGAGGCTACATGTTGTGTTGCCTAAGAAGTTATGGGCAAAAGTAGTTAGCACTGCTATGTACCTGATCAACAAAAGCTCTTTGGAATCATTAAATGAGGACATTCAAGAAGAAACATGGAGTGGTGAAAATGTATCTCTATCTCACTCAATAGTATTTAGCTATTTATTGTACGTTCATGTTGATGCAAGATCAAAAATCAAACTAGATTTAAAGTCCTTGAAGTGTACATTCATTGGATACAGGTCACATGAATTTGGGTATAAATTCTGAGATTATTAGAATAAAAAATTCATCAAGGGCGGGAATGTCACATTTAATGAGAGAGAAATGTACAATGATAGAAATGAGACTCAGGGTGATTCTTTAGTTACTCAAGAAGAATCATCCAAATATTAGAAGACAAATAGTGAAGATGTATAAAAGGATACTGGGGGTTGTGCAGGTTGTGCTTAGGCTGAAGAAGCACATGATGCACTTTAAACACTCACCATTGAAGTCAATAAATCTAGCAGAGTCTCTTAAATGACATAGAGGTACTTCCCTTTCTTGTGTTATTTATTATTAACTGATGATGGTGAACTAGAGTGCTATGAGAAATCCATTCAAGTAGAAGACTCAGAGGAGTGGGAGCATGTTATGGATGATGAGATGCAGTAACTCATGTCAAATTAGACATGGGATTTGGCTAGGCTACTGAATGACAAGAGAGCTCTACATAATAAGAGGGTTTACAAGTTGATGGAAGAACTTGATGATAGCAAGCGTTATATGGCCAAACTAGTTGTGAATGGGTTTCAACAAAAGAAAAAAACTGACTACATAGAGATCTTCTCTCATAAATTAAGATGACAACCATCAGGGTAGTGCTAAGCATAGTAGCAATAGAGAATTTGCATCTAGAGTAGATGGATGTAAAAAAAAAACCTTTTTGCATGGAGATTTGGAAGAGGGGCTATACTTGGAATAACCATAGGGTTATATGTTTACAAGATACAAAGCTAAGGTGTGTGGACTCAAGAAGAGTTTTTATGGCTTGAAGCAGAAATCGAGATAATGGTACAAGAAAATTAATAGGTTCATGTCAGATGGTGAGTACATAAGGTGTCAGACTGATCACTGCTACTATGCCAAGAGGTATGAAGACTGCCACATTATTCTTCTCCTATATAGACAATATGAAAAATAGAGAAGATCAAATACCTGAAAAAGCAACTCTCATAAGAGTTTAAGATGAAGGATTTGGGTCTAGCCAAGAAAATTCTAGGTATGAGATTCAATAGGGACAGGAGTGCAGGAAACTTGAAGTTGTCTCAGACATAATATGTTGAAAATATTCTATAGAGGTTCAACATGAGTGAGGCAAAGTCAATGAGTACCCCTTTGGCTAGTCACTTCAGACTATCCAAAGATCAATCACCTAAGACTAAAATAAAGCAAGAGCATATGAGGAGAACTCCATACGAGTTGGGAGCCTATCATGATATATACACTAATATTGCATATCGGACAAGTATAAGTACATGAGTAATCCTATCAAGCATTATTAGGAGGCGGTGAAGTGGATTCTCAGATACCTAAAAGGAACGATCAATAGAGCATTATGCTTTGGAGGTACAAGAACTAAACTATAAGGCTATGTAGATTCAGACTTAGCATAAGATTTGAATGGGAGAAGGAGTACAACATGATATATCTTCACATTAAGAAGCACAATGATGAGTTGGGTTTTCAAGTTATAAAAGATAGTTGCACTCTCAACTATAGAGGCTGAGTACGTTTCTATGACTGATGCTAGCAAGGAGATGATTTAGTTGTAACTTTTTTTGGTAGAGTTAGGCAAGGGGCAAGAAATGGCAGGCTTCATAGTGACATTATGTGTGTCATTCTTCTAGCTAGGAATGCTACTTTTCATGCCAAGATAAAGCACATACAATTAAGGTCTCATTTCATATGCACACTCCTAGAAGGCGAACATATATCTTTGGATAAGATATAAACTATTGAAAACCCTACAGACATACTGAACAAGGTTGTAAGTTAGGAGAAACTGAAGCTTTGTTTGGCTTTAGTTAGAGTTTAAAAAGGCTAAGGTAGGGGTGAGTCACACCACAGCTAAGACTATGATGGATGTTGCTGATTCGGAGGAGCAAGGTTGATTGCAAGATTGTTATTTTGTGAAGCATAATTTTATTTCTTACTCTACGTCTTTCACACTAGTCGAACTTGACGGTGAGCTTACTAGGGGGTTGAAGAGGGGTAGCACCCTTGAAGAAATTTTTTTTGGTGTGTAGCGTCCAGGAATAGATGAGGCAACACCTCGATGCCAGAAGACAACGCCACGACGCTAGATTTGCACCAAGGAGACAAAGAGGACAGTACATTGGTGCTGCAGGAGGCATCACTGCAATGCTAGAATCAATGACACCAAAAGCAGAATGTTAGAGAGGTCAAGGCCTCAGATGGGAGCGACACCACACTTGAACCCTGCGAAAAGTCCGAAGATAGCGATAACGCTAAGCATTAGGGTCGCAACGCCGCAGTGCTAAGAGTTAAGAGACTTCATATTTAAACAATTTTTTTGCAGCTTTTGTAATTTTTGCCTCTTGTGTGTCAGAGTAAAGCGAGTGCCCTAGAGTGATTGAAATGTGGAGAGGCTCCAGATAAGCATAATCTATAATATTTTTCTCAATTTTTCTTTTATAGTGGATTTCTTGGTGGCGAGGCATTGTAGTTTTTTCTCATTCTTGGGTTTTTCTACGTTAAATCTGGTGTCTTCTATGTGATTTCTTTTATTTTGATTTTTATTTGTTCCGTATATGCTCTAAACACTAGAACTAGTTTTCTATACGTACTTTGTGATTGTGTACAACACGGAAAATAAACCTCTCAAAGGTCTTTCTTCCCAAAACACTATTCTGCTAATTTTTAATTCTGTATTTTTCCCCCAAACAAATATTTTAACTTTTTACACTGCAACAGCAGATTGAAAGTAGACCACAAGAAAACCAACCCCTAAGGGTGGTTGGTGATTCAAAATATTGGACTGCCAAGTACAAGAATTTTATTTTATTTTATTACATTATTTTGTTGGAAAAAAAATATTCTGCCATTTGAAGAAGTTTTTCTCAGAAAATGTATGTGTATCATTTATTGAAAAATTAATATTCGCCGCTGGTATTTTATTTATCTATTTCATGTTGGTTTTAAGGGTCTATGGCTGATCCTCGTTAAGAATAGTTTCTGCCTTTTATCATATGAATGTTAATATATTTTACAAGAAGCTTTCTCTTTTAACTTCTCGAAGCGTTATTATATTTTTCAGTATATTTGATGGAAGCTCTGATCTTAGTCTGTTGAATTCGCCTCTTATCTGATTAACAGTGTCTACGTTTGTATCTCTTTGCTGAATTCCCGTTCTGGTGCCCAACTCTTAAGAGCTGCACAATTTGCATATCCATCCTCTAAATTTGAAATTTTCTACAGGACCCATTAAGCATGTTGGCCTCTCAAATACCTGAAATAATTTCACGATTGCCAACAGCTCTTAAGGTTACATTATATTCATTTCTGCAACTTTTTGATTTCTCTAATGGCTGCTATTTACAGAAGCAATCATTCTTTGAAGTTCTGTTTCAGTCCTCTCTTGCCTCTAAAGAGTATTAAATTAATTTTGATATCCATATGAGGTCCCATAGCCATATATATATATTACATGCATTTTGGCATTGTTATTTCTGTTACAATTAGTTTGGCTGAAAACGACCTTTCATTTATTTTTTTTTTTCACAACTCTATGAACTATATAATACTTTCAGCTTAATTACAGTTTTATATGATTTAATTTTATTTCTCCATATTAATTTTTTTATTGGATAGCATTTTTAAGCCATTTTTTCGTTTTAATCACTAAATTTGAAAACGATAATGTCATATATAGCTGTAATTTTTTGTATGAGTATAAAAAATTGACATGGCACGACAATTCAACTCAAAAAAATTCATGTTCGAGTTGACTTGATTAATTTTTGAATCAGGTTCGGGTCGAATAAATTAACCAATTTAGTATTTTGTGTAGAGTTTGAAATGATCGGCAGCCCGAAGATTTTGATCTGCAAACTTAAATTTGACTCGATTTTGACCTGCAAATTTGAAATTAATTGGAAATTAATGCAATTTTTTTTTACTCACGAACCCGATTTTTGACTTAAAATCAATGTATATATAGATCATTTAGGTCATATTCAAGTCAATTGGGATGAAGACAAGTCAGGTTCGGGTTGAGATTTTTGACCAATTTTATAAATTTGTCGAGTTAAGGTCAAACTTTTTTAGGTCGAGTTAGTTTTCAATCAGACCCGAATCCGACCCGTAGACTTAAATTAGCATGCCTAATCTTTTGTGATACAGAGTTCTTAAACCTATAATTTGTTTTGTAACAAAAGTATCATTTAATATTTCAAATTTTAATAACATTAATTTAATATCGAGTAAATTTATATCTAATGTATTCAATTTTTGTTTAATTAACTAATATTTTATTTATTAAAACTACATAATTTCTATAAAGTTTTATTTCCTTGAGGATCTCTCCTCTCCTCACCAGAGTTATGTCATCCATCGAGAGCATGCATCCAAATGAGTACATATTTGCTACATATTGTATATATGTAATTACTTGCTCAGAAATTTGATGCGCATTTTCCTCATGATGTTTATCAAATCAAGATTTGCTACACTCTTATTATTTTTTTCTTTAACTGTTAAACACTAATTAAAATCACGTAAGTGAGTTTTCTTTGTTAAATTGTTGGGCCAAATTTTTTGATTTATGAAAAAAAAAACTATATTATAATTTTATGATAAGATTATTATGAGTTTAAAAAGTAGATACAAAGAGGGCTTGATATATATAATTTAGGATTATAGAGATTACTTTTGATTTACATTTAAAACCATATAGTATTCATAGCAATTTTAACTATTGCTCCAAAATTTTCTATCCTCTCTTTTAGTCTTGAATGTTTTATTATACATTCTTTGCTAACAAAACTACTCCTTCCTGTATCATATAATTTTATTAAAAAAAAAAAATAGTCAAGTTATTGTGACTATATTTTTCACCAGGATAAGCTTAAAGCTCTTAAATCTACTTGTGCCATATAAATTAATTATATATTGCATTCATCTCAGAATATATGTATGGGCATTAAAGATCACATTAATTATTTTTTATCATAATATTTTGATGCATTTCTTTATATTTTTTTTAATCAAAATATACTTGATATCTAGACCTCATATATCACACATAAAATTTTAAATAATAAACATGTTATTTTATATAATAAAATGTCTCAATAAGACAAGTTCAATGCCATTAAAATCGAGTCAAGTAGAGCCCAAATGAGCTCGAATTAAACTCAAAAGCTACATATAAAAACTTTGAAGTACTGATTAGATGATTAAATGATTTCCAAATTAGACATACTTATAGTCGAATCGAGCAGCTCAATAAGATGAATCAAACGAGCCTAAAATCACTCAAATCGAAGATCATTTGAATGATCAAATCATCAAAAAATATCAATGATCAAATGAATCAATATGAATAGTCCGATAGAGTGTTTTGAGATTTTGGCTAATACGATCAAAATGCCCCTCTCAGAATCTTATAAATAGGATCTCATTCTTATCATGAAGGAGGGAATGAGCTAGAAATGAACTTCGGAGAAAGCTAAGATAGAGCTAAAAGTTTAAAGTTCATCATCATCGCATCAATCGCCACCAACAACTATATAACCCAACTACCGCAAGAGCTATCAGAATATGATTCGAAATTCCCATTATCAGGATTTCTTACATATAAATTTGTAATCCCGTTATTCGGAAGATTTAAACTTTGTATTCCAAAGTAGATATATAGTTGAGCATTTTTACTAGACTATGTTGACATCCATATATGTGTCATAAATCAAGACAAGCCCACAAGTTAAATTCGACGGACTTCGGAGGTGACAGTGCACAAATTGGGGCTCAAAATGTACTAGACGTCATCGAACATGGTCCAAACAACCTCCGATCGATGAACAGACTTCGTCATTGCGCTCAGAACGTCGAAATTGATCAGAATATAAATATTACAAAATCTAATGAGCAATTGATTAAGCGCTCGAGCTATCAATGTATCGACAAGCATATCAGAGTCGAAAAGCTGTGACATTGTCGGAACGACCTCTATTCATGAAATTGATCATGTCGTTAGCTTTGAAATATCGAAAACTAGCAAATCAGACTGTCCGCACTCAATTCAGATGAGTCTGAGCGAACGTTGAGAGGTCGAAAGTAATAATACGTATTTGTGAACTAAAAGTGATCCAATTCGATGCCGAAGTCGCTCAAACTACCTCTGTTCACGAAACGGACTACGTCATTGCATCCAGAATGATGAAATTACTTAGAATAGACATCCAATTTGACTAATTTTGTTGTGCTAAAAATTTTGTTAAAATTAACACATATTTCAAGATAAATCCACTTAATTATCTCTTAATCATAACTAGTTATCACCTCAAAAATGGGAGCTGCCCAATCCCATGTTTTTTTTGGAGAATTTGAGGGCAGAGCCCAATTTTATTCCAAAGTAACAATTACAAGTATGAGTAAACTAAAAAAACAATTGTTGGAGGACACAACTCCATCATAACAAAATGAAGAGAGCTAAAAGGAAAAAACCAGGTTCATTGAACCAAGGGACTCAGAGAACAATAATAGTTATTTGCATGAAAAAATAACATGAAAGATCTCAGTCGAGCTTTTGACGGTTTACCACAGCTGCCCTCCAGTGGATATGCCAACCGGTGCAAGAGAAAGGGAGTCCCACAAGGAGAAGAAAACATATCCAGGTTTCAGATGAGGTCCATCCAAAAGGAAGCTCCCAAAAAACACTTGTCTCATCATCGTCCCTTCAAAAACCTCCCACAATAGAGAAATTGGAACACTACAGCTAGTGCAACAACCCAGAGGTAGCACAACAAGATAACCAACAGATTCCCGCCCCGAGAAACCATTCAACCAACTCCAATAGTCAACAGAGGGAAAGCAACCCCATCGGAAGCAATCAAGCCACCCAAATACCAAGAAAAGGAATTGAAAAAGAGAAACATCCACCCCGAGGCATAAACACGCTAACTAAAGCCATAAACCAGCCAGAAAATGGAAATCTGGGTAAAACTCCAGATGTACCAACCTCCTCCAGAAAGAAGCATAGTAGATCAGCAACTCATATGCCTCCCAGATCCGAGAGGCCCAGCCAACAACGTAGGATAAGGAAAAACAATAATCATCGCAGAAAAAAACACAACCATCCAAAGTCAGAATCAAGCAAAGGACAAGAGTATAACCCACCAGTAACCACAAGAGAGAATGCCAGAATTCATGATAAGTCACCCGAGAGGCAGCAGAAAATAGAGGAGAAGGAAAAACACAACTCAGCCAGCACAGAATTCCCAGGTGCAGACCCAAAAAACCAACAGCCTCAATTAAAAGCAATCTGGCTAAGACAAGGACACATGAAAATCAGAGGTCCCAAAGTTTAACCAATTCTCCATAGTCCTTTTCACATCAGGAGGCCAGGTATCCTTAAAAGTCCACCGACGAATTTTTGCAGCTACTTTTGATCTAATAGAAAACCCTATGGTATTCAGAGAGCTACTTTGATTAGAAAACAGCCTTTTATTCCTCCCACACCAAATAGAGTAAACAGAGGCAACCACTATGAGTAAGTAAAGTCTCTTCAAGACTTTGTGATTCATAAGGGACGCTGCAGAAAGAACTGAATGCAGTGTAGGGTGGAATAGAAAGAAATTTCCATTGGGTAAGGCAGTCCTTATAATGCTCAAAGAGAACTGACACCCAAAAAAAAGATGAGAATGAGATTCATTTTCGATTACATAGGGCAAACCAAGATAGAGCCAAGTCCTCTCTTTACATCGATGTTTTGAGCCCATTTAAAGCGGTCATCCAACAAAAAATAGCATAATTTATCGCCTTACCTTTAAACCATATATCATTGTGCCAATCCACTATCGGCTGGGAGTCAAATATGCTTTTAAGAATAAGATTGTTACTAAAATCAGTTTCACCTTTCTAACTAATCACATCTTGTCCAGCATGCAAAGCAATTTGCCTAATGGTATTAGCGTAATCTGGAAATCTCATATTAAAACTCACAGGAATTTCCCAATTACCATTCCTAATCAGACCATTGAGAGTTGAATATTTAGGAAGGTTGATCAAGGTGAAGTATTCAGTCCCACATAAGTCAAAAATGGAATATCCCTTACACCATGGATCAAAGAATAGAGAGAGGTGACTTCCATCTCCAACCGAATAGTTAAGGTCACCCCTGAACCTACCAACACACCTATAAAGCTCCCTCCGAAGAGCAGAGGAACGCTGGATATTCTCCCAAATAGTTCCATATTTATTATTATACCACTCAGCTAGGCATGATGTTTGCTGAAGGATCTTCCATAGCACCTTCGTTTTACAAACAGTGTTGAGAGCAACAATAGATACCAATCCAGTACCCCCTTTGTTTCTAGGAAGGGTCATTTTATACCACGATATAGGATGCATTTTCTTAACTACATCCCCATGATAAAAGAACTTTGTTGTCAGAGAGATAATTTTTTTTAATGATGCACTTAGGGATTACTATAGCCCGAAGCCAGTAAGTGAGGTAACTATTGATTGAGGAACGAATGAGTTGAAGCCTCCCTCCATAAGATAACCATTTTGATTTCCATCCAGCTAGCCAATTATATAACTTATCAAGGAGAGCTGAGAAATGAATTGATTTGAGGGGACCTGCCACTAGAGGAATGCCCAGGTATTTTAGGGGAAACTCCCCAATTCCCATATTCATGATATTGCTAACCTCAGAAGTAGTTCCACAAGCTTTTGAAAAACATAGGATAGATTTGGTATGGTTCACCTCAAGACCCGTAGTGGAGAAAAGGCATTCTAAAAATCGTTGAGAGCTTCAGTAGAGGAAGCCTCAGCTGCACCCACAACTAAAATATCATCAGCAAATAGGAGGTGGGAGATGATGCAATTACCTGCAGCAATCGATTTGAAGGAGGACTCTTCCACTTTTCTCTCAAGGAGGCAAGAGAACATGTCCATAATAATGGTAAAGAGAAAGGGAGAGAGAGGGCATCCCTACCTTAGACCATTTGATGATTGAAAAAACCCCTCCAATTTCTCGTTCAGAACTATAGAGAAGGGAATATCAGAAATATAGCCTTCTATCCATTCAACCAAGGACTTAGGACCTTTCTGAATGAGTCTTTGGATCTCCCCTATTGATACAGTCAAAAGCCTTGTGAAGATCAATCTTAGCACAAAAATAGTTTTGAGAGTGCTTACAGCCAAAATCCAAGCAAATCTCATTTGCCAACGCGATATTTTCAGCAATATCTCTTCCTTTTATGAAGGCCGACTGAGCCGGGTGGATAATAGATTGAAGGCAAGGCTTAAGCCTATTTGCAATGACTTTGGCTATCACTTTGTAGAATATATTGCATAGGGAGATTGGTCTATAATCAGACAGCTAGTTTGCATGCTTAGTTTTTGGAATTAAGGTGATTGCAGTATGTTTGAATGCCATAGGGACCTTCCGTGTTTTGAAAAAGTAATGAGCTGCTAATAAGAATTGGTTGCCAATAATGTCCCAACAATGAGTAAAGAACTTGGATGTAAACCCATCTGGTCCCGGAGTCTTATCTTCAATTATATTATGTAGGGCCTTGATAATCTCCATATCAGTAATAGGAACACCAGTACTTTTAAGAATAGAATTATTTGAGTCTGAGCCAACCGGGATATCTAAGCAAGATAACTCCTTTGGGTAATTTTTATTGAAGAGGTTGGAATAATATGAGCATATTTCAATGGCCATTTCATAATGTGATGTGATGATTCCCCTATCCAAATTGAGAGAGTGCATTTGGTTGCTATTCCTCCTTTCCTTAATTGAGCAATAAAGGAACTTTAGATCGTCATCTACATTAGAAAGCCAAGTGATTTTTGCCCTCTGCTTCACCCAGAGACTTTCCTTTTTAACAGCCTCTTGGTATTTGGTGTTTATTTCATGCAAGCTTTGAATATAGTGCACATTGGATGGCTCCTTTTCAAGTAACCCCAACATTAGTTCCTGGTCCTCAAAAGAGAGTGGTCAGAGGATAAAGGAGGAGGCACCATATATGATTATGTGGGATAAATATCCAACAAGAAGGAGTTTCAAAGAACTCTATCAATCTTTGATTTAATTGGGTAGTCCACCCGAAGATTAGACCATGTGTAGATGAGCCCCAATCTAGAGACTGTTAACCCAAAGATCACACGCCTTGGAAGTCGACATACTTCGAGGGTGTGGGTTCCCTCCTATCTTCTCATGCGTGTATAAAATACAATTAAAATCCCCAAGAAGCAGCCAAGGATCATTCATTGTAGCAGAAGTATGTCTGATGGTTGTCCAAAGCTCGATTCTATCTTTAGCTGAATTATGGGCATAAATCCAAGACACAAAGAAGGAAGTATTAGATAATAGATTAACTTTCCCATGGATGGTTTGAGAGTTCATGATAATGGGAGTAAAGGAGTGCACATCTGAGTTCCATTTCAGCCAGATTCGGCCTCCATAGGATTGATCAAAGTTGTTACAACTCTCTTCAGAAAAAAATAAGTTTAGTCCCTTCATCACTGCAGGATTCAAAGAGTCAGAAGAAATCTTAGTTTCCAAGAGACAACACATATCAAGGTGAAATTCCTTGACAATTCGAACACAGTCACGGATCCGGCCTTCAGTCATCAAACCCCTCACATTCCAACTTCCGAGTTTGGGGAGAGACATAGAGCAAATTTAATGATTTTTGCCTTTCTTCTTTGTCTTTTGGACAAGGAAGGAGGCATTATTTGGGGATTTGGAATTTTCTTTCTCCATGGGGGTCTTCCCTGGGGTTTTGAGGGTGGTGTCTTGAGATTTAGTAGGTAATATTTTTTGAGGAGAGGAGGCCGCCGAACGGGTAATAATAGTATAAGTGGTGTTTAGGCTAGTCGAGTGAAGAGGATCAAACGGTTCCCCATCCAAGACTAGGTCCGACTCATCCAATTCTACTGACGGAGGAGACTGAGCCGGTAATTAGTTTAAGTCTTTTAATGATGTTTGCATGTGGGATGTAACCATCTCCTTGGATGTAGTACCCGCAACCAAGGGGGGAGATACTCTCAAGTTTTTCGGCTGGTCTATCAAGTGGAGGGGGGAGGTGGAAGGGTTAGGTGGAGTGGTTTTCATTGGAATGCGACCTGGCAGATTGGGGGGCTTCCTACTTCTGCTGCGCTCCCTAACCGAAGGACGAGTGGGAGGGCTTAAGGGGCAGTTCGTATGATCATGAGAGAAGGTGGAATACTTTGAGCAAGCATTTGGCTTCCAGTCATAAATGATGGGTTGTTCAAACTTAACTCCATTTAAATTCGGCATCACAGAATCAGGAAGTCCAGAGGAAGGTCGAACCTGAACACATATGCGGGCAAAGGTGAGTCTTGCTTTAGAAGCCGTGAGATTATCCACAGCAAGAGGAATCCCAACTTTGCTGGCCCCTCATCATTCCAACAGCACGAAGGAAAATTGGGAAGCTTTGTCCAAATGGGAATTTCAGAGTAATTTTCTTTAATTGGTCGAAAATCTCATGACCATTTCCTGAAAATGAAAGGTCTTCCATTAAGGAAGCACGGGCCACTGTCCCATACAGTATCGAAGTCTTCTTTACAAGAGAATTTGAAAAGGAAGAAGTCTCCCTCCAAAGTAAGCAGGTTAAGATGCTCTTTAAAAGTCCATTTCCTTTTGATTGCAGCTAGTAGAGAGCCATAAAATGGGCGTTTACCGATCGCATGACCTACGAGTGAAATCTCCCAATCCTTCTGTCCCTCTACAAGTTCCGCTTCAGAGAAAGAGATTTCGGCTCCACATAAGGGATAAAAGTAAGAGAGACTTTATTAGCATTATCCTAATGCGAGCTAAGTAAATCCTTCCAATTACACACAATGGGGGCTGCTTGTGGCAACACACTATTCGGCTTAGCACTGTGCACCGACCCGATAGTCGAGCTCAGGTGGGGAAAGGAGGAGGAGGATGCTAAATCCATATCCAATCAGATCACAATCAGATAAGATCAGAAAACCCCTTAGGTTAAACAAAAAAAACCACCCGATCGTAGTTGGGAGGAGAAAGAGAGAAACCAGCAACAGCAAACCAAAACCATCAGAGCAGATATCGATTTAAGAAGGGAGTTAGAAGGCCAAATCAGAAATTCATAGCTTCAAGATGAAAAATCGAAGGCAAAAATCCTAGAATACGAGCTCTTCCCAACCATCATCGCGAAAAACCCGTATGTCACCTTTTTTACGTAATAATAGATTAACTTTCAATAAGAAATAATAATGGTCGAAGTCGAAAAAGTCACCAATTTTAGACCGTCACATCACTTGCTCCATACCACCTCATATTAATTAAACCTTATCCGTTCGAGGTTCAGCAGTAGAAAGAAAAAAAAAGTGGGTTTTGTCTCGCTTCAGTACACTTACTGAGACTTGTTATCACTCGGCATCCCAATTCACGAAAATATTACGTCGAGTCCGCGACTTTACGTGCGGACTCAATCCACCTGACGATGCGTCCCGCTTTTTTTTCCCGTTTTAGCGATTAACCGATAAAGAAGATAACTGACGGCCAGAAAGACATTTCCTTGGCTCGACCTACTATAAACGCCGATCGATATTAACCACGGCCAAATACATTTCCCGCCCGGCCCACCTCAGAACGCCGATGGCGTATGATAACTGACGGCCAAATACATTTCCCACCCCGCCAGTAAACATCCAAACAATCTCCAAATGCCCAAATACAATACCCAAAATCCATCCAAACAATCTCCAAATGCTGCCTTTGCAATGCCCTAAACATAATCATAAGGACTTGGTAAAATAAACTGAAAAAATCATCAAAATGGTTTGTACCTCCAGAACAGAAGAAAGTAAAAAACCACCCAAAATTCATCCAAACAATCTCCAAATGCTGCATTTGCAATGCCCTAAACATAATCATAAGGAGTTGGCAAAATAAACTGAAAAAAATCATAAGGGAATTTTGGGCATTTGGAGATTGTTTGGATGTTTACTGGCGTCGCGAGGAAATATATTTATAGCCGGTAATACGATCGACGCTTCTGGGTCGGGCCGAGAAATATCTTTACGCCGTCATATCTTCGCCGCTCGTTAATCGCTAAACGGAAAAAAAAAAAGGGACACGCCAGTGGATTTGAGTCCCACGCGTTACGCACGGACTCGACGTAATATTTTCTCCCAATTCACGGCCTCGACTCCCTTATTCCGCACGACCTGAGCAGCCGCAACTCAGTCGACACTCTCCCAACAGCTTGACTCTCATTTGAGCGCCGCATATCTCCCTTGCTCAACCCCTCTACTGCCATGTTCTCGTATTCTGCCATCTCTCCGCATGGTTTTTAGGAGTGCGACGTCCACGTTTTCTTCGGGCTTCATCTCGCATCGCGCCACGGTGATCAATACAGATCACGGCCATGTCGTCGACCCCGGCGGTGGCGGCGACAGGGGGAATCAAGATCTGCTTTAACGCGCACTGTCAGGAGGCTTTAATGGAGCAAACTCGCCGTAAAGGATGGCGACTGCGTTCCGGCGAGTTTGCCGAGCTCTGCGACCGCTGCTAGTATGCGCGTTTCAGCTTTTGATGTAGGTAACTTCTGTGAGACTTACCATTCGGATGCTGCTGGGTGGAGGAAGTGCGAGTCGTGCGGTAAGAGGATTCACTGTGGCTGCATAGTTTCGATCCCTGCTTATATGCTTCTGGACGTGGGTGGAGTTGAGTGTATGGCTTGCGTCAGGAAGGCTTACTCAGCAGCACCCTCCCAACTTGCCGCTTGCTGCGAGTAGGAAAGCCAAACACTCTCGGTCGCTAATCCTCGAATTCTTCTTCGCTTCCTCCACGCGGCTCCTATCGTCTCTCCTTTCTCTGCAGTTGCTCAAGAGAGATCGTGCCATTGTATCTCAGAGCTCTTGTACCAAACTGGACGAATATAGGTGTGAGTGCCATGGACGAAATCGCTTTCCGGCAAGAGATGGTGCGTAAGTTCGAGGAATTCGTGGACCGCCGCCTCAAGCCGGACCTTGTCAAAGCTGTTGCCTAACGGGATCAGGTTTTCCAGCGGCAGAAAGTCTTCCAAGATCTCAAGAGGAACATACAGAACCTGGAGAAGAATGCTGTGACTTCCCTCCGCACCATGGTTAACCTCGGTTCTGAAGTCTTCATGTAAGCTGATGTGCCCGATACAAGACTTTTTTTTTTTTTTTTTTTGACATTGGAATGTTTTTTTTTTATGTGGAGTTTACTTGGTCTGAAGCCTTGGAATTTGTTTCTGTGAGAGAATCAAGATTGGCCAAACAAATAGAGGAGTATACCCACTTAATTGCTACTGTGAAAGCCCAGATCAAATTGGTTCAAGCAAACTCAAGCTAACAATTCATGGAACATAGATATGAAACAAACAGGCAATCGCATGGCTAATTCTCTTGGGCAAGCAGGTGGTACTACACAGTTGAACACTAGGATACCTCGTATAGAATCTAGGACTTGGCCAGTAAATGTAGTTGAGCACTATAATTCATCTCGTATAGCTCCGCATGGTATTCTGAACTCAACCTGCCCTGGTGAAAGCACTATGAAGCTGCATCCAATGACCCAAGTTGCTATGGATAAAGGGAGGTAATTGACCAAAAAGGGGATTTAGCTGAGTTTAAATACTCCAGCTTGTGCGCTAGAGATTCTAGTGACATTGAATCTGCAGCCCAAGATGCAGTGCTTCGTGAGCAAGAAATTACAACACAACATGTCATTCATCATCAAAGATTAGTTAAAGTAAAAAAAAAAAAAGGAATACTCAAGGAATGTCAAACAAACGATGGGAGATCTATCCATCAAGAGAATGTTGTAAATAACAAAAGAAATAAAAAGAGACAAAAAAATATACATATATGTTCTTTTTATGCAGGTGTTTGAAGACCCTGTTAAGCTCAATAGAGATGGCAAGTTAGAAGACCACGGCCGTAGTGTCGTAAGACACTAATCGTTATGCTTAGTAGAGCTGACGGGAAGGTCGAATAGCCCCCGATGCAGCCCCCTACACGGGGAAGACGTCGGGAGGCTGCCGAATTTTAGATTGATGGGAGACCTAAACAAAATCAAATAAAAGTGTTGACGAGCATAAATTGAACTTTTTTGAAAATGATAAATTAAAGAATAAACTAACATATATATTCTTTTTATGCAGGTGTTTGAAGACCATGTTATGCTTAGTAGAGCTAACAGGTTAGAAGACCACGGTCATAGTGTCGCAAGACACTGACCGTTATGCTCAGTAGAGCTAATGGGAAGGTCGAATAGCCCCCAATGCAGCTCCCTGTGCGGGGAAGATGCCGGGAGGCTGCCGAAATATGGACTGACGGGGGACTTAAACAAGAACAAATAAAAGTGTTGATGAGCTTAAATTGAATTTATTTGAGAATGATAAATTATAGAATAAATTTACATATAAAGTTCTAAAAGTCTTTAAATAAGAATGATCTTACAGGGGACTCGATGACTTGTTGATGATCACAAATAGGACTTTTAATGAACTTGAGGGCTTGTCTCCTAACAAGAACAAAATTCAAGTAAAACGTCCAGTGATCTTGATAGTTGCCTACGAGCTTCTCAGTGATCACGAGCTAAGCTTCATTAAAACTTAAAGAACTCAATGAGCTATGAACTAAATGCAAACAAATTAATATTAATCTAAATAATTAAACAAGATCTAAAACACTTTACGCCATCGGATTCCCAACATATCATACAAGCGAACAGAAGGCATTAAATAAGGCATTCTTAGATACACCTACATGTGCTCGGACATAATGATTTAAAGTGCAAATTCTAATATCTGAAAAGGCTGTGCAGGTTAAATTGGAATCAATTAAATATTAATTTGAAAAATATAATAAGATATTATATCAATCTATAACATCTTCTATGCCACCGGATTCGCAACATATCATACAAGCAAACAGAATGCATTAATTAAAGCTTCAATTAAACTCTTGCACACATTATAAAGCATGATTAAACTCAAATTTAATACCTCAAAAGTGTGCAAGCATTCTTAAATACACCCGCATGGGCCCTGACACTATGCTGAATGCTTAAACTTAGTGTCTGAGGATGCTGCGCCGGTTGTTTCCTGGTTTAGTCTTAGGACTGGGTCTGGGTGAACAAAACCTAAAAACCCATAATAAGAGTTTCAAATCAGTGAAATATCTGAAAAACTGATTATGTGAGGTGACAGTAGATCTAATCCTCTATTAGCATCTAAACAGAGTTGACAGGATCTAAAGCTCTTAAACACATTCAAATTAATCAATTTTTCAAATCAAATTAAATGAAAAATCTGAAATCAATCTCACAACTCAGAAATAAAAACTGCATAAATTCTTAAATACACTTGCATGGGCCCCAACATTATGCTGAATGCCTAAATTCAAGTGTTTGAGGATGTTGCATGGGTTGCTTCCCGGTTTAGTCTTAGTACTGGGTCTGAGTTAATAAAACCTAAAAACTTGTGATAAGAGTTTCCAATTAGTGAAATGTCTAAAAAACTGATACTGTCAGGTGGTAGTAATTCTAATCCTCTGTTAACAACTAAATAGAGTTGACAGGATCTAAGGCTCTTAACCATATTCAAATTAATCAATTTTTCAAATCAAATTAAGTAGCAATCTGAAATTAATCTCACAACTCAGAAATAAAAACTGCATAAATTCTTAAATACACTCGCATGGGCCCCGACACCATGTTGAATGCTTAAATTCAAGTGTTTGAGGATGCTGTGTGGGTTGTTTCCTGCTTAGTCTTAGACGTTAACAACCTAAAAAAACCTATAAAAGAGTTTCAAATCGGTGAAATATCCAGAAACTATACGCGATAGTAGATCTAATCCTCTGTTAGCAACTAAACAGAATTGATAGGAATTAAAACTCGTAAACATATTCAAATTAATCAATTTTTCAAATCAATTTTTAAATATCAATATGAAATTACTCAAATGAAACTCTATCACTAAAAACTTAAACCAAACTCAATCTATCCACCTTCCGCAACAGTTTGTCTGGGGTGACAAATTAAGAAAACTCTAGCTCACAAAGGAGCCAATGTCAAATCAAGTGTTATGCTATGTTCACTCTCAATCAATCTCTTGCCAATAAGGTGTGGTGTCCTCGATCAAGCTTTGACCAGACTACGATGAAGCGGTTATGACCGAGTCCTCGACGGGTGGTTTGGCCCCTGCTCCATTATATTATGATTACGAGGTACAGTATGTTCCCCAATGGCTCTGCTCTTTGAGTTGTGAACCATAGGGTATACTTGATTGGAAAAAAAATCTCTCTATTAGCTAAGGTAAACTTAAGCTTGTCTCCTTAGACAAACACCATCCTAGGTCTACAAGGATTTCTTGGATGACGTAACCCATGTGTTGCTAATGAGGATCCTTCGTTGGGTGACCACCTCCTCCTCGACTCACGAGGGGACCAACGCCGGGATGAAAGAACCATGGGATCTAGATCGGGCACGTCACCATTCCCCCAACCATCCAGTTTAAGCTTAAATGATAAATTTCATAATCAAAATTCTGAAACTCAATATGCTGCTACTATACGCTACGCATTTAACGATCTAACGACTAGCCTTAATCGAAAGTTCTCTCTCACTTACTGGGAGGGATAATTAACTATAGGGGCTTGCGCCTTTAGGAAACCTGAAGCCAGATCTAAAGTCCTCACCAAATGAGGACAAAATCTCTGGGTAGTATTTTATCTACTATTCCATCCACCTTCTGAAAATTACGCCAACACCTTAAAACACTCTTTTCATCGAAGAGGTCGGTGACGAATTTTCGGAGCTCACAAATTTCTAGCGACTCCGCTTGGGACAGGTTTCTCTTTCCATCTTTGGCTAGTGAAATATGAGATATAGTAGTAGTAGAATATACTTTAAAAAAATTTAAATCAATTATAAATAAAAATCTCCATATTATTTTGCTCTATAGTACCTTTACATTTTGAAATTATGGGGTGAAATATTGATTGTTAATTATTAATTTCATCTTTCATTTGTAAAGAGTTTATCTACATAATACTCTTTTCACTGTCCAACTTTATTGTGGTAACAACATTCATTTGATCAACGTAATTATCAATGCAGGAGATGCTAGAGCTACTATCCAATTTAGTAGTGTAAACTTCCTAGCTATCGCTGCTGTAATTGGATTGATTTCACCCCGTCTGCTCGAAAGGCCATGTTTCATCATTTGGAGGCTCACTTTTGATTGAAATGCTACCTTCAATGGGCTTGTAGCTCGGGGAAAGTTTGTTAGTGCTAGACGAGGTGTGGGGAGCATGTGGGTAAGAGAAATTTGGTTTTGGTTGAAAAATGGGTGAGTTAGTATCGGAAGAAGCTTGCCCTATTTTAGATGTGCTCGGGAAGGAGGAATCTGATGAGTGGAAGCTTTAGGAAGGCTCTAGACCTCACTAAGTGATTTGAAATATCACTTAGGAACTCTAAGGAGTCGAATGCTTGAGAATGGATTGAGAATTAGGGGATATACCCCTCTCCAATCGAGATTGATGGATTGGATTGCCTTCCATTTTACGGCTGGCTAGCTACCGCTAGAGTTCCAGAGTGGGCGCCATCACCTCCACGTGGCATGATTGGGTTGGAGGAAGGCTCGGTAGGTCACTCAAGGCAGCTTGTGGCATCTTAGATCCATTAGTTTTGGTTTGTGATGAAGGTAAGTTGACTCACCTCCCTTTGGTCCATGGAAGACCTAGCTCACATAGGCTAGGCTAGGTGGCTAGGTCAGACACCATTTGGGGTATGTGAGGGCTACCAAGTGGAAAGGTGGAGTGGACTTTGCCAATTTTGGCAAAAACCCATGTGGGGAGGCAAATCCAAGGGAGATTTGCTTTAGGTTTGAGTCCATTTGGATTTGGGCTGGCCTTGGATTGACCCAAAGTGGATTTGGGTTGGGTTTGTTCAGGTTCCAAGTGGTCATGGGTTAGTTTCAAAGGAATTGGCTCAATTTGGGTCATATGGGTCACTTAGGGTCATGCTGGTTTAGGTTGACCCATTGGTCAAATTGGGTGAAACCAAGGCTTGGGTTAGGTTCAAATGATGATTTGAAGTATTTTGGTTCAAGTAGTTTAGGTTGACCCATTGGTTCAAATTGGTCAACTTGTCGAGATGAAGCCAAATTGAAGGAATAATTGATTTATAAGAAAATAAATTGAGTTTGAAGTGATTTGAAGGAAAATTTGGCTAAGCTTATGAAGGTAGGTCCAAAGGGCTTAGAAGGGAATCTGATTTAGTTTGATTTAATTTTTATCATTAGGGTGTAGATTTAATTAATATTTAGGAAGATAATTGATGGAATAATTGATCCATGAGAGGATCAATTGAGTTTGATTTAATTTGAATGGGATTTTGGCTAAGCTCATGAAAGAGGATCGCATGGCTTAAATAGGATTTGACATGATTGTAGGTTTTAATCATTTGGAGTTGGGTTTGGATTTGAATTTGATATATTGGTTGGGGGATTGAATTGATCTATGATAAAATCATTTGAGTTTGGATTGAATTGAGTTTGGTTAGGGCTGAATGCATGGGATTCAATCATAAGTCTTAGGAAGAATTTTGATCTTGGATTTGAGGTTGAAATTGATTATAAATTTTGGAATTTGAATTTTTGACTCAGATTTGAATTTGGGGTTTTTTTTTTAGAAGGTGAACATGGATCGAGTTTAGGCTATAAGGTAGGTTAGTCTCCCTAGGTCCCTAAGGCATAGCCTACTTTTATGACTAACCCTTCTAAGTCTTTAGGCTTAGGTTAAGTGTTCACCTAATCACTAGAAGTATTTTAAAACTATGGATCTCTTAGTGTCTAGAAGATTCCAAGATCTATTATGAGGAGATTGATAACTCATTCTAAAAGTGAGGTCAATAGAGCCTAATGGGTTAATTGAGTTGGTTTTGGGTTGAATTGAGTTTGATAATTTATTTAGGATTAATTGTTGGTTTTGATTGTAATTGATTTGGATTTAATTGGACTTCTCATTTGGACATTTTATGTTCAAATGGGCTAGCTTGGGTTAATTGAATTGATTTTGGTCAATTGGCTTAAGTGTAGATTTTGGTAGAGTTTGGAATGAAGACATAGAAGGTTAGAGTGCTTTTGCAAAAATTAATTGAGTTCAGTTTTGATTGAAGGAACTTTGGTTAAGTCTATAGGGTTGGCTTAAAGGATTAAGATGGATTTAGGTTATGGGTTTCAATAATTTGGCTTGGAGCTTGGATATAAATTGGAATTCAGTTAGGATTGTTGAATTGATTTGAGGTTTGGTTTTGGCTAAGAAGGTAAGCATAGGTCATGGGTTAGGCCATAGGGTTGGAAGGCTTCCTTAGATCCTAATATGATGAAAATGTCAATGAGGAACTGACGGTGTATGCATGTTGACCTCACTTTTGGAGTGAGTTCCCAACTTTTTCATCATAAATCTAGGACTCTTATAGACATTAAGAGTTCCTTAGTCTTAAGACACTTATAGTGACTAGGTTAACACTTAACCTAACCCTAGAGACTTAGAGGGGTTAGCCGTAAAAATAGATCATTCTTTAAGGACTTAGGAAGACTTGCCTACCCTGTGGCTTAAACCTAATCCATGATTCCTTCCTCAAACCAAACCTCAAGTTCAAATCCAAATCATAAATCAATCCCAAATCAAGTGATTGAAACCTAAAATCAAATGCAAATTCCAATATCCCTTCCTAAGCCATATGAACCACCCTCATATGCTTAGCCACCCCCTTTAAACTAAATCAAACTTGATTGATTTTTTATAGATCAATCATTTCTTTATTTATATTCACAAATATAAATGAATTCTAAATTCAAATGAGGCAATTCAAATAAATCAAATCAAATCAAGACCTTTCTTAAGCCATATGGACCTACCTCCATAATCTTAATCAAATCTCAACCCAAATCAACCCAAACTCAATTTATTTCTTTATAAATCAATTATTACTTCATTTATATTCACAAATTTAAATAAAAACTACCCTCAAATGATCAAAAATAAATCAAACTAAATCAATTCACTACTTAAGCCCTTTTGACCTACATCCTTAAGCTTAGTCAAATTTGCTTTCAAATCACTCTAAACTCAAGCGAGTTTCTCATGAATCATTTATATCTTTATTTATATTCACAAATATAAAAGAAATATAAATCCAAATAGCCAAAAACAAACTCAAATCAAATAAAATTTCCAATTTTAGCCTTTTTAGCTATTTCCTTGAACTTGGCCAAATGATATCCAAATCAATTCAAAACCCATGGATTTCTTCATGAATCAATCATTCTTTCAGTGACTTACCCAAATATAAACACAAACTACAATTATCAAACCAAACTCAAGTCAACCTAAGTCAAATTCAAGTTAGCTTTTTTGACTTGAAAACTTCAAATGAACCAAAATCCATCATAGCCCAAATTGATTGTAGTTGAATTTATATTTCAATCCTAGGCTCATATATGAGTTCAACAAAACTTGAACCAAGCCAAAACCAAACCAATTAACCCATTTAGGTCCACTTGACCCATAGTGACCTAAGAGACCCTTTTGAGCCAAGTTCTAATCCAACTCAAATTAGATTGAACCAAACCCATCCAAATCTCATATCATGATAAACAATCATCTTAGGGTGATCAACTACCTCGAATTAGGTCAAACCAACTCAGCTTGGTCCTTTGACCAAGTCAACCTTTAGCCCAAATAAAATCCAAACTAGCCAAAACCCACCATATATCAAATTGATTGAAATTATTGATTCAAACCCATTCATAATCAATGATTGAACATGAACAAACCCTTAATTGAGCTAAACCAAGTCCAATTGATCATTTGGCCCAAGTTGACCCAAATTAGCCTAAATTTCCTAAATGGGTCAAATCATGATTTAACCCAAATTGATTGCAACCAATGGCTCAATTTCATTCCAAATCATTTATTGAACTTGACCAAAGCCATGATTGAGCTCAATTTGACCAACTGGTCAACTTGACCCAACCAAGCCCAAATTGGCCTAAAAGGTCAAATTGGCCAAAATCCAAATTAAACCCAAATCAAACAAAACCAAAGCATACAATCATTTATAATCAACCAATTAAAAGTGAACCAACACCTAACCCAACCCAATTTGGTCAACTTGACCCATTTGACCCTTTTGATTTCAAATAATCCAAAAATCAAACCTAAGCCAAATTAATGAAAACCACTTGAACCAAAACTCTTCAAATAATCATTTAAACCTAACCCAAGCCTTGGTTTGACCCAAACCCAACCCAACTTGAACCCATATGAACCCATTTGACCAAATGAAGCCAAAGCATCTAAAACCAACCTATGGGAACCTTGGCTGACCAAACCTGACCCAAAGTGACCCTAAGTCAGCCCAAAATAATCCCAAAAGCAAAGTGGACCCCACCCAATGGAATTAACCATTGAACACACACCTCATTTGCATTGGATTCTCTCCATAAGAAGTAAGGTTCACTTTCTCCTCTCATGAGCAGCCATTAAACTTCCTAACGTGGCGTACCTAACCTGGCTAGCCCAACCTAAGCATGCCTAAGACTTACCATGGACCAAAGGAAGTACACTTCTTCTCCCTCACCCATGGCCAAACCTAATGGGTGAAAAGAAGGGAAATCAGAACACAATCTTCTCATATCAAACCTTGAGCTTCCTGCCACAGCTTCTTCCAACCCTAGCATGCCATGTGGACCTAATCGTGACCCCTCTGGCACCTTGATGGTGGTGAATCGATGAAAATTCAAGGAGGAAGTCTGTCCATCCATCACACATGATTAAGGGATATACCCTCTCAATTCGAGCAGGATTCATCACCATTCATACTAAGTGAGTTCTCTGAGTGTTTTTAAAATTTGAAAGAGCTTCTTAGAGCACCCCGAACCTCCCTCGCTCAGTATGTCCCCTCTATGTGTGAAACTAAAATAGGGCATCCCCATTCTAATTCACTCCATCAAACACCAATTCCTTATGTGCGCACCATCTCCATACTCCCTCAAGGCTACTCGAATCATCCCTTGAGTTCCAAGGCCATCAGAAGCCATAGTTTGATCAAGGCCAAGGCTCTTGAGTATGTGAGTTGGTTCACCGAGCAATCTACCCCAAATCAAGGCCCAAGCTTCTCAA
This sequence comes from Cymbidium sinense, assembly GCA_021442155.1. Lineage (NCBI taxonomy): Eukaryota > Viridiplantae > Streptophyta > Magnoliopsida > Asparagales > Orchidaceae > Cymbidium > Cymbidium sinense. The sequence goes on along the minus strand of CM038231.1, from coordinate 10,812,297 downwards.
CAGGGCTTCGCCTCAATTATGAGAAGCTACCTCGATCGATTGCACCACCGGACATTAGCTCTAGTGAGGTAATTTCTCAAAATCAATCCTTGTATGAAAATGGGTTGGTCTTTTATGATGGAAAGTTCCATGTCATGAGATCTCCACCATTGGATCTCTTTATTTTTCTTCCCCAAAGGTGTGGAATTGATTTTATTTCCATTCGAGCTTGGGTGAGCTTGGATCGAGTGACAAACGATGGACGATGTCCATCTCTCACCGCTTAGAAAAAGATAGATCATGGGTCGTCCTTTCCGCGTGATCGAAATGGACAACTCTGATTAGATCATGCATATATTCCTCTCTATTTTCTCTTTAACCGCAGGATTTAATCATGATCGTCTAATCTTAGATTAGATGGTGCACGAGAAAGTGAGTTCGTTGCCAATTGACGAGGCCTACGGATGTGACTACTTAAAGAACCATCCTCATAGCACCATGTGGAAAGCACGCCGCGTCATTGCGCCACATGGCGCCAGCGGGATTAAGCTTTAATTAGGGTTTTTTAATTAATTTTTAAGGCCAAAACTCCCCAAATTTATAATTAATTATAGAAAAATACAAAAAAAATATAAATAGGCTCATTTTAAAGGTATTTCATAGGAGAATCCAAGAAAATTATTATTAATTAATTTTGAATAAAAATTTTTGCTTAATTAAAGTTTAATTAAAAATTTAATTAGCCTAATTAATCTCTAATTAATTATCCAATTAATTTCAAACTTTTTAGAGATGTTTATGGGGATGACCTTTACCTCCCCTATTTTGCTTGGAATTTATTAGATAGTTAATTAGGGAAATTGATTGATTAAGCCTTAATTATTCTCATACCTTAATTAATGATAATTAATCAAATGAATAGTGAATTTATTAATTAATTAAGCTTATTGCCATCTATTAACAGTGAAAAGTCTTAGGGAAATGGTTTAGGTTTACTCTTTATGACCATTTCATTAAGCCTCTTCATTTATTTCAAATTAATCAAAGTTTAAGTAATTAATTAGTCACTTAATTAATAAATTAAAAGGAAAGGGAATTTAATTACTTCAAAGCCTAACTGATTGTTTGAAATGACTTAGGGATTCAAATTGAAGCCTCATCCTTGATCTCTTTCCCTAAGTTAATTTCATTATCCCAATTAAAATACAATCAAAGGATTTAATTAACAAATAAAGGGCTTAATTAAATTAATTTAAAAATCCAATTCTTTCCTAACTTTGATTAATCAACCTTGGGTAGTTCTTTAGATGTTTAATAGTCTAAGAAAATTTAATGAAATTATGATTAGCTTATATGTGAGAGAATATTATAAAAGTAGTTAAACAAATCCCTTAAGCTTAATTAACTATTAATCATTAGCCAATTGCATTAGGCCCTTTCCATTCCTTAAGAGCATTGCTAATTTACTTTTCATGTGGTTGCATATTATGTTGGCTCATCATTATTTAGTTAATTAACTTAAGGTGATGTAGGTAATTAACTAGTTTAATTCATACCGCAATCTAATTAAGCCATAAAATCAATTTAATTGCTTTTCATTAAATCAAATTGAATCACTCATGAGGATTGGGACTAAGATTAGCAAACCTCTTTGACATCCCTTAAATCAAATCAAACATGAGATCAAAAATGACTTTAAGAAACATTGTTTTATTTTAAAAAAGCTTATTTGATATGATTATCTTTAGGAATTAGTTGGATTGAATGAAATTACATGTTTATATTTTTTTTTTATTTCTTTCCAGTCATATTAAAGAGTCGTATCTCACTTGATTCATGCATTCATTTCTCCAAAAATCAATAAAAAATAAATGATCTCCTTTATGTCAATTTGCATGTGTTGACTTAATTAAAACTATGTGTGGCTATTATCACTATTAAATCCTAAATATATCTTCAAAAGCCTATTGATGAATGATAATATATGTTGTGCCTTTAGTTATACATATATAGGAAGTGCATGTGAATATAAGCTCAGTGTATGATGTGGAGTTTCTTTCTTTCATTCATATGTTAATTTACATAAGTATGAATATTAATGGGTATATTAGTGTGGACATTCCAGGGATGCACAGCTTTAAGTAGCTCCAAGGAGGTTCCTACCACACTCCCCTAGTGTAGAACAATGGTGATGTACCCATTTGATTTCATTCTTATGCATCTTGAAATTAGAATTGGGATAGAGCTTTAACTCATTTACACAATTAAATAAAATGAACAAAATTCTACTTTTGCATGGGTTTTTCTATTCTTATAGTTATTTGTACATCTATAAGTATTTAAGAATAGTGGGTGTAATAGTCTGGACATTCCAGGGATGCACGACTTTAAGTAGCCACAAAGAGGTTCCTACCTCACTCCCCTAGTGCAAAACAATAGTGATGTACTTGTTAAAACTACCATACATCTGAATGTATATTTAGCTAATAAATGAAACCCAAACCCTTCGCTCTTTCTATTAAAAATACATGCATTCATACTTTGCTTAAATAGTTGAATTGATTAGTCATATAATTTGAAGCCCTTTTCTTATACTTTTGTCTAAGAATTTAGATAGAGCTTTAAGTTAATATGACAAAGTAATTCAACCAAATGAAACATCAATTCCAAGTGCATTTTTTTGCCTTCATCATTTAAGTAAGATACAAATGTATATGTGTGGTGTATATTTTTTTTATTGTGTGTGTATGTACAGAGCTGAGATGTACTTATTGAGGTGATGACATAAGAATAGTATACTATCTCAAGAGATAGAAATCACTACACTATAATGGACCTAATCACCAAATAAGGACCCTTAAGGCATGATGGGTCATCGAATATACTAGAGATATTTTCCCAACTTTACATGAAAAAGTAAAGCAAGGTTTATTTAAACTAGGTACATTAAGTTCCCTATATAGGTAGCCTCCATAGTTAATTACATCTTAAGGAAAGTGAATCCCTTAAGAGTACTCTCAATTAAAGTAGGTGATTATTGTCTCCAAAGAATTTAAAGGTAAGACTTTCAATAAATTTATTGTAGTTTAGAAGATTAGGTGGGATGGATCAAAAGGGGAGAGTTATTATCAAAATCACAAGAGGTGAGTAGGGAGTGCTTATGATACTAGGAAACCTAGTGAGCACTCCAAATTATCTTATGGTTGGGCTTTATATATTCAAAATTGAGGAGATTTATTTGTTTGAGTTAAAATTTCATTAGAAATCTTGTACTTATAATTCCACAATACAAGATTATGAAAATGCCTAAGAGGTGAGGATTTATGCTTGTAGCTCACAAAGGGAAACAACAACCTCAGATCCTAAATCTAAGGAGCTTTGGCGAGGGCCAAAGCACGACCTAAATCTATGGTGAAAGTCGGTATATGGTTTACCTCCACAAGAGAGAGTACGTCTCCCGACTATTGGACATTTATTGCCTAGAGTGGCAGCCATCTAACTCCTCTTATGCTTTAAATCCATGTAGGCAAGTCATATGCTTTGCAAGATGGTTAGGCTGTTATTTATTTAGAAGAGAAACTAAGTCCTTAAACCCACTCCCTAAGAGACTAGAGCATGAGGGGTATGGATAATGACTTAAATCTAATGCAAATTTTTATCAAGTTTTATTTTATTTTGGACATTTTATTTTGACATGGGCTATGCTTAAATGCATGAGAAGTTAATTATGGGCTAAATCAAGAGAGAAAGAGGTGTTCTTCCATCATAGGCTCTAAAAGGTTAAGCTCATTCTATCTGGCACAGATGGAAGCCCTCTATTAACAAGAGTGGAATAAGATGGTTATGCAAGATATTAAACAAATAATCATCCAACTAAGGGGTTGCTAAATATTTTATTATCTTGATTTAATGCCTAGGCTTTTATGTGAGGTTATGAGTTATTTTAAAAGTTTAGTTATGAGTTGTAAATGGAGCAGAAAATTTATTTTTATCCTAAGAGCCCAAACGAATCCAGGACACACAACAATCATCAATCATAAAGAAACTATGAAAAGATATGCTATTTCTAATGTATAAGCTAAACAAAATATCAAATAATTCTATAAAGCTATCGTAAAAGAATAAGAGGCTGTTACGGCCGGGTATCGCCGTACAACTCGAAAAGAAATGTGGGTAGCCAAGCTCTACCCTTATACATCTCATTATAATGAAAGAATAATTACAATTATGAAATGATAAGTGTTATGGGGGCCTTCATTCTTCATCCTCCATTCTTCACACTTCATCTTTCATTTCTTCATTTTGATTTGCTCCATTTCTTTCTTTTGGCTTGATTGGGATGTTGCTTGTTTTAAAGGCATCACATGGTATATAAGACTGGTCTTATAACCAATGCTCATCTTAATCCCCCATAACACTTATCCTAATCTTAATGCAAAATTATATTAAAAGAAGGAAAGTAAATCTAGCTAGACCTGTAAAATAAATGTTAGATAAACATGCCATACAACCGAAGAAGTTATATGAATAATTTGAACTTAGCACCCCACACATGGGTAACCAAGCCCACCTATCCTAACTTGGGCTATGCTTAGGGGTATAAGCAACCTGCACAGCAAAAGCATATATATTTTTATTATAGTGGCCCCTTAAGCACAACCCCATGAAACATGATTAGCTAATATCCTAACATCATCTGACATACACCCTAACATCTTGTCTACAACATTACATCACAAAATAAACATGCGTCAAACCATGCACCACTCTAATATAAAGCTAGAATTGGTGACTTAATCTAATGTGTATGTGTTAAGGCTTATGTTATATGTCCTAACTAGACTTTAGAGTTATAATTTGCTAAGAGTGAGGGATTTAATTTAAAAAGGGTTGATTTCTCTTTAAGTGATTTAATTGATTTGAAGATGTTACTTAGTATTTTCTTTTATTTTATATGGGCTACACTTAGCAACTAAGTATTATAAGAGAAGAAATAGGGGGAATCTCTCTTTCATCCCTACCATAGGCCACTTCTAAAGCAAGTTAATTAATTAATTTCCTTTAGTGAATGGTTTATTACATGTTTTGATTAATCCTAAGTTTAGGTTTACTCTAAATGACCTTATTCAATAAGAAAGACATCTCAAGATTAATTAAAATGGATTACTATCACATAACACATATTTATTTATTTCTTTCCATCATGTATATCATGCATATGAATAATCCTAAGTATACATATTCATGCCATGCCATATAAATCTTAGCACACTTTGATGATAAATGCAAACAAGTGTATTTAGAATTTAAATATTTCATTTTTTTGATTGAATTATGAATGCATGCCTTATTATATAGAAAGGAGGGATTTTTCATCCATTAGCTACACAAGTTTTAAGTGAGTAATTCGCCATTATTTTCTACACTGTAGAAAGTACAAGACCTACTATACTTAAAGTAACCCCTGGGATGTAATATATACCACTTTCTTAGATACATGTAGATGCATAAGAAACTATAAAGAAAGAAAACCCATGCAAAAAGATGTGTTTGATTTATGATTTATGATTCTTATTCATTACACATCATACATATGTATAAGTGTTTTAAGTGAGTAAAAGCCATTATTTTCTGCACTAGTGGGTATAAGAACTACTTAGGGCTACTTAAAGCATTATAGCCCCGGGATGTCCAAACTAATATTCTACTTTTCTTATATACATATGAATGTACAAAAAGAACCATATGAATGAGGAATCATGCAAGAAGTCATATTTGGATTGATTGTATGATTTACATATGTGATATGAAATTCTTCCTAAGTCTTAACATGGAGATGCATAGGAGTTGATTTAGGCAAATGTTTTGTTCTTTTCAAATGAACTATACAGTTGCAAATCCTATGTGAATCCATGTAAGATAAGGAAAAAGACTTCACATTGCATATCTTATATTTTCATCACATGCAAACTTGTAGATACTTGTAATTAACATTACTTCATTTATAATAGTTGATTTATAAGCTTTTGAAAATAGTTTTTGATTTAGTAGTAATAATAGCCACACCTATTTAATTTAAGTCAACACATAAAATTTGACATAAAAAAAAATAATTTCATTTAATTAATTTTAGTGCATGATTTCACATGGCAAGCAACATTTAACATAATTGGGAAGAAATAAAGGAATATAAGCATGAGATCTCATTCATCCTAATTAATTCCTTAGGATAATAACACTAAATAAGGCTATTTAAAATAAACTAAATTTCTTTAAAGACATTTTTAGATTTGAGTTTGATTTGGTTTAGGAAATATGAAAGGGGTTTGCTAATCTTAATCCAACTAACCATATGCAAATTAATTTGGTTTAATGAAGAATATTTAAGTTGATTTTATGTTTTAATTAGGTTAAGGTATGAATTAAAGAATTAATTAACCATTTATATATCACCTTAAGTTAACTTTAATAATAAGCCAATATGATAAAACCACATGAAAAGTAAATTTGCAATGCTCCTAAGAAATGAAAGGGGCCTAATGCAATTGGCTTATGATTAATAGTTAATTAAGCTTAAGGGATCTCACTTAATTACTTTTATGATTTTCTCATACATGTGAGCCAACCATAATTTCATCATCTCTCACTTTGGGTTATTGAATATCCAAAGAGTTACCCAAGGTTAATTAAAGGTTGCTTAGGTGTGGATGAATTGATTTTTTGATTAATTTCATTAAGCCTTCAATTAATTGATTAAACACTTTGGTTATATTTTAATTTAGTGATGAAATTAACTTAGTGGAAAGGATCAAGGGCAAGGCCCCAATCTTAATCCCTAAATCATTTTTAATATTCATTTAAATTCTAATTTCCTTATCTTGAAGATTAATCACTTAATTAATCAATTAATCATTCCACTAACCATTAATTAATTTAATTTTTAAAAGTAAAGAAAACTTAGGAAATGAATTAGGAAAAGTATCCCCAGTCAAATCCCCTAAGTTATCTTACTTTTCAATAGAGGTAACTAAGTTTAAATGATTAATCAAGCTACTGTTCATTCATTAATTATGATTAATTAGATTAAGAGAGTGATTAGGGCTTATTCAAGTGATTTTCTTAATTAAGTAATAAATAAAATTCCAAAAAAATAGAGAGACAGAGGTCATCCCCCTAAGTATCCATAAAAAATTTTATTTAATTAGGGCTTGATCAAGTGATTTTCCTAATTAAGCTAAAATCACTACTCAAAATTAATTAATTATAATTTCCTAAATTTTGCTCTGAAATGTCTTCAAAATGAGCCTAAGTTTATATGTTTTGGATTTTTCTATAATTAGTTATGATTTTAGGAAGCTTTAGGATTAAAAACCAATTAATTAGCCATAATTAAAGCTTTAATTCTATCAAGCCACGCTGCTGTGTGCTTTCCATGGCATAATGAGATTGTAAGCATTCACAATGACTGCAGATTCTTCATCCATCCGATCAGATCGGATGGATTCATCATGGGTTAAGGGAGAAAAAAGTGAGGATCTACCTTGATCTAATCACAGCCATTCATTCCAATCACATGGAATGGATGGTTTATGATCTTCCATCTTCATGAGCAATGAAAGACGAGCATCATCCATCTTTCCTCATTCGATCTGAGCTCACCGGAGCTCGGATTGGGATCAAACTGATCCCACACCTTTGAAAGGAGGGGAATGCACATCCAATGGTCAAATTCACATGAGATTTGAATTTAATTCACAAAAGACCAACCCATTTTGCATAGCTTATAAAAAATTACCTCACCGAGCTAATGTTGGTTGGTCAGGTAGCTTCACCTGAGGAGGCCTTGTTGAAGAAGTCCGGGCTTGATTTGGTGTGGAATGCTCTATGGACCAAGCTCCACTCCTTTGGTGTTTGGTCTTGATCGAACTCACTCCTCCCATAGCTTGGAAGCTTGGGAATTGATTCATTTGTGTTCAACTAGGTATGGAGATGATGTGGCTAAGAGGAATTGAGATTTGATTGAGAAATGAGGGAGTATTGCTCAGGATTGTGTTGTCCTTTTTCACTGAATGGGAAATGATTGAGAGGGAGGATGCTTGGGATCACTGGGGTTTTAATTGGCTTGGGAAGTCTCTTACAATATACCTTCACTCATGGATGGATGATAGTGTCAATTTTCACTTTTGCTATTCTGCCACTGACTTCTTCAAGTTGGTGGCATGCCGTGGATGGGAGGGAGGTCGCCTTGGATCCATTTTGCAAGGGTTGCAAGGTTTTGGATCCAATGGGTGCTCAGTTTGAGTTGGAGGTGAGTCAACTCACCTCCTAAAGGTCCTTCATGGTAGTTAGGTGGCTAGGTGGGTCGGAGAAGGTTTTGAGTGAAGTGGTCGCCATGGGGATGGGAGTTGTCTTAGCTTGGATCCATTGGTTTGCTTAAATCCCATGGTTTGATGGCTAATCCCTGGTGGGGCCCACTTAGCTTTTTGGGGAGGTCTTGGGTGACTAGGAGAGTTTAAGTTGAGTTAGATCAGCCCACAAGATTCCATAAATTGGGAGTGGTTTGGCTTAGATTTCAATCAAATGGATTTTGGCTAGGTTGGGTTGGGTTGACCAATTGGTCAAATTGGGTCAAACCAAGGCTTGAGCTAGGTTCATATGATGATTTAGGATGTTTTGGTTCAATTGGTTTGAGTTGGTTTTGCCTAGGTTTGGATTTGACTCATTTGGATTCAAAAGGGTCAAATTGGTCAATTTGACCAATTTGACCAATTTAGCCAAATTGGGTTAGGTTAAGAGTTGATTCAAGTTCAATTGGTCAATTGTAAGCTTTGGTTTGATTCAATTTGGATTTATTTTAAATTTTAGCCAATTTGACCCTTTAGGTCAATTTGGGCTAGGTTGGGTCAAGTTGACCAGTTGGTCAACTTGGGCTCAATTACGACTTTGGTGAAGTTAAATTATTGATTATGAATGGGTTTGAGTCATTGGTTGTAATTAATTTGGATCAAAATATGATTTGACCTATGTTAGCCTTTTAGGCCAATTTGGATCAACTTGGGTCAAATGGCTAATTAGGCTTGGTTTAGCTCAATTGATGGTTATGTCATGTTCAATCATTGATTATGAATGGATTTAAGTAAATAGTTTTAATCAATTTGGCATATGGTAGATTTTGGCTAGTTTAAGTTTCATTTGGGTTAAATATTGACATGGTAAAAGGCTGGGTTTGACTTGTTTGACCCAATTCAATACAATTGATCACCCCATGATGATTATTGATCATGATTAAGATTTAGATAGGCTTAGTTCAATCTAATTTGAGTTGGATTAGAACTTGGCTCAAAAAGGTCATTTATATCACTTTAGGTCAAGTGAGCCTAAATGGGTCAATTGGCTTGATCAAGGTTTGATTCAAGTTTAGTTGAAGTCATATATGATCCTAGGATTGAAATATAAATCCAATTTCAATTGGTTTGGAGCCAAGTGGGTTTCGGTTCATATGACAATTTCAAGCTAAAGGGGTTAACTTGGGCTTGATTTGGGTTGACTTGGATTTGGTTTTATAATGGTGGTTTATGTTTATATTAATCAATGATTGTGGGAATGATTGAATCAAGGAGAAATCCATGGGTTTTGAGTTGATTTGAGTTTCATTTAGCAAGTTCAAGAATTTGGCTAAAAGGGCTAAAATTGGGAATTTGATTTGATTTGGATTTGGTTTGGACCATTTGAATTTATATTTCATTTTTATTTATGAATATAGATGAAGATATAAATATGTTATGATAAAATCACTTGAGTTTCAAGTGATTTGGAAGCAAATTTGACCAAATTAAGGGATGTAGGTCAAAGAGGCTAACTTAGATTTTGAATTAGTTTGATTTATTTTTTATTTGGTTTGAAGGGTTTGAACATGGATTTCATTTATATTTGTGAAAAATAAATGAATGAATGAATGATTCATAAAGAAATCGATCAACTTTGAGTTAGTTTGAAGGAGTTTTGACTTATATAAGTTGGTTCATATTTAGGAAGAGATTTTGGAATTTGGACTTAATCATGGGTTTCAATCATTTGGAGTTTGGAATTAAGTTATAATTTGGAATTTGATTTAATATTGAATTTGATAATTGAGAAAATCAATTGGGTTGTTGATTTGATTTATAAGGCTAAGTCCATAAGATAAAATCAAAGGGCTTAGGAAGGGATTTAGAGTTTGAATTTAATGATGGATTTCAATCATTGGATAGTTGGATTTGACTTTGGAATTTGAATTTAAATTTGAGGTTTGGTTTGAAAGAAGGAAGCAAGGATTGGGTTTGGGCTATAGGGAATGCAAGTCCTCCTAAATCCTAAGGCCCTACTTAACTCTTCTAAGTCTCTATGGTTAGTTAGTGTTCACCTAATCACTAGAAGTAAGACTAAGGAACTCTTAGTGTCTATAAGAGTCCTAGATCTATGATGAGGAAGTTGAGAGGCTCACCCAAATGAGGGTCAACAGATGTTTAGGACTTAATATATATATGATGGAAGAAATGAACAAACATGTATCATGTGATAGTAATCATTCCATTAATTAATATACCTTTCTTATTGAATAGGTTTATTTAAAGTAAACTTAAACCTAAGACTAATTAAAATATGTAATAAGCCATTCACTAAAGAGAATTCATTTTATCAATTTACTTTAGATGTGACTTAAGGTAGGGATAAAAAAAGATTCTTTTCTTTTATAACACTTAGTTATTTTGTATAAATAAACAAATAAAAGAAAACACTAAGTAAAATTTACAAATCAATTAAATCACTTAAAGTGAAATCACCCATTATAATTAAATCTCTTCATACTTAAAGAATGATAATTGTAAAGCCTAGTTAGGACATATCACACAAGCCTTAATACACACACATTAAATTAAGTCACCATTTCTAGCTTTATGTTAGGGCAGTGCATGGTTTTATATATGCTTGTTTTGTGATGTACTGTTGTAGGTTGGACGTTAGGGTGTATATTTCGTAGACTAGATGTTAGGCCGTGATTAGCCTAATCATATTTTCTATAGGAGATTATGCTTAAGGGGCACTTAAAATAAATATAAATGCTCTCTTTTGCAGGTTGCTTAACCCCTAAGTATAATATAAGTTAGGATAGGTGGACTTGGTTACCCATATGTAGGGTGATAAGTCCAAATTATTCATATAACTGCTTGGGTAGTATGGTGTGTTTAGCTAACACTTATTTCGCAGGTGTAGTTAGATTTACTTTTCTTATTTTAGATATAATTTTGCATTAGGAATTTGGCTAAGTGTTATGTGGGTTAAGTGATAACCAAGGTTTAATCTTGGGGTGTCATGTGATGCTAAAAGCACCAAATCAAATGAAATAAGAAAATGAAGAAGAAGACTTGAAGACCCTCCCCTAACTTTTTATCATTTATAATTTGTAATTATTCTTTCATATCCAGTTGTATAAGGGTGAGCTTGGCTACCCATTTTTTCTTTTATGCGGTACACCAAATGCCTATTATTCTTTTACGTTGGATTTATAAATTTATTGATGATTTGTTTACATTGTAAATAGAAATGACATGTTTTCTTAGTTTCTTCATATATGATGATTTAATATGTGGCCTGGATTCGATTAGGCTCTTAAAAAAAAATTAATCTTTCTACCCCAGCTACAACTCACAACTAAATTTCTAAATAATTCATAACCTCATTTAAAGCCTAGGTATTAAATCAAGATAATTAGAAGATTTACTAACCCCTTAGTTGAATGTTGTATGCTTAATATCATGCATATCATCTTGTTTCATTATTACTAAGAGAGGATTTCCATCATTGCACGATAAGGGAAGACTTGACCTTTGAGGGTCTCCCTTGTGATGGAAAACATCTCTTTCTCTCTGATTTAGCCAATAATCCTATTTTATCATGCATTTAGACATATAAAATCCTATAGCCTTTATCAAAATGAAGAGTCCAAAATCAAACAAAATTTGTTAAAATTTGCATTAGACTAAGTCATTATTCATACCACTCATGTTCTAGTCTCTTAGGGAGTGGGTTTAAGGACTTTAGTTTCTTTCTAAATAATAAATACCTAACCATCTTGCAAATTATATGACTTAACCACATGGTTTTAAAATGTATGAGGAGTTAGTTACCACTCTGTGTTATAAGTCTAGCGGTGGTTTACCTCTCTTGTGGAGGTAAACAATATACCCATTTTTGTCTTAGATTAAGATTTGGCCCTCGCTAAAGCTCCTTAGATTTAGGATCTGAGGTTGATGTTTCCCCTTGGGCTACAAGCATAAATCCTCACCTCTTATGCATTTTCACAATCTTGAATTGTGGGATTATAAGTCTTAGTTTTTTAATAAAATTTCAACTCAAATATATAATTCTCCAATTTCAAATATATAGCCCAACCATAGATAGTTTGGATGCTCACTAGGTTCCTAGTATCATGAGCATCCCTACTCATCTCCTTTTGGCTTTGATAACAAGTCTCTCCTTTTGATCTATCCCACTTGATTTTCTAAACATAGCTAATTTATTGATTATCCTATCTTTGAAATCTTTGAAAATAATAATTGCCTACTTTAATCAAGAGTATTTCTAAGAAACTCACCTTCTTTATGATGTAATTAATTATAGGGGCTTGCCCCCATAGGGAACTTTAGAACCTAATTTAAATAAGCCCTACTTTATTCATCCATGTAAAGTAGGGGAAAAATCTACATTTGAAGACCCATCATGCTTAGGAGTCCTTAGGTGATTAGGTCCATCTAGGTAGTGATTTCTATCTTTCAAGATAGTGCAATATTCCTTGATGTCATATCACCTTAATAAGTACACTCACATCTGTGGTGTCCCCATACATATTTAAAAATAAATATCATGATTTTCTACTCCATGATGTTCCTCTCTATCTCTAGTAGACAATTGTTGTCTCCAAGCATGGATAGTGGACATGTATTTCAAATAAGTCCAAGACTATCTCTCCTTCCATTGGCACTTAGCATTTTTCATTCTTAAGCTAACCTAGCCAACATCCTCTAGGTTTTAGGACCTCACTCCTTGTAGGTCTTAAAACCCCTATTGGGTTTCCCAATAGGTGAAAATAAAATTAACTAATGAAAGAGATGATGAAATTTAGAACCTCCCCACTAGGTCAGGCAAGGTTCATTCCAATATTTAAGAAAATAAACTCTTTTGTGAAATGTCACTTTCCAAAAGCACTTTTTAAAAATTCATATAACAATAGATTTTGCATAAAATTCATATGAAATTTTCAAAAAGTACAAAATGCATATAACCAAACCTCATCTAACAATCCCCATGATTGTTACATGGAGGTTCTTTTCAAAATCAAAATCCAAACCATTTTTCAAAAGCATCTTTTTGAAAATAGTTAACCCTATTCAACATACTCAAATTTGTTGAATGAAGATTCTATTTTTAAAAATCATAGCATAAAATTGAAACTCCACTTAACATATTTCACATATGCTAGACTTGGAGTTTCCCTCTTTTTCAAAAGCACACTATTGAAGATAACCACCTTCATTCAACATGCTCAAATTTTTTGATTGAAGATCCTTTCTTCAAATAAAATCATACCATAAAATTGAAACTTCACTTAACATATTTCACATATGCTAGAGTTGGAGTTTCTCTCTTTTTCAAAAGCACTCTTTTGAAGATAACCACCTTCATTCAACATGCTCAAACCTGTTGAATGAAGATCCTATCTTTAAATAAAACCATAGCATAAAATAAAAACTTCACTTAACATATTTTACATATGCTAGAGTTGAAGTTTCCATCTTTTCAAAAGAAAGAGATCACACACATAGAATCATGACTCCATTTGACATACCCAAAATTTTCAAATGAGAGTCCCATTCCAAAATTCACAAATACAAATTGAACTCTATTTAACATAACCAAATTTGTTAAATAGATTTTTCCTCTCTCAAACAAATCATAATCACATTTGATTCCCACATAACATACCAAATTTGTTAAATAAGAATCCCATTTTACAAATAATATCACTTTTGATTCCTACTTAATATATCAAATTTGTTAAGTATGAGTCTCATTTTCAGAAATCATATCACATTTGATTCATACTTAACATACCAAATTTGTTAAGAGCCTCAAAAAATCATGTCATTATTTGATTCTACATACCAAATTTGTTAAGTGAGAGTCTCATTTTCAAAAAATAAATCAAAACACATTTGGCTTCCACTTAACATACCAAATTTGTTAAGTGAGAGTCTCATTTTCAAAACACAAATCATAATCACATTTGATTTCTACTTAGCATACAAAATTCATTAGGTAATATTACCATTTTCAAATCATGTCACATTTAATTCCTACTTAATATACTAAATTTGTTAAGTAAGAATCCAATTTTCAAATCATATCACATTTGATTCCAACTTAACATACCAAATTTGTTAAGTAAGAATCCCACTTTCAAATCTATCACATTTGATTCCTACTTAACATACCAAATTTGTTAAGTAAGAATCTCATTTTCAAATCATATCACATTTGATTCCTACTAACATACCAAATTTGTTAAGTAAGAGTCTCATTTTCAAATCATAAATACACTCCCACCAACATACCAAATTTGTTAAGTGAGAGTCTCATTCTCAGACACATATCAAACACATTTGGCCTCTACGTAACATACCAAATTTTCTAAGTAAGAAGTCCACATTCTCAAATCAACATATATCACACACATAACCCATCATCACAAGCAAAGATACTTTCACAAAATTTTCAAAATACACAATCAAAATCTCTTCTTAGCATACCAAAATTTGCTAAGTAAGGGTTTTCTAAATCAAAATTTTTAAACAAGATACATAACAAAAATATGTTTAAAAGTTCTCCAAATATTTGAACCCAACCCAACTTACTTAAATTGGTTCAGTATGGGTTCTAATTCAAAATCATATTGCAAAGTCTCTCCTCCAAATATCAAAAATCTCTCCAAAATTCAATGAAACCCACTTAGCATACCTAAATTTGTTATGTGTGGGTTCAAATTCCAAATTATAGAAGTTAATGATTGAAGGCAAACATCAAGGCAAGAGTCAACTCAATTATATTTCAACAAATGCAAAGTGATTTCAAGATGTCGCTTGTCCAACTTCTCCAATAGTGATCATGGCTCCTAGCAAGTTCATCTTCTCTTTCCCTTCTGATGTAGACTTGGCCTTGGATCAGACCAATCTCACCATGGTTGATTGTGCCAACTTGATCTATTTTGGTCATGGCTTTAAGGGGGTCCATATTACTTGTGAGGGGGTGGTCCTCACAACCATTAGTAAGGCGGGACAAACGTCACTCATCTTATTGGATATCCCTTCTAACTGAAGTTTTTTTATCAAGAGGAAGGTCAGTGGTTCCCATGCCCTCTCAATGTCGCCAGCACCATGTGTCCCTTCCATAGCTCTAGTGAGAGTTCTTACCTCCTCATTCATCACCTCAAAGGGGAAGGCAATCTTAGCCTCTGAGATAGTCTCCACTTTTAGGTACCATTTTATGCCTTGCTCACCTCTCACCCAAATACAATAAAAATTGAAAAGATTAAGCTGGGTCATGAGCGAGCAAAGAGAGCTTGATGTCGCTTCCCATATAGAGAGGTTCTCCCTGAGACCTCTCCACTGAGTGGTAGTAGTTCCACCCCTCTCATGAAGAGGAGGATTACCAGAGGAATGCTACTTCTCCTCCACCACCTGCATACCATGAGACAATGGCTAGGGAGAATAAGAGGCCCTACTTACTTAGAATGTTCTATGCTATCAGAGCTTACTGATGCTCAAAGTAAAATCTTGTTTGACTTATGATCCATGATCCCATGAGTGTTAGGGTGTGTCCATGAGAGAGAGAGTCCTGAGGCTCATATCCACCTTTAGGCAAGAGAGCAATGGAGGTATGTCAGGCATTCGACATCCTCAACCTTTAATCATCACCTAGTCAAGGTGGATCATTCAGATTGTTCTTCTGTCCATCATAGATAGAGAGATCCCGGTTGAGGGTAGTTGGTTTTCCATCATTCTCATCATCCACCATCACCATTTCACACATCTACCACTCGCCAAGGTTTAAGCCCCATCCGGGAGAGACTTCCTCCGGTGATGATCGCTATGGTCCCAAGGATCTCGCTCCATCCATTCCTATTGAGGTGAGATTGAGCTCTGCTGATCCCCTACCTTACCGTGGTCGAAGGAGTAAACCCAAGAGCATCATCGCACCTCCACCACATTATAGAGAGATAGGGAGTGAACATGTCCCTCATGATATTTGATCCTCAGTGAGGAAGTCTTGATAGTAGGCGTGTTGCATTGAGGTAGAGGAGTAGCAGCCTATAGTAGTTAGGTATTAGTCCTACAGCATATAGTAATCGATCAATAGATGACATATTAGTGACTACTTTGCAGAAGAGTAATTTTAGCCACTTAGATCAGGATGAGGATAGGGTCAGCTTCGATCTTGATGAGGATGACATGTTGGATGATATAGTTGAGGTCCACATGGTTGACACTCGATCCCACAGATGATCGGAAGAAGGTGTGCTCGAGGTGACACTTCACTTTCTTAGCACCTCCTCCAGAGATGATCACAATAGGATGGGAAGAAGATTAAGGAGTTGATGGTAATTTGCAGAACTCAACCCCCTTCTCCCATCAAATGACCCGAGTTGGTACATACCTTAGAGCATCCTAGTGCAGGAGAGATGAGAAGTTTCCATAGGAAGGTTACAAATGACACCTTCATGCATGAGAAGGATATCAAGCATATGGTAGAGTAGCAGGTGAGGAAAGCGATGGCGCAACCCCGGGGGAGCTCATCTATTCCAAAGGGTAGACCATACCCAGAGGAATTTGATGCAGTTCAAGGGTTTTATGCGCCTTCAAAATCTTTGATGGTAGTGGAACCCATCAAGACATATCACATTTCAAAGGTTATTGCAATGATGGAAGTGATGCATTATTATTGACTTTTGTCTGGTGGGTTGATTTGATTGGTATGCTGAACTTTCCAATAGTTTGGCAGGGACTTTTGCTAAGTTGGAGCACCTCTTCATGAAGAGGTTTGCTGGAGCTCATCAAAGAGTGATTGTAGGTGATTTTATTATAGTGACATAAGTTCCCAATGAGTCCTTTATTAATTATATGCTCAAGTGGCTCAACCTGAGCATGAAATATGAGTCGCAATTGTCTGAATAGCATGTCATTGAGATTATCCTCAAGAATATTCATGGCCTGGTTGCCTTCATGCTTAAGGGATTTACCATCTAGATATTTGAGAAACTAATTAACAAGGTGGCTAGCCTACAAGAGGAAGCCAAATAGTTACCCTTTCCAGACCAATCATCTCAGCCCAAGCCATAGAAGGTGTTCGAGAAGAAGCCATGGATAGTTGTGTTAGTGGATAGAGGAAAGAAGCCAGCTAGAGTCCAGTATGAAAGACCCTGAACTCAGCAGCCTCTTTTGCCACCTCTTCTACCACCACCTTGCCTATCATATCGCCACATATGGCCATTCTGCCATTATCAAGTAGCCTACCCGGCGGTATTCCTATCCCCCACTGCTATATTATCCACCTACTCTTGTTAATAGATTGAATAAGCCATATTCATTCAAGAGGGAGGTAGTTAGGAAAATCTTCAAAAATCTCTTGAAGAAAGCTGACTTTCAGCTACTATAGCCCAACCGTTAGAGGATGTGGGCAAGAGTAATGATTCTAACTATTTCCCCTATTGTAGCATGATTAGTCACGTCTTAGAGGATTGTATTATATTTAAGGACTGGCTTGAGCATAGCTACAAGTCAAGCATTGTACTTATCCCCAAGGAATACTTAGTAGAACAACCTTTCAGTTCTATTAGGGTAATGCTTGGGAAAACTTGGGATCCTCTTAAAACTAAAGAAGGTTGAGATATTTCTTTATCCCAAACCTCTAAAAAATAGTTTTTAAAATTAGGAAACTCTCTTTATAGGTGCCTGAGGTAGCTCAAACATCCAACATCAAGGAAGGTTTGTAAGTTTCCAAAGATAACTTGAAGAAGGTGGCAGCCCAGTAGTAGCAGCAATCCACCTTACTTGCATATGAAAGTTTAATAGCGCAACCACCATCCAATTTCAACACTCCATCCATAGTTGTAGCTATTACTACTTCATCCACTAGCTCCTCTTCTTCCAGCAGGAGCATTGTATTAGCTGACAATGGCATTAAATCCCTTACCATGCCTCCTTCATTAGATTTCTATCATGTACCTCCACCTAAAAGAAATCAATGAAGAAAGCTTTCACTTACATATTGTCCACTTTTGATACTTTAGATTTTATTCCTCTTGAAAACTCTCCAAGTCTAGAAACTAATAATGATAGATCTAGTCATTTTGATCCACTCTTTTCTGATTCAGAATCAAAATTTCCTTTTCTGAATCAATCGGGTTCACCTCTTGAGATTGACTTGGAGTCAACGACTCCAAGGATCCTATAAGAGAAGCTATAGGTATGCCTGATGAGAAGGTAGAACTTTCCATAAGTTCATCATTCTAAGAAATCACTGAAGTCAACCTATGCAGTGGTAAAGTTCTACCTCCTAGGGTAGCACCTCTCGATAAGGGTAAATAAGTCATTGGTTCTAGTGAGCAGATAGCCCATCCACAAAATGCTCCACCCATGGATATGCTTGTGGAGGACCAAGTCAAGGTTGATTACAATGTTCTAACACATCTTAGAAAGTTGCCAACTAAGTTAAGCATATATGATGCCCTTGTCTTGTCCAAAGAGATAAGGGAGTATCTAACCAAGGCTCTCTTTGATCTAGAGATAGCTTAGCTCAGTTGATCGCTACTAAAGAGGAGGCACACAGCTCAAAGGAAATCTTAGGAGTTACATTCAGTGATGAAGACTTGCTTCTAGGAACTACCAAGCACAACCACCCTCTTTACATTATAGTGGACGTTGGAAGATACAGGATATTAAGAGTTTTGGTTAACCAAGGTGCATCAGTCAACATCATGAGTTTAAGAACCCTTTCCTACTTAAGGATCGACATCTCTAAACTCCAAAAAATAGGATTATGTTGAGTGGATTCAATGAACAAGGTGAGAGGGCCTTAGGCTCCATAGTGCTGTCATTAAAGATAGATGATTAGAAGACTGAAGCCAAGTTTCATATCATAGACTTGGATACATCTTTCAATGCTTTGCTTAGGAGACCATGGATACATGAGAACAACATAATTTTATTCTTTCTACATCAGTGCATGAAGTTCATAAGAGATGAAATTGCATACTGTATCAAAGGAGATCTCAAGCCCTTCACAGTTCATGAGGTCGGGATATATGAGGATGCAACCTATTTTCATCCCCAAAATCAACAAGTCCATTCTCACGAATCTAGTCAAGATTTCTAAGAAAGAAAAGAAAAAGAATTAGAATTAGAAAATAAAAAGAAAAAAGACTTAGAAAAATAAAATAAAAGAGAGCGAGACATGGACTCAGGGGAAGATATAGAGCCTAACATTAGATTCAACCCATAATTCGTTACTCCATTTGAACACATGGGTAGGATGACCTGACCTCCACCAGGTAGAGGCAGAGGACATTTCAGAGGCAGCCCCCAAGGTGGAAAGTTTCCCTATTTGCCACCCAATAGGAGGTATGTCCCGACCACCGAGGGACACGCTATCCATATAAACTTAGAATCTAGTTCGATTAGTCTTATATGGTTAGCAACCGACTCTTCTTAGCAACAAATCCCGTTTAAGGTGATGTTGGAGCATGATAATGATGAAGACCGGCTCCAAAACATAAATATATATATCCAAATGCATATGGAGTCGGTTAAGAACCTTAGTTCTAACCCCACTTTCTTCCCAGTTGAGGGTTTGGTAGTTAAAGTCATCCACATATGGGAGAACTCAAAGATTCTTTTTGGGAGCATCATCCTCAAGTCAAGAAGCTTATGTAGAACTTGAGGATGATTCATATAAAGATTTAATATAATGATGACAATCATTACCAAAGTAGACATCCCTAATCAAGACCAGGACTAGGATTCTGTACAGTGGGTCTACTCAATGATGACAATCATTGCCTAGTCATCACCAATCATTTTGAATATAAGAGGTTCTTTTCAAATCATACTAACTCATATGAGGAGGTGTGTTTAGAAATTTCAGATGATCCAAATGATCTTGAAGTCAGAGATGCACTTCCAAAGTTTGAAGATAAGATTAGGTCAACCATCGATGACCTCAAAGAAATCAACTTGGAAATTGAGGACAAACCACATTTGACATACATCAGTTCTTTGTTGAATGATACTGAAATTGATGATTTAGATAGGCTATTGACTGAGTTTAAGGACTACTTCACATGGAGTTACAAAGAGATGCCTAATTTATCTCCTAACATAGCAGTCCACAAACTAATAATAGAGCCTAGTGCTAACCCTATCAAGCAAGCTCCTAGATGCATACAATTAGATACTAAATAGCAGGTCATTTCTGAAGTTAAGAAATTGATCGTTGATGGCTTTATCAGGGAAGGAAAATATCATACCTGGTTAGCCAATGTCATCCTAATTAAGAAAAATAATGACTAAATTCGCATATGCATCGATTTTAAGGATCCAAATAAGGCATATCTTTAAGATGAATTTCCACTACCAATCTCAGAACTAATGATGGGCATTGCGTCATCTCATACAGTCTTCTCTTTCATGGATGGCTTATCTGGTTATAACTAAATAAAGATGGCCCCTAAAGATGAAAGAAATACTATGTTTCGAACCCTGATCAGAATCTTTTGCTATAAGGGCATGCCATTCGGCCTTAAAATTGTCGGTGTTACATACCAATGGGCTATGAATTAGATCTTCAATGAACTCATTCATCATCAGGTCTAATGTTACGTCAATAATCTTGTAGTCAAGAGTAAAGAAAAGGAAGACCACATCTTTAACATGAGAGCAGTTTTGAATAATGAGATCCTGTGCATTTGGAGTAGCTTCAAGAAAATTCTTTGGGTTATTTGTTCGGCATTGTGGAATAGAAATCGGTCCGGAGATGATCAAGGCGATATTAGAAATTCCACCCCCTAAAAGTCTAACTCAACTTAGATCATTTCAAGGCGGTTAGATCTAAGATCAGGTTTTAACTATCGAAAGATACTAGCCATTATCAGCACTTATCAAAAAGGATGCCAAGTTCAAGTAGGATGATAAGTTCCAACATTCTTTTGAAGACATCAAGCACTGCCTGATGATGCTGCCAGTTCTAGTAGCCCCTATCCTGGGCAAGCCAGTGATACTATATACTACCACATTATATGACTCCCTTGGCACTTTGTTAGCCCAAACCAATGATGAAGGGAAGAAGAATGCACTTTACTATCTTAGTCATTGTCTAATCCCTGCAAAGGCAAACTATCCACCTATTAAAAAGCACTGCCTAGCTTTAATCTTTGCATCCAAAAATCTACGACACTACATGCTTTCTCATTAGGTGAGCTTGATCTCTAGGATCAACCTGCTGAAATATATCATGGCACGGGCGACGCTATCCGGACAGTTGGCATGTTGGTCCATGATTTTTTCATAGTTTGACATTACTTTCATACCCCTCTATGTGGTGAAAGGACAAGCACTAGCAAACTTCTTAGCAGCAAACTCACTTCCTGTTGATTCTTCGATTAGTGTTGACCTCCCTGATGAACAAATCATGAACTTAGGGGACACTAACATTCACCACTAAGAGATGTATTTTGATGGTGCAGCATTCTTTCAAAAGAGAGAAGAACCATGATCTACTCTTCTAAGGAAGGTAGAGTGCGAATAGTTCCTCACAACTTCCCAGACACTGATATTGATGAGATTCTCATATCATCTATCCAATCCATGCACCAACAACGAAGCCAAATATGAGGCTCTAATTGTTAGTCTAGAGTTAGCCATTACACTATGCATCTAGAGTATCAACATCTTCTGGGATTATTAACTTGTTATCAACCAAATTGTTGGGTCTTATAAAGTTTTAAAGCCTAAGCTCCATCATTACCATACAAGTACACATGGAGTTGTTGGCCCAGAGGTTACCATCTACAAGATTCCTCGAGAGAAATGAATAGCGATGCATTAGCCAAGCTCAAAGAGTTGGCATGTATGAAAGATGAGTCCATACAATATCCAAAATAGACAAGTCTTATCCCTTATTGATGAACTCATTGAGAGACTCTCTAAAGGGAGGTTATTGCCAAAAGGACAAGGAGCTAGATTGGAGGCAACCATTCATCGATTATCTAAATATTGGTAAATTATCTCAAGATAAATCACTATCACATCAGGTGAAGTAAAGAGCTCTTTCCTACACTCTTGTAGATAGCACCTTATACCAGCAATTTTTTTTATCATAAGTGGTTATGTTGTTTGGACAAATATGAAGTCCATAAGATCATGACCGAGGTACACTCAAGTTTATGTGGAGATCAATCAATTCAAAGATGAAAGCCAAGATCAGACTAGATACTAGCCTTCGATGATCACAAACCGCATGGATGTAGCTAAGGGATGCCACCAATGTCAAGTGTACGGTGTGGTCTTACACCAACCACCCAACATTCTACATCCTAAATTGGCCTCATGGCCATTTGAGTGTTGGGATATCGACATAGTGGGTTCGATCAATCCTCCTTCTTCCAAAGGACATCGGTTCATTCTAGTTGCCACCGACTACTTTTCTAAGTGGGTGGAGGCAATCCCACTCAGAGAGATCAAAACTCATGTGCTAATTTTTAGAACCATATCATATATAGTTCGGGTGCCTCGATGAATTATATCCATAATGGTACTATTCAAGAGCACTAAAATCAATAGCTTTGCTCGACACACACAACATAGATTGAGATATTCTACCATCTATTACCAAGGCAAATGGCTTAGCGAGCCTTCAACAAAACTCTCATCCATAAAGACACTTATGACAAAGAAGTGATAGTGGCATTTAGTTGAAGCCTCAGGCTTACCACCACATACATAACTCAAACTCACCTACCCCATTCTCCTTGTATGGGTTAAGCAATTCTACCATTAAGTCCAACTCCATTTTAAAGATAGCATGGGTAAAATCACAATGAGGAGAATGCCAAGTTGGTTAGAAGAGCTCAAAGGTTTGGAGATATGCATGCATGAGAACCGTTATACAAAGCCAAAATGATTCAAGCTCATAACAAGTTTTCATCTAGAGCTTTTCAAGTAGGAGAGCTTGTTTAGTTCTAAGAGACCAATTATTTTTATCAAAAGATGGGAGGCAAGTTTGAACCCACTTGGGAAGGCCCTTTTGCCATAGAGAAGGCCTACCAAGGAGGATCTTATCGCCTTATAAATAAGGGAGAGCCCCATGCTAATTAATCTCTACCTAAAGAAATATTATTCATAAATCTTGTTTCAAAATAACCATCAATAAAATTTCTTTCACCTCAAGTTCTATTTCTTCCATGTTGAGGAACAACTTTGCTTATGAATCTGCCATGATGTGTTTAGGGTAGGCGTAAGGAACCCAAGCAGTTTCTTATTCTTTAGTGACACAGCACCAACACAAACTACACACAACCACATATAAAACAAATGCATATCTTTTATCTTGGGCTATTTTGATGTGGGATAAAGCCCTATTACTCACTCATTACCGCTTTGTCACAGATGCTACCTTGCTGTGTCACTCTAGTGGTTACTTGTTGAGGATGTAAGTACGCTTTCTTCTAACTTGACCATTGCAACCGATGAGCACTTAGTTTGGTAGTCTTACACCTAAGCTACCCCATGTTGACTTTGTTTAAGAGGATGTAAGTCACATGATTTCTTCTTGAACTAGCCATCATGCACTAACTCAGTATATTTGAGGCTTAGATAAGTCCCCAGTGGCTCTTTCCTCGACTACTTTAAGTTTGTCCCCTTACACGAGACTCCCGCTAGTAGTCACCCAGTCAAATATCATCTATCCCAGATGAGATTATCCCATGATCTTTTTATCTATGAGATGTAAGTCTATAAGCCTTCTCTAGATTGATCATCACAAACGATGCACCTTAGGTTGGTTGGTTATCATGCTATGACCCACCCGGGATACACCACTCATGGCTAATGTCTATAAGCTTTCTCCTGAGTTGGCACCATATACCTATAGGCTTTCTTTTAGATCTGATAAAGCCCCAGTGGCACCTCCCCATGGGCACTCTATTTGGATCACATCCTTAGCACCCCATTTAGACTACTCTTATTGGACAGTCTTTCTAGTAGCCACCTGGTTGGAGAATTTATCTCAGGATATACAAATTCTCCTTGGTCCAATAAGTCAGAGAAGATATATGAGCTCTTCTTAGTATGGTCCCTCACACACCATAGTCCACAAATATATAAACATAAAAAAATATATATCTCTTGTGGATTAGGATCAAACCCCCAAATACTTTTCCCAAGTGCATCCTATCTTTAGGGCAATATCAGAAAAACTCCATACATGAATCATCTAACTACTTTTTAGTTGAGATAAGTCCCCGAGTTGGTACTCTCTCAGTAGTCGCCCTTAGGTCGGGTCTGACTTGTTGTGCCACCAAAGAGTCCCCTGGTCATCCTACTTTGGAAGATAAAATTCTATCATGCATTCTTTCCAAAGATGACACAATCGACCAACTTAGTTGATTTTTGTGCTATCAATCAATCACCCCAGTGGTCCCTTTTTTAGGAAGTTGTAAGTCTACAAGATTTCTTCCTAACTTGATCATTGCACATAAAAGGCATCCTTAGGTTGGTTAGGTCTACCCCATGAGTAGTAGACTATCCCATTGGATTTGTAAATCTAAGATAGAACTAGGATGATATTAGCCCCTTCTTAAAAGATCCATCTAAAATTAAATTGATCTTGACTATTTTTTAATCAATTTGAGTCCACAGTGGCATTCACTTAATAGTCACCTTAGGTCCGGTTTGATTTGTTGTGCTATCAAATGATCACCCCAGTGATTCCTGGTTTATGAAGTTATAAGTCTACAAGCTTTCTTCCTAACTTGACCATTGCACACTAAAAGGCACCCCTTAGGTTGGACAGTCCTACCTAATGGCCAGTGGGGTATCCCTTTGGATTTGTAAATCTAAGATAGGACTAAGCTGATATTATCCCCTTCTTAGTGGATCCATCGCACATTGATAGGGTCCATAAAATCAAAACCACCATCCTTTATTAATTAATTAAAACCAACTTATCAGGGATACATAAACCAAAGAAAACCATAAATTAAATCCACCTTATCCCTAGCGAATTCGAGCTCATATCTCTACCATATGTGTCCTCAGAAATCAAAATCATATCCTCTCCCGGGAGTCATCATAAGAACAAATCAAATCAAATTCTCATCCCTAGTGGATGCCAACCAAAATCATTCTAATGAAGCACAAATCATTCATCTATAGATTTCATAAAATTCAAATCATATCCTATCCCTAGTGGATCAAACCCGCTCCCAGTGGAATTAATCCACTCATCCCTGATGGTTATAAATCTAATCCATGATCTTTTCTCCAAATCATATCAAACTAACTCAAACACTTATCTTCCCATGGATAATTTGCCCCGCTTCCCTAGTGGAAGGTTCATACATCCTCAATGATCCTTCTTCCCTCTTATTCCTTGGCATAAGTTGAGTACATTGCACTAAGATCTTGATTTCATCTACATCTCAAGTTTAGGTAGATCATTTGTTAGTTGCATCCTTCGACGTTGTTGATCATCTTTCAACACCAATGTGTGGTTGCTAGTCACCACACCTATTGCTCTTGTTGACCTTACTTTGGAGTGAGTTCTCAACTTTCTCATCATAGATCTAAGACTCTTACATAAGAGTTCCTTAGTCAAGACACTTAGGATGAACACTTAACCAAGCCTGACTTATTAGACATCAATAATCCTTAGGGACTTAGGAAGACTTACCACCTATATTAAACCTAATCCATGCTTCCTTCTCAAACCAAATCAATTCAAATCCAAATCATAAAATAAATCCCAAATCAAGTGATTCAAACCCAAAATCAAATGCAAATTCCAAAATCCCATCCTAAGCCATATGAACCACCCTCATATACTTAGCCAAAACACCCTTTAAACCAAATCAAACTTGATTGATCTCTTTATAAATCAATCATTCCATCATTTATATTTACAAATATAAATGAAATATTAATTAAAATGAGCCAAATCAAATCAAACTAAATCAAACCAAATCAAGACCTTTCTTAGGCCATATGGACCTACCTCCATAAGCTTAATCAAATCTTAACCCAAATCAACCCAAACTCAATTGATTTCATCATAAATTAATTATTCCTTCATTTATATTCATTAATATAAATAAAACTTACTCTCTAATGGCCAAAAAAAATCAAACTAAATTAATTCCCCACTTAAGCCCTTTTGACCTACATCCTTAAGCTTGGTCAAATTTGCTTCCAAATCACTCCAATATCAAGTGATTTTCTCATTAATCATTTATATCTTCATTTATATTCACAAATATAAATGAAATATAAATCCAAATAGCAAAAACTAAACCCAAATCAAATCAAATTTCCAATTTTAGACTTTTTAGCCATTTCCTTGAACTTGGCCAAATGATATACAAATCAATTCAAAACCCAATCATTTCTTCATTAATCAATCATTCCTTCAATCACTTACCCAAATATAAACACAAACTAAAATTATCAAACCAAACTCAAGTCAATCGAAGTCAAGCTCAAGTTAGCTTTTTTGACTTGAAAATTTCAAATGAGCCAAAATCCTTCATAGCATAAATTGATTGTAGTTGAATTTATATTTCAATTAGCTCATATATTAGTTCAACTAAACTTGAATCAAGCCAAAACCAAACCAATTGACCCATTTAGGTCCACTTGACCCAAAGTGACCTAAAGACCTTTTGAGCCACTAATCCAACCCAAATTGATTGAACCAAGCCCATCCAAACCTCATATCTTGATCAACAATCATCCTAGGGTGATCAACTACCTTGAATTGGGTCAAACCAAGTCAACTTGGTCCTTTGACTAAGTCAACATTTAGCCCAACTAAAACCCAAACTATCCAAAACCCACCATAAACCAAATTGATTGAAACTATTGATTCAAACCCATTCATAATCAATGATTGAACATGACCAAAACCTTAGTTGAGCCAAACCAAGTCCAATTGACCATGTGACCCAAGTTGACCCAAATTGGCCTAAATAGCCAAAATGGGTTCCAAATCATTTATTGATTGACCAACCATGATTGAGTCAAATTGACCTTAACTTGACCAACTAGCCCAAATTGATCTAAAAAGGTCAAATTGGACAAAAATCAAATTAAACCCAAATCAAACCAACCAAAGCCTATAATCATTTTCAATCAACCAAATGTGAACCAACACTAACTAACCCAATTGGTCAACTTGACCCATTTGACCCATTTGATCATATGAACCAAAAAATTAAACCTAAGACCAAATTAATGAAACCACTTGACCAAACTCAAATCATCATTAACACTAATTTGACCAATTGTCAACCCAACCCAACATGAACCCATATGAACCCATTTGACCAAATGAAGCCAAAGCACAAACCAACCCATGACCCTAATGGCTAACAAACCCAAAATCATCCCAAATCATAAAAAGTAAAGTGGACCCCACCAAAAGAATTAACCATTGGACATCCTCATTTGCATTGATTCACAAGAAGTAATGTCCACTTTCTCCACTCATGGACAAACTCCTAACATTGCATCTCTACTCTCCCAACCCAAGCATGTGACTTACCATGGACCAAAAGAAGCACACTTTCTCTCCCTCACCAATGGCCAAACCCAATGGGTGCAAGGAATGGAAATCAGCACACCTCCAATATCACTTGAGATTCCTCCACCCTTCCTCCAACCTGTTGTGCCATGAGCTGACAAATCCAATGCTGATGATGGTGAATCAACTTCCTTCATCCATTCCATCAAATTAAGGGGTATACCCCTCAATCAAAGGATTCATTTCCATTCATACAAGTGTGTTCCCAAGTGTTTTTCTGAGAGCTTTGGAGCACCCAAACCTCCTCACATTTCCCCACGTGTAAATCAAAATAAGGCATCCCCAGATTCATACTTCTTCTCACCATCAAACTCATTATGCATGCACCATCTCCATACTTCTGAGCTACTCAATCATCCCTTGAGTTCCAGCTAGTGGAAGTCATAATTTGATCAATGAGGCTCTTGGCATGTGAGTTAGTTCACCAAATCCCCCAAATCAAGGCCCAAATCCTCAACAAAGCTTCATCTCAACTAGAGAAGCTACCTTCGATCAACCATTTTGACATTAGTTCCAATGAGGTCAAAAATTGATCCTTATGAAAATGGGTTGGTCTTTGTGAAGGAAAAAAAATGATCTCCATGGTTCTCTTTATTTTGCCTCCTAGAAGGTGTGAGATTGATTTGATCTCCATTTGAGCTTGGGTGAGCTCAAATCGAGTGATGAAAGATGGATGGTCTCCATCTCATGCACGGAGGAGAGATCATGGGTCATCTATTCAAGATCATGCGAATTGGCAGATCAGATGATTCCTCCAGTTTCTCCTTAATTATGGGACTTAGTCATGGCCATCCGATCATAGATCAGATGGTCCACGAGAAAGTGTGTCTACCACCAGCTGAATTGGCAAGCAGATGTGACTACTTAAAGAACCAATCCCACAATGCACGTGTGCTTGTCGATCGATGGTGCCGTGGTTTAATTAAGGTTGTTTAATTAATTTTGAAGTTTGAAATTTCTAAACTTCATAACTAATTATAGAAAAATTTTAAAAATATAAATGAATGATCATTTTAAAGGAATTTTAGAGGAGAATCCAAGAAAATTATTATTAATTAATTCTGAATAGTAATTTCTACTTAATTAAAATTTAATTAAAAATTTAATTAGCCTAATTACTCTTTGATTAATATACATTAATTTCAAATTTGAGATGTTTTAGGGGATGACCTTTACCTTCCTAATTTTTCTGGAATTTATTGATAGTTAATTAGGAAAATTGATTGATTAAGCCTTAATTATTTCCTACCTTAATTAATGATATTAAAATATGAATTAAAATAATTAATTTTATTACCATATGTTATTAAAGTAAAGTCTTAGAAATGGTTTGGTTTACTCTTTGACCATTTCATTAAGTTATCATTTGTTTCAAATTAATAATTTAAGTAATTAAGACATAATTAATCAATTAAAAGAAAAGGATCAAATGATTATGATTGGGATTAAGGCCTCTTCCTTGATCTCTTTTTAATTTCATTCAATTAAAATATAATCAAAGGATTTAATTAAATAATTAAGCTTAATTAAATTAATTTAAAATATAATTCATTCCTAACTTTGATTAATCAACCTTGGGTAGTTCTTTAGATGTTTAATAGTATAAAGATATTTAATAAAATTATGATTAGCTTACATGTGTGAGAAAATTATAAAAGTAATTAAATAAATCATTTAAGCTTAATTAACTATTAATCATGAGCCAATTGCATTAGGCCCCTTTCATTCTTTAGGAGCTTTGCTAATTTACTTTTCATGTGATTTCATATCATGTTAGCTCATCATTATTTAGTTAAATAACTTAAGGTGATGTAGGTAAGGGTTTAATTAACTGATTTAATTCATACCTCAACCTAATAAGCCATAAAATCAATTAATTACTTCATTAAATCAAATTAATCACACATGGGAATGGGATAGATTAGCAAACCCTTTTCACATCTAAACTAAATCAAACATGAGATAAAAAATCTTTAAGAAACTTTGGTTTATTTTAAATAAGATTATTGATATGATTATCCTTAGAATTAGTTGATTGAAAGAAATTACTTTATATCTTTCTTTCCAATCATTTTAAATATTGTATGTCACTTGATTCATGCATTTCTTTCAAAATCAATTAAAATAAATGATCTTTATGTCAATTTGCATGTGTCAACTTAATAAAAAATATGTGTATTATCATTAAATCCAATATATTTTCAAAGCATATTATGAATGATAATATGTTGTGCCTTTATATACATATAAAAGTGCATGTGAAGATAAGCTCATGTATAGTGAGTTTCTTCTTTCTCATTCATATGTCAATTTTCATAAATATGAATGTTAATAGGTATATTAGTCTAGAAATTTATGCGTCTTTAAGTAGCAAGAAGGTTCCTACCTCACTATTAACAATGGTGATGTACATTTGATTTCATTCTTCTTTCTTGACATTAGATTTGCAATAATTTAACTCATTTAAAAATTAAATTAAAAATCAAATCATTCTACATTTTTTTTATTCTTATATGTTATACATCCATAGTATTTAAGAATAGTATATTAGTTTGGACATCATATTTAATCCCCAAAATCTACTTCACCCCTTAGTATAAATGTTGATCACTTGCTTAAAAAAATTACATTAATGTGTATTTAAATAATAAATAAACATTTATAAAACATCCCTTGAAATTATTTAAGTTGTTAGACTTAGATGGCATTTCCAATATCTCTTTAATCTTCTGTCAATTTCAATTGTGGTGTAAATGAACCCAAAATATTAAGATATAATGATTATTCAATTTGATTGTATTACCTTAAATAAAAAAATCCTCTAAGTCAAAGAGATGGTCTACATTTTCTATTTTTTACCACAAGATCATATTAGCATTCAACTTGATGAATGAGTTTATCAAAGATTAGTCATTAACTATATATGCCATCATTTTAATGAAACATGATTAAAATAAATTTTGATAAAAAAGCAATGTTCCATCTTTATGTTATCTTTATTTGGCTATATCAAATGAATCATCTATGAAAGATAAAAAGATGAATATGTACCATGTTCTAGTATTGTAGTAATTCATCTTTTGATATACCTTATTAAGATCTAAAATTGATGCATATTTCTAATTCATTCTTCTTCTTTAACTAGAACAACATAACCAATGTGTGGTATTTTTCCTTATGAAATCATGATTAATTTTGACTTTAAATGATCTATTGTTCAATGTAATGATGCATCTAAGCTTGTTAGAGGTTAGCATGAATGTATGCTAATGAATGTACAATGTTATTGACCTCATTTTTAGAATGAACTCTCAACATCTCCATCTTTTACATAGGACTTCTCTTAGACTTTAAGAGTTCCTTAGTCTTAAGACACATCTAGTGATTAGGTGGACACTCTCATCTAGCCCTAGAAGACTTAGAAGAGTTAGCCATGGGAATAGGTCATGCCTTCGGGGTGTTAAGAAAATCTTTTACCCTTTAGCTTAAACTATTTCTCACTTTCCTTCTTTCAAGTAAAACTCCAAATCAATTCTATTTGATTTTATCAAACTCAAATCAATTCCATGATTGAACTCCATGATTGAAAGCTGTGATTGAAAGCCATAATCAAAATTCATCAAAAATTCCTAAGTTCTAAACACTTTCTTAAGGACTTAGCCAAAATCATGATTCAAACTTATTCAAATCTTTGAGATTTTCTCATGATCCATTTATATTCTCATTTATATTCTCATATATAAATGAAATATAAATTCAAACCAATTAAATCAAATTCAAAATTCCAAATCAATTCATGAAAATTTTCCTAAATTCCTTTAATTTTCCATTAGAGGACTTAGCCAAAATCAACTCTAAAACTTGATCAAATTAATTCAAATCCTTGGGATTTTCTCAAAACATTTTTGTATTCTCATTTATATTCTCATATTTAAATAAAATTTAAATAAAATTCATTTAAATCGAACTCAAAAATTAAATTCCAAATCTAAAATGCTTGAAATTCCCTTAAATCCTTTAATTTTTCATTAATGGGTTTAACCTAAACTTTGATCAAACCACCTCAAACTCATGGGATTTTCTCAAAATATATTTATAGTCTCATTTATATTATCATATATAAATGAAATATAAATATAAATCAACCCAATCCAATTCAAAAAATTAAATTAAAAATTAAAAATTCTCTTAAATCCTTTAAATTCCCTTTAATGGATTTAACCTAAATCATGATTAAACTCTTTCAAAACCTTAGAATTTTCTTATAATCAATTTATATTTTCATTTATATTCACATATATAAATGAAATATAAATTCAAACAATCAAAACCAACTCCAAAATCAAACTCAAATCAAATCAAGCCTTTCAAGCTAAAATCTTGAACTTAGCCAAAATCAATTCAAATCAAGCCAAACTCTTGATTTTCTCTCATGGTTCAATCAATCCTACAATCATGAGCTCATATAAATCCAAACTTAATCAAACAATCAAAACCCAAATCAAAAATCAAACCCAAAACTCCTTCATATTCTTCCTTTGAATATGAGATTTTCAAATGAATCAAAATCCATTTGACTTCAAACCACTTGTAAATGGATTTATATTCAATCATAAGTCAACATACAAGATCAATCAACTTCAAATCAAGTTTTGACCAAGCCATTTGACCCACTTAGGCTCACTTGACCCAAAGTGACCTAAAGTACACTTATGAGCCAACTTTTGATCCTAACCAAATTGGATTGAATTAAACTCATATATCCCTCTCATCTTGATCAATAATCATCATGGGATGATCAATCAATCAAATTGAATCAAACCAAGTGAAACCTAAGGGTTGAAAGTCAACACTTAACCTAAAATGAAACCCAAGATATCCAAATTCCACCATAGGCCAAATTGATTGAAACCATTGATCAAGTTCACTCATGACCTATGTTTGAACTTGACCAAGCCAACATTTGAGCCTAACCTAGCCCAATTGGCCCACTTGATTGTTGACCCATTTTGACCTAAAGGGTAAAAATGTGTCAAAACTTGATCTAAGCCAAATTGATTGAAACCAATGGGTCAAGTCCATTCCAAATCACTTGTGGAACTTGACCAAAGCCTTGGCCATAGACCCAACCTAGCCTCAACTTAGACCCAACATGACCAAAGGGGTCATGTTGAGCCAAAATTGAACCTAACCCAAATTGATTGGAAACAAAGATACCAATCCACTCCATATGACTAACCAAACCTAAACCTACCCTTGACCTACCCAAATAGGTCAAATTCAAATGGGTCAAATTCAAATTCAACTTGACCCATTTGACCTAAATGAGTCATATGAACCAAAACCAAATATACCAAAAACCAAACCAAAGGCACCAAAATATTTCAAATGGTCATATGAACTTGACCTAACCCTTGGTTTGACCCAATTTGACTATTGGTCAACTTGACCTAAGTTGACCCATTTTGACCTAAATGGGTCAACATGAGCCAAACCCTATCAAATAGATTCCAAATCCATGAAACTTGGCCAACCTATTTTCTCAACATACCAAACATACCCAAATTTAAAAATAGTAAAATGACCATTATACCCTAGGCCATAGAACAAATTTTGGCCCAGCCCATGTATTTTGGTCATACACTCATCACATCACTGAGGCTTTCCTAAAAGCTCAAGGGGACCTAGTGATGAGTGGTGCACCCAACCCAATGGGTTTGGTCAACCCATTTGGCCCATAGACCAAACCCCCACCCATGGCAAAAAAATTCAATTTTCAAACTCTCCCCAAGCTCAATTTGATGCACATGAGAGTTGCATTCTCCGCCAAACCAAACCATTTGCACATCAAACAACCTAAACATCCCACTCATGGGTCAATTGGATCAAAATGAAAAGCTCATATCGGTAGCCGATACCATAGATATACTCCCCAATTCAAAATTTTCTCTTCACTCATTGATGAGCCTAAGAACCTTAGCAACCATGAGCATCCCAAGTTCTAGAGAGGATTTGAATTCTTTTCTCAATTTTGCAAAGTGAAAAATAGGGGAGCTCATCCAATAGTGAATTTCCAAACTTAATCTCCTTCAATTCCTCTTGCACAATTGATCTAAGGAGCTGCTTACCCAAGCTTTCTCCAAGTTCTAGAGGCAAGGAGAACTCAATTCAATCAAAGCCCAAAGGATTGAAGAGGAGTTGGCCCATAGATCACTCAACCTCAAGTAATTAAAACTTCAGGCCACTCACCAGATGAAGCTCCAAGGGAATTGAGCATCGGTGAGATTAGATTTTCAACCACTTAATTTTCATAGGTGTTGGTCCTTTGTGAAAGAATTCATCATGGAACTTAGCTATTATTGTATTGGTAAATGCATGATGATGGTGTGGGTAAATTTTTTGCTGACCAGCTCAATCGGCCCTTCATGTATGGACGGATCTCATTCTTCCTAAGGGAGAATGAATCTCTAGCCATCCATCTTTTAGATGGATGAGATTATTACATTTATAATCCTTTATCCATTTTAAAACTACGGTGTATCCTCAACCGTCCATCTTTGATCACCAAGAATATTAGTGCATGCCGCCGCCTCTGATTTGACAACTTAAGTAGGTCACCGCATACGTAAAGCATAACGCACACATGTCATGCCGGAGGGATTAATTAGGATTAAAAATGTTAATTAATTCCTAATTTACTAGAAACTTCAAAAAAATCATAACTCCTTCAAGAAAAAAAAATATAAGGAAAAAATGCTATGGATAGATAATTTCATCAAAATATTTTAAAATATTTTCAATGAATTTTGAATTCCTTTTCTCTAATTTAGGTTTCTAGAATGTTAATTAGTTAATTATTCTAATTAAGTCACCATTAATCTCAAATTTCTAGGGTTCATTTTAGGGATGACCCTACCTCCCCTAATTTTCTTGAGATTTATTGAGGCCTTAATTGGGAAATTTCTACTCATTCCTAATTACCCTTTCATGTAATTAAGGTAATTAAGGTATGATTAGTGGATTTACCTGATTAAGTTTGATTAAGGTTAGATCTAGAGAGTAGGGTTTATGAATAATTTTGGGGCATTTCCCAAGCTATTCCCTAAACCCCTTTTCTTCCCTTAATCCCTCTTTAAGGGTTAATTCATTAATTCTCCCTTAATTTTCAAAAAATTCTAAAAGTTCTAGAACTTAATTAATCTACCTTGGGTAGATGCTTAGGTGTTTAATAGCCTAAGTCTAATTAAGGAAATTAAAACCCCTTTCATAAGTGTGAAAGGGTGTTTTAAAAGTACTTAAGTTAAACCTCTTAGCTTAATTAACTTTAATTGTGAGCCAAATTGCATTAGGCCTTTTCATTATTAGGCATTGCAAATTTAAATTACCTTGTGGTTTTATGTCATCTCATTGGCTCATAATTACTTAGTTAATTTTTTCTAAGGTGTAGTAAGGGTTAATTAAGCCACTTAATTCATACCTTAACCTAATCAATGCAAAAAATGGATTTAATTATCTAAAATTAAACAAAAATACAAAACACATGTGGAATGGGTTAGAGAAACTCATCTCACCTTTTCAAAATTTTATCAAACTTCAAACTAAACAAAAATCATTTTGAAATTCACTATAATTTATTCTAAACTTCTTTATTCCTTAAGAGTGTCTTTAGGATTTAAGTAAAGTGAGTTTATTTACATGCTTTCATTGTTTTAGATCTTTCCCAACATGTTAAGTTGTATGCCATGTGATTAATGCATTCATAATTTCATGTTTCAAATTTTAAAATGAAATTATTTACTTTATGTCAAATGTGCATGTGTTGGCTAAAGTAAAATATGAATTGCTATTATTACTACTAAATCCAAAGTATTTTCAAAACTAAATGAAACATCAAATCTAAAAGTGCTATTCTTATATTTAATTATAAGCTTGCATGTGATAGATTATAAAGTAATGTTTAGTGTATTTCCTTCCTTTCTTATGTTAGCATAGTTTTGAATAAGAGTTGGTAAGATGTAGGGTTCATTTGAAAAGGACACAACACTTACTTAATTCCAAACCCTATTCATCCCTATGCTCTCACTTAAGAAGGATTGCTTATACTTGCATGAATAAATTGCATAAACAAAAAATGAAACCATTAAACAACTTTTGCATATTTTTTCCATTTCATTTCCTTTATATGCATGTTTGTACTTAAGGAAAGTGGTATATTAGTCTGGACAACCCCAGGTTAAGCTTTAAGTATCCCTAAGTAGTCTTGTACCTTACACCTCTGTTAACAATGGCTTGTACTCACTTATGCCTTTCTTACTTTCATGCATGTATGTGAAATTTTGGATAAGGAAAACCTTTTCTACTTAAGAAAAATCATGCATATTCAACTTCTAAATTTTCTTAAATGGATTACTTAGCATGCATCATAAAGTGTGTTAACTATTCTCATTTGCATGTATAGATATGCTTAGGTCCATCCATATGCATGTTATATATGTTGGGAAAGAATTGAAGTGTGTTATGTGAATTTTGATTCATTTTATTTAATCTTAAAATGCCTTTCTTTTTGAAAAAGTTTGTTTAGGATTTATCTAAACTTAAGATTAATTAAAAAATGTAATCAAAACATTCACCTAAATGAAATTAAAATGTGAACTTACCATAGAAATTACTTAAGATTGGGAAGGAAAGAGATGTTCCCTTCTCTTTCCCTCTCTTTATAACTTAGTAATTAATTATAAGTTTCACTCAAATCAAATTAAAATATGAAATAAAAATAATCCAAAATACTTAAACAACTTAAATGAAACCCTCCTCTAATTTGAACATATTCTTCACACTTAGAAATCTTGAACCTAAAGTCTGAAGCTAGGCATATCACACAAACCTTCAAAGCACACACATTAGCTTAGGTCACCACTTCTAGCTTTAGGTTAGGCCTGTGCATGGTTTGATGTTATATTTTATTTTATAAAGAATGATTTAGACTATATGTTAGGGTGTATGCTCATAGAATGAATGGTAAGACGTGCTTAGTCTAACTATTCTTTTCTATAAGGGATTGTGCTAAAGGAGTGCTATCATAAATAAAAATATAAATACTTCTTGCTTGCAGGTGCTTATTCCCCTAAGAATAATCCATAGGTCAGGTAGACTTAGTCACCCAGGTGTGTGATAAGTCCAATATACATGCTTGGGATTTATGGTGTGATTTGACTAACCTTTATTTTGTGTTAAGATTTACTTTTCTTTTTTCATGTAAAATGTATATTTAGGATTTTGGAATGATTTGTTATGGGGATTAGATGAGCATTGGTCATAAGATCCTATCTTATGCACCATGTGAAGCCTTGGAGCATCCACCTTCCAACCATCCAAAGAAGGAACCAAAGAAGAAAAGAAGAAAATAAAAGAAGAAAGAAGAAGAAGAATAAAGCTTGAAGACCCCATAACAATGAATTCCTTGCTTAAATTATTTAATTCATTTGTAATCTAGGTTGTATAAGGGTAGAGCTACCCACATTTGATATTTTTTTGTATGTGGTGCCCGACCACAATGGCCATTTATTCTTTTTGCAATTAGCTTTATAAATTGATTGATGATTTGTTTAGCTTTTGCATTAAGTGGCATGTTTTTTTCCTAGTTTCTTCCTTGCTTTATGTATGGCTGATGGATGGATTAGGCTTTTAGGAAAAATAAATCTTTTACCCAACTTAATAATTCAAACTAAAAAAAATAACTCATAACCTCCCTAAAGCTTAGATTAAAATCAAGATAAAAGAATTAGCAACCCCTTGGATGAGCATTTCCTTATAATATCATGCATAAATGCATCTTATTTCACTCTTGATTGGAGGGCTTCCACCTTTGCCAGAGAACCTGGCTTGACCTTTGAGGGCCATGGTGGAAACTCACCTCCTACCTTCTCGTTGATTTTGGCCAATAATCTAATTTATCATGCATTAGTCATAAAAAATTTCTATTAGCTTGAGTCAAAATGATTATCCAAAAAGTGAAATAAAATGAAATTTGAAATGCATTAGATTTAGGTCATTTGAAGCATGTCCCTTTACATGATCTAGTCTCTTTAGGAGTGAGTTTCAGTACTTATATCTTTCTAAATAAAAATAGCCTAGCTATCTTGCATAAGCATAAAGACTTGCCTACATGTGCTTAAAATCATAGGAGGAGTTAGGCCACCCCCAGGCGGTTGTAAGTCCAAGTCGGGTGGTTTGTCCTCTCATGGAGGCAAACCAATTACCCATTTTTTTCACCTTAGATTTAGGTTGTGCTTTGGCCACCAAGCTCCCTAGATTTAGGTTCGAGGTTACTTCTCCCTTTGGGCCATAAGCATAATTCCTCACCTCTTAGGCATTTTAATCTTGTGTTAAGGAATCTTAAGTCCTAAATTCTAATGAAAATACAACTCAAATAAACTAAATCAATTTCTAAAATGTAAAGCCCAATTTAGGATAGTTTGAGATGCTCTAGTTTCCTATCATGAGCATCTCTTACCTATTCCCATTTTGGCTTCGATAATAACTCCCTCTTTTGATCAATCCCATTTGATCTTCAAATATAAACCAATCGATTGATAGTCCTTCCTATTGAAATCTTCAGATAATGATCATTTACCTTAATTAAGAGTTTTCTAAGGATCTTTAGGATGTAATTAACTATGGGGCTTGCCTTGTAGGGAACTTAATGAACCCGTTTAAAATAAACCCTGCTTTACTTTTTCCATGTAAAGTAGGGAAGAATCTCGTACATATGCACATCATCTTAGAGTCCTTATTGAGGTGATTGGTTCCATTAAAGGGTAGTGACTTCCTTTCTCGAGAAAGTACACTATACCTTGATGACGTATCTGATCACCTGAATAAGTACATCTATGGATCTGTGTGGCATCTTACCAAGATGAATTTTTATAAAGGTATCCTCTTTCTTTTCTCCCCACAGATTTGAAAGGCCACTCCCTTATAAGAATTTTTCTCCACATATTTTTTTGGTGACTCCACTGGGGATGGTTCCTCTCTCCATCTTTGGTAAATGATCATTGTCTTTGAGTATCGATAGTGGGTTTGTACTTTGGTATGAATCCAAGACTATCCTTCTTTCTGTTGGCACTTAGCTCATTTCATTCTTGAGTTGAGTTAGCCAACATCTTTAGGTTTTAGGACCGCATTCCTTGTTGGTCTTAAAACCCCTGGGTTCTCCAATGGGTAAAATGAAAAGATCTAAAATAAAAAGAAACATCTTTAAAGACTTCCTCCTTATCATTTTCATGATAAGGAAAGGTTCATCCTAAAATAATAAATCTTCCATAAAGAACTTTTTTTTCAAAAGCACCTTTTTCAAAAATGCACTTAATAAAATATTTTTTCACAAAATTGTTCACCTTCATTTAACAATTCACATAATTGTTACATGTAGGGATTTGCAAAAATAAAACTAATAACATTTTCCAAAAGCACAAATGAATATCTTCTTTCAATTCACTTTGATGAAGATTTCATTTTCAAAATAAAATGAACAATCATGTTTTCAAAATCAAAAATCATAATCATAAAATTTTCAAAAAACACATGAATTTTTTCTATTCAATACACTCACACTTATTGAATGGAAATTTCATTTGTAACCAAATTAAAAGTTTCAAAAAGCACATATGAACATCTTCATTTAATATACTTAGGTTTATTAAATGAAGATTTCATTCCCAACTAAAAATAAAATATCATTTAGGAAATCCTACTTAAGCATATCTCACATATGTTTTAAGTTGGAATTCCTCTCTTTCAAAAAGCAACAATCACATAAAAAATTTTCACATTTTCAAAAATAAAATTGATCTCCATTCTACATACTTAAATTTGTTGAATGGAGGTCCTCTTTTCAAAACATCAAAATCAA
The DNA here is from genome assembly GCA_021442155.1 of Cymbidium sinense. NCBI lineage: Eukaryota > Viridiplantae > Streptophyta > Magnoliopsida > Asparagales > Orchidaceae > Cymbidium > Cymbidium sinense. Next base: position 10,772,465 of record CM038231.1, on the reverse strand, counting down.
CAACAATATTTCAAAAAAATTTCAAAAAAAACACATTAGAAATTTCATTTAGCATAATCACATTTTGGCTAAGTGAAGTTTTCAAATCCAAATCCAAAATCAAAATCAACAATCATATTCCAATTTTTTTTTCAAACAGACATTTGGAATTTCAATTAGCATAATCAAATTTGCTAAGTAAAATTCAAAAATTCAAAATCAACAATCACATTTCAAAATTTTCTAAATACATTTGGAACCTCACTTAACATACCCAAATTTGTTAAGTGAAGTCTCCAAATTCAAAATCCAAAAATTTTCTAAACACATTTAGAATTTCATTTAACATACCCAAATTTGTTAAGTGAAGTCTCCAAATTTAAAATCCAATAAAATTTTTCAAACATGCACTTGGAACTTCATTTAGCATAATCAAATTTGCTAAGTGAAGTTTTCAAATCCAAAATCAAAATCAACAATCATATTTCAAAATTTTCAAAACACATTTGGAACTTCATTTAACATACTAAATTTGTTAATAAAGTTTCCAAATCAAAATTCAAAACTTTTCAAAACATATTTTGAACTTCACCTAGCATATTCAAATTTGCTAAGTAAAGTTTCCAAAGTCAAAACAAAATTTTCAAACACCTTTGAACTTCTTTCCCTTAGCATACCAAATTTGCTAAGGAGAAGTTTCCATTTTCAAAATTAAAAATGAAATCAAAATTTTAAACACACCATTTGAATTTCATTTAGCATACTCAAATTTGCTAAATGAATTTTCCATTTCACAAAACCAAGTGGGATTTTATCTTTAGCATACCAAATTTGCTAAAGTTGAATCTCCACTTTCAATCATTTAAAACAAACAAACACTTAGATTCCCTTAGCATACCAAATTTGCTAAGGATCCTACCCTTTTCAAAAATCAAAATTTTCCAAACAAATGAAACACTTAGGATTTTCTTAACATACCAAAATTTGCTAAGAATCAAATTTTTCAAAAATCAAAACAACACTTGGATTCTTCACTTTGCATACCTAAATTTGCTAAGTGAGAATTCTAAAATTTTCCAAAAATAATAAAAACAAAATAGAATGTTTAAAAAACACTATAACTTTCACTTCCCTTAGCATACCTAAATTTGCTAAGTAAGTGAAAATTCCAAAACATTCAAACAAAAATCATTTGACCCTTACTTTAACATACCCAAATTTGTTAAAGGAAAGGGTCCCCAAATCACAAAATTCAAATTAAAAAAAACAATGAACCTATGGAAGCATCCTATCAAAAATTTTGAATCCATATTTCAACATACCTAAATTTGTTGAAGTTTGATTCATATTCAAATTCCTCTTCAATCAATCTTTCCAAATCTATTTGAACCCCACTTAACACTTCCAAGTTGTTAGAAGTGGGTTCAAATTTTCAAAATTCAAAATTCAAAATCTATGGAGACAGAAAAATGATGCAAGTTCATTTCTCATTGAAGATTCTTTTCAGTGCAAGTACAATTTCAATTCCAATTTCAATCAATGCAATGGCAGGATCCCAAAAATTTGTCTTTACCTTCCCTCATGGCATGGATCTAGCTTTAGATCATGCTAACTTCCCTTGTTTGGATCATACCCATTATAGTAGACTCACCCTCTGATTCAGATATTTCCTCACTAAAGAGGAAAGTTGTGGCGATACAGACTTTATTCCAGATCTACGCATGAAGTTCAGCTCTAGTGGAAGTTTGTCCTCGAGTACATGTTGCCCCAAGGCTAGCATCACCCCATCTCATCCCCTCCAAGGGTAAGGCTCCATGGTTTCGTGGCTTGCCTCCCATACATTTGAGTATGGGTTAGCTCACACTACCTCTCATCCTACGCACCCAACAAGAAGAACAAGAACCGTATGGTCAAACAGGTTCCATACTAGATAGCCAGAGCTTGAGGCGCAGCCTAGTCGACCATGGATGAGTCTCCCATGTTCACTTCACCACTGTTATGGAAAAACCGCCATCCTCTCTCAGATCGATAGAGGATGCTAGAGGATCCGCTTCACCTCCTCCAGTGGTGCATCTACATAGCTTTGGAGTAGGAGGTCGTATGCCATCCTTCACTCTGTTCTATGCCAGGTAGGCGGAGCATATGGATGCTCGGAGTCGACTCGCTTGATTTTGATGATATGTTATCCCCATAGGTGGAGGCAGATCCATCGAGAGGGCCCATGAGGCCCATACATCATACATTTCCGCAGAGATGAGGTTCAATCACCAACCGCTTCACTTTGGGTGACTTTCCAGGCTTACCCATTGCATCATACGATAAGATTCCTCCTCATCAACCCACTGAGGGCTCTGTACATAGAGAGTAGGTGGTGTCTCCACCCCATCGCTCTACTCCATGTCCACCATCGCTAGTGTAGATTCTAGCATCACCCATTCCATCCAAAGCGATGAAGGCTGCATCCAGGTAAAAACATACCCCGTTGGTGATCCGGCTATAGCCAAGGGATCCTACTCCTCCTACACCACCCATTATGGTAGGGCCAAGCTCTCCTGCTCGACCTTCTACCCCAGTAGTGGTGTGGAAGGAGTGGCGACCCTGGAGCATCGTGGTCATTCCTTCACCAACTCCACCCATTCAATCAGATGTGGAGATGGAGATGAGTGATATTCCGATGATAGTTTATCAGTGAGGATCATCCCAAGATTGTTACCCTATTACCAACATCATAGGATTATCATTCTTCTAGTGACAGATTGACTCATTCACTCTAAGTGCATGATAGCAATCGTATTGTGCACGTGATTGACGATCATCATACCAAGTGAGATCAGCTCTGCATGATAAATCACAGTCAACCCAAGTTGTTTGTACCGAGTTAGATCGATCTTTAGATGAGATAGTTGCACACTATTTTATGGAGAAAAAGGAGATCTTAGGGTATGCATGGTCTGATGAAGAAAAGAGTCAGCTTTGATCCCAATGAAGATGACTTGATGGGGGATTCAGCTAGCATATGCATGGTCAATACTAGAGGTTCTCTTCTTAGGGAGTAGCAGGCCATGGAAGGTGATGAGGTTGATCAAGGAGACACACGTAATCAACCCATCACCTCTCAATTAAAGGCAAAAGATGAAGATTGATAGATGGCACAAGAAGGGACTTGTTGTGTCGCTTTTAGAAGCAAGCCCCTATAATTCATCCTAGTCAGTGTCGTACCTAGTGCATCTTAGATCCAAGACTCTACCTCCCAGAGGTAGCTAGCTAGATAGGAAGGTAGTGGATAGTACCTCCATACATGAAAAAGATTTAAAATCTATGGTTAAGTAATAGATGAAGGAAGCTTTGGCTCAAGCTCGGGGAGGATCATCGGTTCCAAGGGTAGACCCTACCTAGAGGAATTTGATGCCATCTAGTATCCGAAGGGTTTTATGCCTCCTTCCTTCAAAAGCGTTGATGGTAATGGGAACCCAAGGCATCATATAGCTCACTTCAGGGCTAATTATTGCAACACATGTGGTAGTGATGCTTTACTCTTGACTTTTGTCAAGAGTCTAGTATCTCACTTTTGATTGGTATGTTGAACTACCCAATGGTTCAAGAACATTTGTCGAGTTAGAGCAACTCTTCATCAAGAGATTTGTCGAGCTCAGAAAAGGGTTATCAGAGTGATCTCTCCCAACAACACTCATGAGTCACTTGATTATATTCTTCGATGGCATAACCCGAGTATGAAGTGAACCATAAGAACATCATGCCATCGGTGATTCTAGCAATACGATCCATCATGGCGATTCTTCATGCTTAAGGGCTTCACCATAAAGACATTTGAGAAGCTAATCAACAAGGCTAGTCTACAAGGAGAGGCCAAATAGTTGCCTTTTCTAGATCAGTTGCAAAGTAGAAATCCCAAAGGTTTATGAGAAGAAACAGCGAGTGTTGACAAGGGAAAATAGCTTAGAGATTAGTCAGGTGACCATGACCTCGTAGCCTCCACCTCCTTTGCCACCAGGTAATACTCAGGCCTCCACCTCGACCTCCCACAGCCCATACCACCTCCTTCCATACCACCATGGCATGCATATCCATGTGTAGCTAGTCCACCTACTCTTTTAGATAAGTTAAACAAACCTTATTCTTTTAAGAGGGAGGTAATCGAAAATCTTTAAGAATCTCTTAGAAACTAATTTTAGCTACTTGATAGGAGGCGGAGTAGGCAAAGTCATGATCAAAACCCTTACCACCCATATGCTAGGCCACATTTTGGAGGATTGCTTTACATTTAAGGATTGGCTTGAACATAGTTTCAAGACCAGTGCTGTCATTATCCCAAAGGAATACCTTGTGGAACAACCTTCCAATTCCATTAGGGTAATCCTTGGGGATACAAGCAATCCTACCAAAACCAAAGAAGGTTGGGACATTTCTTTGTCTAAAACCTCTAAGAAAATAATTCAGAAGATCAAGAAGCTTTCCCTTAGGTGCTGCTCAAACCTCCAACACCAAGGAAGGTTTGCAAGTTGCCACAACTCTAGGAAAGTGGGAGAGCAGCGGTATCATGTTAGATAGCCTTATAGCCACGATCATATCGGACTCACCTTTTTCGCTTCCACGGTGACTTCTTCATTTTAGCTAGTTCTTGTATTTCTTAGTAGAACTCTTGTATGGATAAGGGCATCAAATCCCTTACTCCACTCTTACTTGACTTTTTGTACCAAATACTTCCAAGAAATTGAAGAATAAAGCTTTGAATTACATTTCTCTTGATGAGTTGTCTTCTTCTATTCCTAATGATAACTCTTCAAGTCTAATAATTAACTATAACAATTTTGATCTTCCTCCTTATTTGAGTTGGACTTTCCAACTCGAATATTGTGGGTTCACCTCTTGAGATAGACTTGGAATCATCATTTAAGAGTCCCATAGGAGAAGCTGTAGGTGAGCTTAGTGCAGGTAGAACTTGCCACCTTGCCTCAGAGATTACCAAAGTCAACCTCTTAGTGGCAGGTTCTACCTCTAGGCGACACCTCAGATAGAGGAAACAAGTCATTGATGAAGATCAGCCCTTCCATGCTCCACCTTGGATATGCTTGTGGAAGACCAAAGGTGGACTCAATCCTTTCTCATCTAAGAAAGTTCATCTAAGCTAAGCATATATGATGCCCTTGTCTTATCCAAAGAGATGAGGGAATCACTAATCAAGGCTCTCCTTGATCTAAAATATGCTTAGCTTAGGCACTATAGGTGAGGAAGCACTATCAAAGAAGCCCAAGGGATCACCTTCATAGATGAACTAGGGGACTTGGAGCACAAGTCCCTATACATTACAATCGACATGGATAGGTTGGACTGGGTTCTCATGGATTGGTGCATGCATCATTATGAGTCTAAAGACCCTTTTTATTTGAAGATCGACATCTCTCAGGAGATAGATGATGATGTTGAGAGGATTCAATGATCAAGGCGAGGGCTTTAGGTTCTATAGTGTTGCATTGGAGATGGTGATGGAAGGAAGCTAAGTTACATCATTGATTCAAATACTTCATTCACTACTTTGCTTGGTAGGCCTTGGATACATCGAGAATAAGATCATTCCATCCCCTTCATCAATGCATCAAGTTCAAAAGATGGAATTGAGTCATGTCAGCGGGGATGAAAAGCCATTCTAGAGAGAGGTTGAGATATGAGGATGCGACTATTATCTTCCTCAAATACCCTTTCTGAACTTGGACAAAATTCAAATGCAAACAAAGCAAAAGAAAATGAAACAAAAGAAAGATAAAAGAAAATGAAAAGAAAAGAAAAGTCAAGTGAGTAGAAAGGGGAATTAGAAGAAAGTGGATCCATATCACATTCCACCCAGTTCATTCCATCATATGGACATGTGGGTAGGATGGCTCAACCTCAGGGGAAGGAGTTCCAGAGGTGGAGACCCCTTGTTGGCCTTAAATAGAGGTCTCAGTTCATAGGAGTACCCTACTATTCACATAGACTTGGAACTAGCTCGAGGATGAATGTGATTAGTATACCATAACCCCTCTTAGTGGGTTCCATTGGAGTGACTTTTGATCCATAGAGGAGACCAGACTCCAAGCAAAGCAAAGTATTTGAATCTAGTTTATGTGAAACTATTGAGCGTTGGAACCTTAGCTACATCTCAAAGTTGAAGGTTTAGTAGTTAAGGAAGTCCCTAAGTCTTCAAGTGATGAAGAAGAGGTTCTTTTTTGGGTTCATCATCCTCAAGTCTGAGCTTGATGTAGGACTTGAGGAAGATACTTTTAAAAATTAATGGAATTACCTTTTGACTTTTACCTTGTGTTCAAAATCTTATACAAAAGGTTTAGTTCCTCACACTTGGTCCAAGTATAGTTAGAATATTTTGAAAAATTATGGAACAATATAGGCAGGAAACAATCAAAGTAGGATTGATTTGGATGGTCCATGATGATAAGATTATTGCCTAGTTGTTACCAATCATTTGAATCATAGGTTCTTCTCACACATCCCCAACTCTTATGAGAATGTGTGTTTAGAAACTTGATGATCCAGATGATCTCCAAGTCAAAGAGGCACCACCAATTTGAAGGAGATTCATTCAACAATAACAAGCTAAAAGAAATCAACCTCGGGATAGAAGAAAATCCATGCGACATACATCATTCTGAATGAAGAAGAAACCAATGACTTAGTTAGGCTATTGATTAATTTAAAGAGCTTCATGGAGTTATGAAGAAATGCCGGATTATCTCTAATGTAGCGTCCACAAGCTAGCAATAGACCTAATGCTACCCCAATTAAGCAAGCTCTAGGCATGCATTAGAAATTGAACAAGTCATTTAAAAAATTGATCATCTTTGGTTTCATCAGGGAAGAAAAATATCCTACGGTTAGCTAGTGTCATCCCAATTAAGAAGAATGGCCAAATTGCATTTATATTTTAGGGACTTAAAAGGCATGTCCTAAGGATGAGTTTCCTCTTCCTATACGAGTTAATGGTGGACATCTCATCTCATAGTATTCTCTTTCATGGATGGATCATCTATAACAAATCAAGATGTCTCGAAGATGAAAGAAACACTTTTTCAAACCATCAAAATCTTTATTATAGGGTCATGCCTTTCGACCTTAAAATCAGTGTGTATATACCACGGGCCATGACTTTAGATCTTCAATGAACTCATCCATCATCGGTTGAGTATATGTTGATGATCTAGTAGTCAAGAGAGAAAAGGAAGACCACCTCTTTGACTTGAGAGTAGTTTTTGAATGGTTAAGATAATATAACCTCGAATCCCAAGTGTGCATTGAGTCACAGAAAATTCCTTGGGTTTGTTGTTGAATCGAGGAATAGAAATAGATCTGAAAAGATTAAAGCTATCTTAGAAATGCCACCTCCAGAGTTTAACTCAACTCGAGATCCTTTCAAGGATGGTGGTATCTAAGATGCTTTATCTCAAACTTAGGAGATGCAAGCCATTCTTGCACTTATCAAAAGGATGCCAAGTTCAAGTGGGATGACAAGTGCCGACACATTTGAAGACATCAAAGAATACTTGGTGAAGCCACCTTCTGACCCTATCCGGGCGGCCATTGATCCTTTACACTCATTGGATGACTCTCTCGATTCTTTTGGCCCAATGATGAGGGAAGGAAAGTGCTCTACTACCTTCATCGTTTGATACTTGAAACTATCCACCTATTGAGAAACATTGCTAGCTTTGATCTTTGCATCTCGCTACGACACTACATGCTTTCTCATAAGGTGAACTTGATCTCAGAACCAATCCTATGTACCTCATGACACAATGCTTTTGATGTTTGGCTCATTGGTCCATGATACTCTCATAGTTTGATATCACATTTGTACCCTCATGCGATAAAAGGATGACTTTAGCGGCACACCACTTCCTGATTCTCGCTTAGTGTGATCTCTCGATGAACAAATCATGAACTTAGGAGGCAACCATCGATGGGAGATGTATTTTGATGGTGCTACTTCTTTTCTTAAAGGTGAAGCACCACGATCTATTCTCCGAAAGGCAGGGTTAGGAATAGTTCTTCTAACTCAACCGTGATGTGATGAGATTCTCATACTATCTTTCCAACACCAACAACAAGCGAGTATGAGGCTTTGATTGCTTTGGAGTTAGCATCACTATCACATGTCGAGCATCAACATCTTTGGATTCTCGGTTGGTCATCAACAGTTGGGTCCTACCAGTCCTCAAACCCAAGCTTCATCATTACTGAGTATACCATGAAGTATTTGGCCCCAAATTCTTGAAGTCACCATCTACAAGGTTCCTCAAGTAGAGAACACAGTAGTTGATGCCTTGGAAAAACTTGCCAAAGAGTTGGCATGTCGAAGATGAGTCCATTTCAATAAGGGTCCAAAATAGACAAGTCTTATCCCTTATTGATTCAGAACTCATCGAGAGACTTTCTCTTGAAGGGGAGGTTGTCATTGCCAAAATGGACAAGGAGCTGGATTGGAGGCAACCATTCATAGATTACTTGAAAGACTACCTCGAGAAATCTCAAGCCATCGGTGAAATAGAGAGCTCTCTATGCTCTTGTTGATGGCACCACGACCGTCCTTTGACCAAATGTGGTTTATTATTTAGACAAACACAAAGCCATGGCATTGGAGGTACTGGTTATGTGGAGTCATCAATCGTCAAAGATGAAGTCAAGATCAAAAGACTTGGATACTGGCCTTCTATGATACATGCATGGATAGCTAGAGATAATGTGTTAGGTGCATGGTGTGGTCCTCCACCACAACATTCTACACCTACTTTGGCTTCATGGCCATTTGAGTGTTGGGGAATACATTGTAGGTCCGATCGATCCTCCTTCTTCCAAATCGATTCATCTTAGGCTTTACTTTTCCAAGTGGGAAGCCATCCCACTCGAGAGGTCACTCACCATGTGCTTCAATTTTTAGGAACCATATCATATATGGTTGGTGCCTCGATGAATTATATTTAATAATGATGCATTCAAAAGCACAAAGATCAATAGCTTTGCGAAGACATGACATAGATTGGAGATACTCCACCATCTACTACCCTAGAATAATGGTTTAGCGAAGCATTCAACAAAACTCTCATCCAGATAATAAGAAGACTCTTGATGATAATAATGACATAGAGCGGCGGTTGGTTGAAGCCTTGTGGGCTACACACATACCAGAACTCCAACTCGGTCTACCCCATTTTCCTTAGTGTATGGGTCAGCCTTTCTTCCGTTCAACTCCCATTCTAAGGATAGCATTGGTAACAAGATCACTTCTGAGCAAAATGCAAAGTTATTGTTAGAAGAGCTCAAAGGTTTGGAGGAAAGTCGCTGGGATGCAGAACCTCGAGTTACAAGGCCAAAATGATTCAAGCTCAAGTTGGTCTCACAGGTCTTTTTTGAGTAGGAGAACTTGTGTTAGTCTAAGGAGACCAATTGTTGCCCATCAAAGATGGGAGGCAAGTTTGAACCCACTTGGGAAGGCCCCATGTCATATAGAAGGCCTACCAAGGAGGATCTTATCGACTTATTGATTGTAAAGGGGAACACCGATGCTTCCAATTAATGGGCTCTATCTAAAGAAATATTACCCATGAAATAAAACTTGTTTGAAAATAATTCATTAATAATAAGAACAAAATCTAATTCCATTCATCAAATCTTCTCTTCTTTCGAAGTGTTGTTTGCTTATCTTGTGAATCTATCGTGACGTGTTTAGGGTAGGTGTAAGAGTCCCCCAGTGGCATCCTATCCCTCTTTCACAACACAATACAATGCTTTAGAATAGGTGTAAGAGAACCCAAGAGGCATCCTATTTGATTAGCATAACTAAGTTAGGTGTGAGAGAACCCAAGCGGCATCCTTTCTTAGTGGGAATTCTTGTTGCCATCCATGGCATCATTTCATAATTCCCCAGTGTGTTTTAAGGTAGGTGTAAGAGTCCCCTAGAGGCATCCTATTCCTTTTAACACATGCACAATAATATACACAAATCTTTTGTCTCAAGCTATTTTGATGTGGGGAGCAAGCCCATTGGCACTAATTGCTTCTAGGTTAGTATGTCACCTGATGTCTCTTATTTTTTGGAAGATGTGAGTCCCTGCTTTCTTCCTAACTTGATCATTACAAACCAAAGAGCTTGTTAGTATGGTATGCTTCCTTTAGGTAAAACTACCTCATGTTGACTTTAAGAAGATGTGTGAGTCCCTGCTTTCTTCTTGAACTAGCCATCATGTCTAACTAGGTTGAGTATATTTGAGGTTTAGGATAAGTCCCAGGCTCCTTTCCTCTTGACTACTTTTGAGTTGATATAAGTCCCCGTGGCATTCACTCAAGTCTCTAGGTCGGATAGCACTCAAGAGATTATCCCGGTAATTCCATAGAGGATGTGAGTCCCGAGCTTTCTTCCCCTATTGTTGCAAAATGATGGCACCTTAGGTTGGTTGATGTATTCAATCTGATGACTCACCTAGTACACCACTCTTGGCAGATATGAGTCCCCGTGCTTTCTCCTTGAGTTGGACACCGAATACCTATTGAATTTATGACTAGCCATGTCATTTTCTCCAAGGTGTTGGATTAAGCCCTTATCGGCCCCATCCCTTGTGGGCACTCTATTTGGATCAAGTCCTTTGTGACCCCATTTAGACACTACCCAGGTTACTTTTGGATTGGACAGTTCCCCTTTCCTAGTAGCCACCCCTGGTTGGAAAATTTGTTGGATGCATAGATTCTCCTTGGTTGATAAATCTAAGATAGGTCTAGAGGCGATATAAGCTCCTTCTCAGTTTGATCTCACAAACTAATAGTCCATGATAAAATAAACTAAACAAAACAAAATTAATTCACTTGTGGATTAGGATTCAAGCCCCTAAACGGCCCTTTTTACCAAGCAAGCAACCTATCTTTAGGGAAGTGTCAACATAACTCCCTATAGGAATTTATTACTACACAGTTGAGATAAATCCCGGTGGTACTCACTCATAGTCACCCTTAGGTCAGTTCAATCTATTTTTCCACAAATAGGTTACCCGAATCATTCGCTTTGAAAGATATAAGACTATGATGCATTCTTTCTAGCATGATTGTGTAACCGTGAGCAGGTCGGGTTTGATTTGTTGCAGCAATAATCACCCGTGATCTTTTCTAGTGGAAGATGTGAGTCCCGAGCTTTCTTCCCTTGATTGATCATTGCAAACCGAAAGGCACTCCTTTGGTTGGATAGTTCTCCCATCGGGAAGCTACTCCCTTTGGTTCGATGCGAGATAGGTCTAGGCTTCTATAAGCTCCTTCTCGGTGTGATCCATCACCCTGAATCCATCAAAATAAATTAAAATGAAATTAATCTTGACTATCTTGAGTTGATCTAAGTCCCCTGGCATTCACTCAATAGTCGATAGGGGTTTGATTTGTTGCCAAAACGATCATCCAATGGTTCTTGTTTCTAGAAGATGTGAGTCCCCGCTTTCTTCTTAAGACTTGACCATTGTACCAAAAGGCATTTCTCCTTGGTTGGATAGTCTACCTTGTGGTTGGTAGACTATTCCCTTTGAATTGGTAAATGAGTTAGGTCAGGCTTCCATTATACATCATTCATAAACTATGGGATCCATCATAATCAAAAAAAAACAAAACTAAAAATGAAATCAATCTTGACTATCTTTGAGTTGATCTAAGTCCCCCAATGGCATTCACTCAATAGTCAGCCTTAGGTTTGGTTTAATCTATTGGCTTGCCAATAGATTACCCCTAGTCTACTTGGAGGATGTAAGTCTACACTTTCTTCCTAATGCAGCTGCATCAAAGGCATCCCTTTGGTTGGTTAGTCCTACTATGTGTTAGTAGACTACCCCTTTGGATTGGTAAATCTAAATTAGGTCTTAGCCTCCATGGCTCTATTACAACCATTGGGTTCATCTAAAATTCAAACCTAACAAAAATTTGAAATAAATTCAACCCTCTCTCCCAGTGGAGATCTCTCTCTATTGAGATTCAAATCAAATCAAACCTTTCATCTCCTTGTAGATGACTTGAACCTGCTTCCCTAGTGGAAGGTTCACACTCTATCCCTTAGTGGATTTCTTCCCTCTCTCTTATGTCTTGGACATAAGTAGAGCCACATTGCACTAAGCTCTGGATTCTTTCTTTTCCTTGGGTTAGGGATGGATAGTTTCTATTAGTGCTTGTGATCTTTTGGTGTTGTTGATCATTTTAATCAACACCAATACGTGTGGTGTTCCTGGTTAGTTACACCACACCTATTGGGTGCCCTTTGTTGACCTCATTTTTTGAATGAGCTCTCAACACCTCCATCTTAGACATAGGACTTCTCTTAGACTTTAAGAGTTCCTTAGTCTTAAGACACATCTAGTGATTAGGTGGACACTCTCACCTAGCCTAGAGACTTAGAAGAGTTAGCCATAGGAATAGGTCATGCCTTAGGGGGTGTTAGGAAAATCTCACCCTTTAGCTTAAACCATTCCTCACTTTCCTTCTTTCAAGTCCAAATCAATTCTATTTGATTTTCTCAAACTCAAATCAATTCCATGATTCAATTCCATGATTGAAATTCCATGATTGAAAGTGATTGAAACCCATGATCAAAATCCATCAAAAATTTCTAAGTTCAAATTTCCTTAAGTCCTTAACCCTTTCTTAAGGACTTAACCAAAATCATGATTCAAACCTATTCAAATCTTTGAGACCTTAGTATACTTGAATTAAATGAGAATTTGACACATAATAGGACACAATGGAGACAAAGGATTCATGTAGCTGACCCCACTTAGTGGGATAAATGCTTGTTGTTGTTGTTGTTATTGTACATAAATGAAAAATAAATTCAAACCCATTTAATCAAATTCAAAATTTCAAATCAATTCATGAAATTTTTTCAAATTCCTTTAATTTTCCATTAAATTATATTCTCATATATAAATGAAATATAAATATAAATCAATTAAATCAAACTTAAAAATTAAATTCCAAATTTAAAATGCTTGAAATTCCTTAAATCCTTTAATTTTCATTAATGGATTTAACCTAAACTTTGATCAAACCATTCAAACTCATGGGATTTTCTCAAAATATTTGTATTTATATTCTCATATATAAATGAAATATAAATATATATAAATCAATCCAATCAATTCAAAAATTAAATTTCAAATTAAAATTCTCTTAAATCCTTTAAATTCCTTTAATGGATTTAACTAAATCATGATTAAACTCTCTTTCAAATTCTTGAAATTTTCTCATGATCAATTTATATTCTCATTTATATTCACATATATAAATGAAATATCAAACAATCAAAACCAACTCCAAAAATCAAACTCAAATCCTCAAAATCAAATCTAAGCCCTTCAAGCCTAAATCTTGGAGTTAGCCAAAATCATTTCAAATCAAGCCAAACTCTTGATTTTCTCTCATGGTTCAATCAATCTACAATCATGAGCTCATATATAAATCCAAATTCAATCAAACAATCAAAACCCAAATCAAAAATCAAACTGAAAACTCCTTCATATTCTTCCTTTGATATGAAATTTTCAAATGGATCAAAATCCATTTGACTTCAAACGTCTTGTAAATGGATTTATATTTCAATCATAAGTCCATATTCAAGATCAATCAACTTCAAATCAAGCTTTGACCAAGCCATTTGACCCACTTAGGCTCACTTGACCCAAAGTGACCTAAAGTACCCTTACGAGCCAACTTTTGATCCTTACCAAATTGGATCGATCTAAACTCATATACCCTCTCATCATGAACAACAATCATCATGAGATGACCAATCAATCAAATTGGGTCAAACCAAGTCAAACTTAAGGGTTGACCAAGTCAACACTTAACCTAAAATGAAACCTACATAAAAATTCCACCATAGGCCAAATTGATTGAAACCATTGATCTAAGTTCACTCATGACCTATGTTTGAACTTGACCAAGCCAACATTTCAGCCTAACCTAGCCTAATTGGCCCACTTGACCCAAGTTGACCCATTTTGACCTAAAGGGCCAAAATGTGTCAATACTTGACCAAAGCCAAATTGATTGAAACCAATGGGTCAAGTCCATTCCAAATCACTTGTGGAGCTTGACCAAAGCCTCAATTGGCCCAGACCTTGTGACCTAAAGGGGTCATGTTGAGCCAAATGAAACCTAATTGATTGGAAACAAAGATACCAATCACTCCATATGACTAACCTAAACCTACCCTTGATTTGAAAATATGGGTCAAATGGGTCAACTTGACCCATTTGACCTAAAAAATCATATGAGCCAAAACCAAATATACCAAAAACCAAACCAAAGGCACCAAAACATTTCAAATGGTCATATGAACTTGACCCAACCCTTGGTTTGACCCAATTTGACCTTTTGGTCAACTTGACCCAAGCTGACCCATTTTGACCTAAATGGGTCAACATAAGCCAAACCCTATCAAATGGATTCCAAATCCATTGAAACTTGGAAAAACCTATTTTCTCAACATACCAAACATACCCAAATTGAAAAATCAATAAATGACCATTATACCCTAGGCCATAGAACAAATTTTGGCCTAGCCATATTTTGGTCATACACTCATCACAATCACTTGAGGCTTTCCTAAAGCTCAAGGGGACTTAGTGATGAGTGGTGCATCAATGGGTTTTTGCCATTTGGCCCATGGACCAAACCACCCATGGCAAAATTCAATTTTCAAACTCCCCCCAAGCAATTTGATGCACATGGGAGTTGGCATTCCACTCCTCAGCAAACCGACCATGTGCACACTTAAACAACCTAAACAACCCACTCCATGGGTTAATTGGATCAAAATGGCAAGCTCATTGTTGTCATCCTTCCATGAGATATACTCCCCCTAATTCACTGAAATTTTCATTCACTCTTCGATTGGAGCAGAACTCTTAGCAACCACCTCAGCTTTCTCAGGTCCTAGGAATTGAATCTTGCTTTTCTCGATTTTACATAGTGCAAAATAGGGGAGCTCAATCCAATAGTGAACTTTATCCATACTTAATCTCCTTACAATTCCTCTTGTACACTTGATCTAGGAGCTAAGTTGAGCCTACCCATGCTTTCCTTGAAGTTCTAGAGGTAAGGGAGAACTCAATTCAATCAAAGCTGCAAAGGGATTGAAGAGGAGTTGGTTCATAGAGCTACACTCTACCTCAAGTGCTCAAAACTTCAGCAAAGCTTTGGCTCAACCAGACGAAGCTCCTCCAAGGGAATCGAGCACTGGTGAGGTTAGTGATTTTTTGAGCTTAATTCTCATAGGGGTTGATCCTTTGTGAAGTGAACTTCAATCTCAGAAGATCTTAGCCGTTGGATGTATAGTAATTGCATGATGAAGGTGTGGGATAAATTTTTTCTTTATCCAAGCTCAATTGAGCTGATCCCTGAGGGATCATCTCATTCTTCCTAAGGGAAGGATGATCTCACGTCCATCCATGCATTTTAGATGGACGTCGAGATTATTCCCATGATTTATATCCTTTCTATTTTAAAATCCGGTGATTTATCGTCCGATCTTTGATCGGACGGATGATAAGCATGCGCCGCCGCTCTGATTTGACAACTTAAGTTCTCATCGCGATGCGTAAAGCACCACCGCCATGCCATATCATGAGTGAATGGGATTAATAAAATGCTTAATTAATTCCTAATTAATAGAAACTTCAAAAAATCATAACTCCTTCAAGAAAAAATTAGAAAAATAAGGAAAAATGCTATGGATAGATAATTTCATCTAGAATATTTTAAAAATATTTCAATGATTTTGAATTCTTTTCTCTGAATTTGGGTTTCTTTGGAATGTTAATTAATTATTCTCTAACACCAATTGATTCAAATTTCTAGGTTCATTTTAGGGATGACCTATACCTCCCCTAATTTTCTTGAGATTTATTGAGGCAATTGGGGAAAATTGCTCATTCCTAATTACCCCTTCATGTAATTAAGGGTAATTAAGGTGTGATTAGTGATTTACCTATGATTAAGTTTGATTAAGGTTAGATCTAGTGAGTAGGGGTTTTATGAATAATTTTGGGGCATTTTCCTAAGCTTTTCCCTAAACCTCTTTCTTCCTTAATCCCTCTTAATTAAGGGTTAATTCATTAATTCCCTTTAAACAATTTTCAAAAATTCTAAAAAGATCTTCAAAACTTAATTAATCTACATTGGGTAGATGCTTAGGTGTTTAATAGTCAAAATCTAATTAAGGAAATTAAACCCCCTTTCATAAGTGTGAAAGGGGTGTTTTAAAAGTACTTAAGTTAAACCCTTAGCTTAATTAACTTTAATTGTGAGCCAAATTGCATTAGGCCTTTTCATTATTAGGTGCATTACAAATTTAAATATCATGGGTTTTATGTCATCTCATTGGCTCATAATTACTTAGTTAATTTTTCTAAGGTGGTAAGGTTAATTAGCTTAATTCATACCTTAACCTAATCAATGCTTAAAAATGGATTTAATTATCTAAAATTAAACAAAAATACAAAACACATGTGGAATGGGTTAGGAATAGCAAACTCATCTCACCTTTTCAAAATTAAATCAAACTTCAAACTAAACAAAAATCATTTTGAAATTCACTTTGATTTATTCTAAATTTTCTTATTCTTAAGAATGTCTTTAGGATTTAAGTAAAGTGAGTTTGTTTACATGCTTTCATTGCTTTATATCTTTCCCAACATGTTAAGTGTATGTCATGTGATTCCATGCATTCATAATTTCAAATTTTTAAAATGAAATTATTTACTTTATGTCAAATGTGCATGTGTTGGCTAAAGTAAAATATGAGTGGCTATTATCACTACTAAATCTAAATTATTTTCAAAACTAAATGAAACATCAAATCTAAAAGTGTGTTATTCTTATATTTTAATTATAAGCTTGCATGTGATAGATTATAAAGTAATGTTTAATGTAGTTTTCCTTCCTTTCTTATGTTAGCATAGTTTTGAATAGAGTTGGTAAGATGTAGGGTTCATTTGAAAAGAACCCAACACTTACTTAATTCCAAACCCTATTCATCCCTATGTATCATCTAAGAAGGATTGCCTATACTTGCATGAATAAATTGCATAAACAAAATGAAACTATTAAACAACTTTTGCATATTTTTCCATTTCATTTCTTTTATATGCATGTTTGTACTTAAGAAAAGTGGTATATTAGTCTAGACAACCCTAAGGTTGTGAGGCTTTAAGTAGCCCTAAGTAGGTCTTGTACCTTATACCTCTAGTTAACAATGGCATTGTACTCACTTATTCCTTTCTTACTTTCATGCATGTATGTGAAATTTTGGATAAGGAAAACCTTTTCTACTTAAGAAAATCATGCATACTAAATTTCTAAATTTTCTTAAATGGATTACTTAGCATGCATCATAAAGTGTGTTAACTATTCTCTTTTGCATGTATAGATATGCTTAGGGTCCATCCATATGCATGCTATACATGTTGGGAAAGAGTTGAAGTAATGTGTGTTATGTGAATTTTGATTCATTTTATTTAATCTTAAAATTCCTTTCTTTTGAATAGGTTTGTTTAGAGTTTATCTAAACTTAGATTGATTAAAAGATGTAATCAAAACATTCACCTAAATGAAACTAAAATGTGAACTTACCTAGAAATTACTTATGATTAGGAAGGAAAGAGAAGTTCTCTTCCCCCTCTCTTCATAACTTAGTAATTAATTGTAGTTTCACTCAAACCAAATTAAAACATGAAATAAAAATAACCCAAAATACTTAAACAACTTAAATGAAACCCTCCTCTAAGTTGAACATGTTCTTCACACTTTGAAAATTGAACCTAAAGCCCTAGCTAAGCATACCACACAAACCTTCAAAGCACACACATTAGCCTAAGTCACCACTTCTAGCTTTAGGTTAGGTCGGTGCATGGCTTGATGTTATGTTGTTTTATTTGTGATGAATGTTTTAGACTGGATGTTAGGGTGTATGCTCATAGAATGAATGGTAGGACGTGCTTAGTCTAACTATTCTTTTAGGGGATTGTGCTAAGGGGCTCTATCATAAATAAAAATATAAATGCTTCTTGCTTGTAGGTGCTTATACCCCAAAGCATAATCCATAGGCCAGGTGGACTTAGTCACCCATGTGTGGGGTGATAAGTCCAATATACATGCTTGAGATTTGTGTTTGATTTGATTAACCTTGTTTTTATGTGTTAGTTAGATTTACTTTTCCTTTTCATGTAAAATTTGTATATTTAGGATTTTGGAATGATTTGTTATGGGGATTAGATGAACATTGGTCATAAGATCCTATCTTATGCACCATGTGAAGCCTTGAGCATCCACCTTCCAACCATCCAAAGGAGAAACTAAAGAAGAAAAGAAGAAAAGAAGGAAGAAGAGTAAAGCTTGAAGACCCCATAATAATGAATTCCTTTGCTTGGGTTTAATTTATATTTTTGGTTTGTGTGGTGGTGCCCCACCATAAAATGACCATTTATTCTTTTTGCATTAGCTTTATAAATTGATTGATGATTTGTTTAGCTTTTGCAAGTGGCATGCTTTTCTTTTCTTTTGCTTTATGTATGACCTACATATATGGATTAGGCTCTTTAGAAAATAAATATTTTACCTAACTTAACAACTAAATAAAATAAAAATTCAAACTAAAACTAACATTTAACCTCACCTAAAGCCAAAAATAAATAAGAATTAGCAACCCTTAGATGGATGATGAATTTCTTTATAATATCATGCACAAATGCATCTTATTTCACTCTTGATTGGAGGGCTTCCACCTTTGCCAGAGAACCGGCTTGACCTTTGAGGGTCATGGTGGAAACTCACCTCCTACCTTCATTTTGGCCAATAAATTTCTCATGCATTAGTCATAAAATAATCCTATTAGCCTGAGTCAAAATGATTGTCCAAAATGAAATAAAATGAAATTTGAAATGCATTAGATTTAGGTCATTTGAAGCATGTCCCTTTACATGATCTAGTCTCTTTAGGAAGGACTTAGTCTCTTTCTAAATAAAAAAATAGCCTATCTTCTATCTTGCATAAGCATAAAGACTTGCCTACATGTATTTAAAATCATAGGAGGAGTTAGTTGTAGCCACCCCTGTGATTCTTGTAAGTCCAACTATTGGGTGGTTTGTCCTCTCTTTTGGAGGAAAACCAATACTCTTTTTTTGCCTTAGATTTAGGTTGTGCTTCCGGCCCTCACCGAAGCTCCCTAGATTTAGGTTCTGAGATTGCTTCCCCCCTTTGTGGGCCATAAGCATAATTCCTCACCTCTTAGGCATTTTTTTAATCTTGTGTTAAGTAATCTTAAGTCCTAAATTTCTAATGAAAAAATACAACTCAAAAAAACTAAATCAATTTCAAAATGTAAAGCCCAATTTTAGATAGTTTGAGATGCTCGCCAGTTTCCTAGATCATGAGCATCTCCTACTTATTTCCATTTTGGCTTTGATAATAACTCCTCTTGATCAATCCCATTTGATCTTCAAATATAAACCAATTGATTGATAGTCCTTCCTATAAAATCTTGAGACAATGATCATTTACCTTAATCGAGAGTTTTCTAAGGGATCATGTTTAGGATGTAATTAACTATGGGGGCTTGCCCTGTAGGGATAATGAACCTTTAAAATAAACCGCCACTTTACCATGTAAAGTAGGGGAAGAATCTTTGCTATATATGCAGACCCATCATCCTTAGTAGTCCTTATTGAGGTGATTTGTTCCATGAAAGGGTAGTGACTTCTGTCTTTCGTGATAGTACACTATACCTTGATGACATATCTGATCACCTGAATAAGTACATTTGTGGGTCTACATGACATCTTACCAAGATAAATTTTTGTAAAAGTGTCTTCTTTTTTTTCTCCCCACAGATTTGAAAGGCGACTCCCTTATAAGAATTTCTCCCATAAGCTAATGGCATTTCTCATAACTCCATGTGAAGAAATCTTTAAACTCAACAAAATTGTCTATTTCAAATTCATTCAACAAGAACTAATGTAATGAATGGTTTATCATTAAGCATTTCTTTGAGTATGTTGACTTGATTTCTTCTTCAAATTTTGGGGGGACAACTTTGGCTTAGAGATCATTAGGATCATCTAAAGTTTTTAAGCACACCACCTCATATAAGTTAATGTGGTTTGGGAAGAACCTATCAAATTCCAAATTAATGGTGATGACCAAGTAGTAATCATCATCGTCTACTGAACCTACTATGCCCAAGCCTAATCTATTCTTGATTAAGAATTATTGCATTTATTGTCCCATAATTTTTTGAATTATTCTAATTTGTGCTTAGACCATGTATATAAAATCAGACCTTTCTTTGCAAAATTAAGAACAAAATGTGGGTACCAATCAAAAGGTAGTACTATTAAATCTTTGAAGGATTCATCCAAGTTCTATCAACTCTTGACTCAGGATGTTGCTATAAATTTGAGCTTGATATCAACACATGTCTTGGGAGCTTTCTTAACTATCAAACTCTCAACTTTTTATGAGAAAATTCAGCTATCATCAATATAGTTTCACATAAGAGAACTTGATATATTCATGCTTTGCTTTACCTAGTCTTCATCAATCACTCTAGTGTCACCTCTAATATCTACTATCAAAAACTATTAAAAACTACATGGACTCATCCTCTAAACCAGAGTTTAAGTCCATGTAGATGCAAGTCACTCTAGATGCTAAATGAATCTCCATGAGGTATGATCTTCATGAACTCCCTCATTTTCCTCTTTTGTCCTTAGGTATCTTCCTACTCAAATAGTAATGGGTGGAACTAATCTGGCTCTATATCCTCCCAAAGTTCATTTCATCCTTTTTTTTATCTCTTTTTTTTCTTTTTTTTTCCTTTTTTCATATTTCATTTTGATGAAGTTCATAAAAGATATTTTGTTTCATACTAATAGTGCATCATTCTCAACCTCATGAACTATAAATTTTGAATCTCCAACACAATACTCATCTTAGGAACTTTTATAACATTTATAATAACCATGTTGTTCTCATGTATTCAAGGTCACCAGCAAAGCATTGAATGATATATCATTATTATATAAACTTGCTTGTTTCCAATCCTCTATCTCCAAAGGCAACACTATGGTGCCTAAGGCCCTCTCACCATGTTCATTGAATCCTTTCAACATCATCTTCTTTGCTTAAAGTTTAAAGATGTCAATCCACAAGTAGACAAAGGTTCTTAGACTCATAATGTTTTATCATGACTGATCAACCAACATTCAAAAATTGAATCAACATCCATGTTGATGTAGAGAGGATGATTATGTTGTACTTTCCCTATAAGCAGGTCTTTATTTGTGAATGTGGCTCCTAAGACTTCTTTTGGAAATAATGCCTTCTCTTTAGTTGGACAGTAGCATCTAACTTAGCTAAGCATATTTTTTAAGCAATTTACTAGTGACTCCTCATTTCTTTTGGATAAGCAAGAATATCATATATGCTTAACTTAGTTGAATATTCTAAGATATCTAGATGTTGCAAATAACTTTGGGTTGATCCTCAATAAATATATAATTGGAGCATCTTGTAGATATTTGCTCACAACTAATATGTTTACCCATCTTGATTACCCTAGAGTAAACTTTGTCACTATGATTGACTTTCCATTCTTGTAATGAAAGCATGAAAAGTTCTAGCTCATTGATAATACTTCTCCTAAAGATCATTGGGATCATGGCTCCAAATAAATCTAAAGTGGTGAACATGATTTAAAAAAAATGAAATTTATTTCTAAATTAGATATTGATCAAAAATTATTTGGATTATTATTGTTTGACTTAGAGATCAAAGAATAAAATTTTCATCATCAAATGTAGACAAGTTTACGTGAAATTATTCTTCTTAATTGATTTTTTTTTTATTTTGGATGTGGTACATAATAGAAATCAAGTAAAGTGACTTATTTTGGTGCTCATCCATACAATGCTCTTGATAGTGGAGAATCATAGAGGTGATTGTAATGAGGAAGGAGGAATGTTGGTCTAATGGTGGTTGATTATGAACATCCTCATGTGATGGTTGCTATTTTCCTACCCTCCAGTGTTCCTCATAACTAATATCCTTCCTTGAAGTTGGAGGAGCCAGATATAGAGAAAGTTTGATTTAGAAATTATCTTTTGATGAGATAAAGAGAAATCCCAATTCTTGATCATGAGAGAATGATATCTCCAAAGATTACTTTAATAGAACCAATTATTCTACTAAGTATTCTTTATAACTATCTTTATTTGATACATTCAAGATAATTCTTGAAAGTGAAGTAATCCTATGACATGGCCTAGCATACAATTAAAATTAATCATCATTATTAATTTTCTGCTTTCATTTGGATAGCTAAATCAAATCAAAATTCTTGAAAATCTTTCTGACTACCTCCTTCTTGAATAAATATGGCTTATTGAGTTATCGATAAGAGTAGGTGAAAAATAGCATAGCTATGGATAAAATCTATTATGATTTTTCATAAAATTAGATTGTGGAAGAGGATAACTAATTGTGGCCTCTTAAATTTTATTGGCTATTTATCAACTATCAATATTCTGGCTTCTTCTAAACATTCTAATTGGATTAGATGATAAAAGATAATTGTTCCTTTCTCTAATTAATTAACATTAACTTTTCAAATGTCTTTATGGTAAAGCCCTGAGCATGAAGGTGACTAGCCATGGATATTCTTGAAGAATCTAATGGCATTCTATAATCCATGGTTCATGCATTGCACCATTAAATAATCAATAAGGGACTCGTTGAGTTTTCGCTTTTCTACAACGAGGTCTCCTATAGTTACTAATTGATTATTTGAAATGACTTAGGGATTGGTATTAAGGCCTCTTCCTTGATCTCTTTAAGTTATTTCATTATCATAAAATATAATCAAAGGATTTAATTAACCACCAAAGGCTTAAATTAATTTTAAAATCTAATTCATTTAACTTTGATTAATCTACCTTGGGTTAGATGTTTAATAGTCTAAATATATTTAATAAAATTATAATTAGCTTACATGTGTGAGAAAATTATAAAACTAATTAAACAAATTCATTAAGCTTAATTAACTATTAATCATGTGCCAATTGCATTAGGCCCCTTTCATTCCTTAGAGCATAATTTACTTTTCATTGGTTGCATATCAGTGGCTCATCATTATTTAGTTAATTAACTTAAGGTGATATAGGTAAGGGTTTAATTAACTAATTTAATTTATACCTCAACCTAATTAAGCCATAAAATCAATTTAAGTACTTTTCATTAAATCAAATTGAATCACACATGGGGAGTGGGACTAGGATTAGCAAACCACTTTCACATCCCTTAAATAAAATCAAATATGAGATCAAAAATGGCTTTATGAAACTTTGGTTTATTTTAAATAAGCTTATTCGATATGATTGTCCTTAGAAATTAGTTGGATTGAAGGAAATTACATGCTTATATTTTTGTGTTTCTTTCCAATCATATTAAAGTGTTGTATGTCACTTGATTCATGCATTCATTTCTTCAAAAAATAATTAAAAATAAATGATCTCCTTTGTGTCAATTTGCATGTGTTGTCTTAATTAAAAATATGTGTGATTATTAATACTATTAAATCCCAAATATATTTTCAAAAGCTTATTGATGAATGATAATATATGTTGTGCCTTTAGCTATACATATATAGGAAATGCATGTGAAGATAAGCTTAGTGTATGAAGTGGAATTTCTTTCTTTCATTCATATGTCAATTTGCATAAATATGATTCTTAATGGGTATTTGGATATTTTGGGATGCATTTAAAGAAGGTTCACCACTTGAACAAAGGCTGACATACCCATTTGATTTCATTCTTATGTATCTTGACATTAGAATTGGGATAGAGCTTTAACTCATTTACACAGTTAAATTAAATGACCAAATTCTACTTTTGCATGGGTTTTTTTATTCTTATAGTCGTTTATACATCCATATATATTTAAGAATAGCAAGTATATTAGTTTGACATTTCGGGACACATAGCTTTAAGTAGCCCCAAGGGTTCCTACAACCCCATACTTTGCCCAAATGGTTGAACTGATTAGTCATATAATTTGAATCTTTGTTCTTATACTTTGTATAAGAATTTAGATAGAGCTTTAAATTAATATGATAAAGTAATTCAACCAAATTAAATATCAATTCCAAGTGCATTTGCTTACCTTCGTCATTTAAGTGTGCTAAGATACAAACTACATGTATAGGTATGCTTAGGACTTAATCATATGCATGTTGTATATGATGGAAGGAAATGAACAAACATGTGTTATGTGATAGTAGTTCATTCCCATTAATTTTAAGATGCCTTTCTTATTGAATAAGTTTATTTAAAGTAATCTTAAACCTAAGACTAATTAAAATATGTAATAATCCATTCACTAAAGAGTATTTATTTAATGAATTTGCTTTAGATGTGACTTAAAGTAGGGATAAAAGAGAGTGATCCCCTCGTTCTTTCATTTTATAACACTTAGTTGTTTTGTGTAGGTCAAATGGAACAAAAGAAAACACTAAGTAAAATTTACAAATAAATTAAACCAATTAAAGGTAAATCACCCTTTATAATTAAATCTCTTCATACTTAGAGAATGATAAAAAGCCTAGTTAGAATATATCAAAGCTTTAATACACACATTATATTAAGTCTATTTCTAGCTTTAGAGATTGCATGATTTGATGTATGCATGTGATGTATATTATAGATTGGATATTAGGTATATTTATAGTCTAGATGTTAAGTTGTGATTAGCCTAATCATATTTTTTTTGTAAGATTGTGCTTAAAGGGTGCTTAAAATAAATATAAATGCTCTCTTTTGTAGATAACCAAAAGCATAATCTAAGTTAGGACAGGTGGACTTGGTTACCCATGTGTAAGGTGCTAAGTCCAAATTATTCATATAACTTCTTTGGTTGTATGGTGTGTTTAGCTAACACTTGTTTTATAAATGTAGTTAGATTTACTTTTCTTATTTTTAATATAATTTTTTATTAGGAATTTGGTTAAGTGTTATGGGGGTTAAGGATCAACATTGGCCATAAGGTTTAATCTTGGGGTGCCATGTGATGCTTAGAAGCCTACCAAATCAAATGAAGTAAATTAAATAATGAAATGAAGAAGCATGAAGACTTGAAGACCCCATAACACTTATCATCTTATTCTTTCATATACTAGGTAATATAAAGTGATGGCTACCCATTTTTTCTTTTCTGGTTGTACGGCGATACCCAACCACACCAGCTTATTATTCTTTTATGTTGGGTTTACATATTGTTTGATGATTTGTTAACATTATGTAATAGAAATGACATGTGTTTTCCTAGTTTCTTCATATATGATGATTTAATGTGTGGCTTGGATCTGATTAGTCTCTTAGGAAAAAATTAATCTTTCTACCCCAGCTACAACTCATAACTAATTCTTTAAATAACTCATAACCTCATTTAAAGCCTAGGTATTAAATCAATATAACTAAAAGATTTAGCAACCTCTTAGTTGAATGTTATATGCTTAATATCATGCATATCATCTTATTTCATTCCTTCTAAAAGAGAGTTTTCATCCTTGCACGATAGGGAAAAACTTGACCTTTGAGGGTCTCCCTTGTGGTAGAAAACACCTCTTTCTCTCTGATTTAGCCAATAACCCTATTTCATCATGCATTTAGACATATAAAATTCTATAGCCTTTGTCAAAATGAAGATTCCAAAGTCAAATAAAATTTGATAAAATTTATATTAGACTAAGTCATTATTCATATCACTCATGCTCTAGTATCTTGGGAAGTGGGTTTAAGGACTTTAGTTTCTTTCTAAATAATAATAACCTAACCATCTTGCAAATCATATAACTTGATCACATGGTTTTAAAATGTAGGAGAAGTTAGTTGGCTACCACTATAAGCAGTTATAAGTTCAGTAGTTGGGTGATTTACCTTCTATTGTGGAGGTAAACAATATACCCATTTTTTGCCTTAGATTTATGACGTGCTTTGGCCCTCGCTAAAGCTCCCTAGATTTAGGATCTAACATTGTTGTTTTCCTTTGAGCTACAAGTATAAATCCTCACCTCTTATGAATTTTCACAATCTTGTATTATGCGATTATAAGTCCTAGTTTTCTTTAAAATTTCAACTCAAATATATAATTCTCTCCAATTTCAAATATATAAAGCCCAACCATAGGATAGTTTGGGATGCTCATTAGCCTTCCTAGTATCATGAGCATCCCCTACTCATCTCATTTTGGCTTTGATAATAAGTCTTTCCTTTTGATCTATCCCACTTGATTTTTCAAACATAGCCAATTTTTTTGTAGTCTTATCCTTGAAATCTTTGGAGATAATAATTTCCTACTTTAATCGAGAGTATTCTTAAGAAACTCACCTTTCTTAGGATGTAATTAACTATGGGGGCTTGCCTCCATAGGAAACTTTAGTACCTGGTTTAAATAGGAAACTTTAGTACCTGGTTTAAATAAACCCTACTTTATTCATCCATGTAAGGTACGAGAAAAATTTTTGGTTTATTCGAAGACCAATCATGCCATAGGAGTCCTTATTAGGTGATTAGATCCATCGTAGGGAAGTGATTTCTATCTTTTGAGGTAGTGCACTATTTTTTGATGTCATACCTAATCACCTCAATAAGTACACTCACAGATCTGTATGGAGTCCCCCCATATACATAATTAAAAATAAACACCATAATGCATGAATTGGTTCACTACACCAATAGCGTTGATCAAGTCTGGGTCCGATCTCTTGACATAATCTAATCCTTATGGCATGTCCTCCTAAGCCTCTAGGTTTTGGTTAAGTGTTCACCTAACCACTAGAAGTATCTTATGACTAAGAAAGTTTGAATGTCTAGAAGACTCCTAGGCCTAAGATAGAAAAATTGAATCCTCACTCCAAATGTGAGGCCAATAGGGGGTCTTATCTTAGCTCAGATAATCGAGGCAATTTGCATAGGGAGTTTTGATGATATTTCCCAAAAGATAGGATGTCTACTTAGGAGGAGGTGATTTTGGGGGACTTATCCTAATCCATAAGAGATGTTGTTTTGTTTGTTTGCTTGTTTGTTTAGCATGGATCCTATTGGTTTGCAAGGGGTCACACTAAAAAGGAGCAACGGGGGCTTTAGCTTACATCAAATTTACTAGCCCAAGGGATAGTCTGTACATCCGCAGTATAGAGCTTCTAGCCATTGTGGTGGCTACTACGAAAGGGGAACTATCTAATATGGTAGTAACCTTGGTCATGTTTACATGAGGTCATAAAGATGTAAATCAAATAGAATGCCCATAGCAAAGGGACTCTAGGGTCATCCTAACCCCAAACATAAAATTAGCATATAGGGTGGCTGGGAGAAAGCATGGGGACTCACATCTAAGTGTTATCCATGGGTGGGTTGCAAGAGACACTACCAACCTAAGGTGCCCATTGATTTGTGATGACCTATCTAGGAAGAAAGCATTGGGGACTCACATCTTCCATAGCAAAATTGATCATCAAGATAGTCTATTGTCGGCTAGATAGCTAATATCCAAGCTATGATGACTACCAAGTGGGGAGTCACAAAGAAGGACTGAACCCAAGCTTGAAGTAATCAGGTGGAAGAGGAGCCATTGGGGGTTTTACCCTAATCCTCAAATATAAATTTGGACCTTGTTAGTGCATAGTGGCTAGTTCAAGAAGAAAGCTCAGGGACTCACATCTTCTTAAGAAATGCTAGTATCAAGATAACTTATTGATCATGCAATAAGAAACACCACACTAATAATGTGCTCATTAGTTTGCAGTGACTAAGTTAGGAGGAAAGCACCGGGTCTCACATCTTCTTAAGTTGAAAATACCACTAGAGAGACAAACTAGCTAAGTAGTGGTCAAACCTGACCTAATACCACTAGGGAGACAAACTAGCTAAGTAGTGGGTCAAGCCTGACCTAGAGAAGCTACTGAGTGAGGACTGCTAGGGGACTTATCTCAACTCTGGGTAGCCTGAAGAAATTGGATTTGTGTTTGATTTATTTGTCTTTATGTACAATTTTATTTTTTTAATGATGTGTCAATGAGGGTTAGGATGCCATTCGGGTTCTCTCGTACCTACCCTAAGCGTAGTACAAGAATAATTTGGTAATTAAAAATATTATAATTTGGAAAGAAATTTGATCAAAATCGAATTTTTATTGTTGAAAAATTTCTTTTGACATTATTTATGTGTTGTATTTCTTCAGATAGAGCCACCTAATCGAGAGCATTATGCGTTCACCTTTATGATTTATGAGTTAATAGGATGCATCCTAGTAAGCCTTTTTTTTTTTGGCAAAAGGGCCTTCCCAAGTAGGTTCAAACTTGTCTCCCATCTTGTGATGGGCAAAAATTGGTCTCCTTAGAACTAAAATAAGCTCTCCAACTCAAAAAGCTCTCGAGCGGATCAACTTGTTATGAGCTTGAACCATCTTTATTTTGTATAACTCGAGGTTATTGCTTGCTTGTAAGTGTCTTTCTTCTAAACCTTTGAGTTCTTCTGACTATAGCTTGGCATTCTATTCAGTTATGATCTTGCTACCCACAGCTATCCATAGTGACCAAAGTTGAACTAGACTGGCTTTAGACCTATACACTAAGGAGAATGGGGTAGATTGTGTTGGAGTCTGTAAGTAATGCGGTAAGCCCATAAAGCTTCAATTAATTGCTCATTCTACTATTGTCTATTGTCATCGAGCATCTTCTTGAGTATTTTGATGAGAGTTTTATTGAAGGCTTCTGCTACATCGTTCACCCATGGGTAGTAGATGGTAGATTATCTCCAATCTATGTGTGTCTCTGAGCAAAGTTGTTGTTGGTGCTCTTGAAGGTGATACCATTATCGAATATGATTCAATAGGGTACCCAAAATTTATAAATGATATGGTTTCTAAAGAATTGAAGCACATGCTGAGCTTTGACCTCCTTGAGTAGAATCGCCTACACCCACTTGGAGAAGTAGTCTGTAGTTGTGAGAATGAACCGGTGACCCTTGGATGAAGTAGGATCGATTAGACCTACTAGGTTGGTACCCCAACACTCGAATGGCCATGAGCTTAAGGTTGGATGTAAAGTATTAGGCGGATGGTGTAGGACCAATTCATGTACTTAGTATTGGTGATATAGCTGTCCACAATCCATGATTATCGGCCGAGTATCAAGTCTCTTGATTTTGGCTTTCATCTTAGGACTTGATTGATAGGCTCCGCATAATTCTAAGTGCACCTCAGTCATGATCTTATGAGCTTCATATTTTTCTAAATAACATAACCACATATGATCAAAGGATCATCGATATAAGACACCATCCAAGAGGGCTTAAGAGAGTGCCCTTTGCTTCACCTAATGTGCTTGAGACATCTCTTGAGGTAGTTTACCTTTATTTAGGTAATCAATGAAGGGATGCCTCCAATCCAGTTCTTCATCCTTTTTGGCAACAACCTCCCCTTTAAGAGAGTATTTATCGATGAGTTCAACATCAATAAGAGGCAGGACTTGTCTATTATAGACCTCTATTGATATGGACTCATCTTCCAGACATGCCAACTCTTTGGCAAGCTTAGCTAAGGCATCAACTATAGCATTTTCTCCTCAAGGGATCTTGTAGATTGTGACCTTTGAGATTTGAGCTAGCAACTCCATGGTGTATTTTTGGTAGAGATGGAGTTTGGGCAACAAGGCCTTATAGGACCCAGCGATCTGATTGATGACTAGTTATGAATCCCCAAATATGTTAACATTTTGAATGCCTAGCAAGATAGCTAACTCTAGAACGACAATCAAAGCCTTATATTTGGCTTCATTGTTAGTGCAAGGCTCAGATAAATGATATAAAAATCTCATCTTATCATGGTCTGGCATTATGAGGACTATCCCTACCCCTGCTTTTCCTAGGAGAGTAGATTGTGGTTCTTCTCCTCTTTGAGAGGAAACCACGCCATCAAAATACATCTCCTAGTGGAGAATGCTTGAATCCCCTAAGTTCATAATTTGTTCATTAGGGAGATCATCACTGAGTGGGGAATCCGCTAGAAGTGGAGGTGCTACTAGGGAGTTCATGAGTGCTTCTCCTTCCACCGTGCAGAGGGGTACGAATGTGAGGCTAAACTATGATAAAATCATAGACCATCATGCCAACCGTCTAGATAACATCAGCCGTGACATGAGATATTGTAGTGGATTGATTCTAAAAATAAATTTTTCTTTATGAGAGAGCATATTATGTCATAGCTTCTAGGCTACAAAAATAAAAGCTAGGTAATGCCTCTCAATGGGTGGATAATTTTACTCAACAGGTATTAGATGATAGTTGAGATAGTAGAGTGCGTTCTCTTTCCCCTCATCATTGGCTTGGGCAAAAAATCACCAAGGAGACATTAAATGTAGTGGTGTAAAGTATCTAAGGTTTTCTCAGGATAGGGGCAGTTAAGATTCACAGCGTCATGAGATATTTCTTAATGCTCTCGAATGCATGTTGGCCCTTGTCATCCCATTTAAACTTGGCGTCCTTCTTGACTAGTGCTAAGAATGGTTGACATATGCTTGATAGGTTGGATATAAAGTGTCTTAGATACGCAAATCTCCCTTGAAATGATTTAAGTTGGGTCAGACATTTAAAGAGTGGCATTTCCTATAGCACTTTAAAATCTTCTCCAGGTCGATTTTAATTCTACGGTGTCGGATAATGAACCCTAGAAATTTCCCTGAAGATACTCTGAATGCATACTTCAGAGGGTTCAATTTGAGGTTGTATTATCATAATTGCTCAAAAATTACTCTCTAGTCAAAGAGATTGTCTTCCTTTTCTTTGTTTTTGACCACAAGATCATCGATGTAGCATTTAGCTTGGTGATGAATGAGTTTATTGAAGATTCGAGTCAAGGCCCACTGGTATTTGACGCCAACATTTTTAAAGCCGAAAGGCATGACCATATTACAATAAATTTTGATCGAGGTTCTAAAAGCTATGTTCCTTTCATCTTCAGGTGCTATCTTTATTTGGTTATATCCCAATGAATCATCAATGAAAGAGAAAGCTACGTGAGATGAGTCAATGTGCACCATCAGTTCTAGTATTAGTAGTGGATTTCATCTTTTGGATATGCCTTAAGATCCATAAAATTGATGCATATTTGAATTTGGTCATTCTTCATTTTAACTAAAACAACACTAGCCAACCAGGTGGGGTATTTTTCTCCTTGATGAAACTATCATCGATTAATTTTTTGACTTCAGAAATGACCTATTGTTCAATGTCTAATCGCATGCGTCTAGGAGCTTGTTTGATGGGGTTAGCATCAGGCTGTATTGCTAGTTTATGAACTGCTACATTAGGAGCTAATCCAAGCATTTCTTCATAAATCCATGTAAAGCAATCTTTAAACTCATTGAGTAGCCTAATTAAGTCATTAGTTTCAAATTCATTCAACAAGAAACTGATGTATGTCACACGTGGGTTGTCATCAGTCCCCAAGTTGATTTCTTTGTGCTTGTCGATAGTTGACTTGATTTCTTCTTCAAATTTTGGGGGTGCATCTTTGACTTGGAGATCATCTAGATCATCTGAAGTTTCTAAGTACAACTTCTTATATGAGTTAATGTTGTTTGAGAACCTATCAGATTCCA
Organism: Cymbidium sinense; assembly: GCA_021442155.1. Taxonomy (NCBI): domain Eukaryota; kingdom Viridiplantae; phylum Streptophyta; class Magnoliopsida; order Asparagales; family Orchidaceae; genus Cymbidium; species Cymbidium sinense. Next base: position 10,740,748 of record CM038231.1, on the reverse strand, counting down.
AATGATTGGTGATGACCAAGTAGTAATCATCGTCATCCACTAAACCTACTGTGCTAAATCCTATTCTAGGTCTTGATTGAGAATTCTTGGATTTATTGTCCCATAATTTTTTGAATAATTCTAATCTGTGCTTAGACCATGTATGTGGAATTAGACCTTTATATGCAAAATTAAGAACACAATGTGGGTACCAATCAAAAGATAGTTCTATTAAATCTTTGAAGGATTCATCCTCAAGGTTTGCATCAACTTCTTGACTGGAGTATGTTGCTCCTAGATAAAACCTTTGGAGCTTGTTATCTAAACATGTCTTGGGAGCTTTCTTAACTACCAAACACTCAACTTTTTGTGAGAAAAGTGGGGTTAGAGCTAAGGCACCCATCTGAAGCCTAACAGTTTCATATAAGAGAAACTTAGACATATTCATGCTTTGCTTGTGGACCCAGTCTTCATAACTGTCGAGCTCTAGTGTCACCTCCAATGGAATCTGCTATTGAAGAGGGTTAGCTGGTGTGCTAACTACATAGGACACATCCTCAGAACTAGATCTAAGTCTATGTTGATAGCAGGTCGACTCCTGGATGCTAGAATGAATCTCTTGGTAGGTGGTAGGTATGGAGGTCTTCCACCTCTGAAACTTCCTTTGGACTTGCGTCTTCCTCATCCTGGTGGAGGTCGGGTCTTCATCCCCACTTGTTCGAATGGAGCAACGAATTATGGTTGGAATCTAATCTTAGGATCTATATCCTCTCTAAGTTCTTCTTCTCGTTCCCTTTTCTTACTTTTTTCTCTTTTTTTCTTTTCTTTATTTTTCTTTATTTTCTTTTTTTCCTTTTGTTTTTTATTTCGATGAAGTTCATGAGAGAAGATATTTTATTTCTTAGGAAGGGAATGGGGTGCATCCTCATAAATCTCGACCTCATGTACTGCAAATGGCTTGAGATCTCCTTTGACACAATACTCAATTCCACCCCTTAGGAACTTGATACACTGATGTAAGGAGGATTGAACAATGTTGTTCTCATCCATTCAAGGTACTCTAGCAAAGCATTGAAAGATATATCATAATCCATTATGTGAAACTTGGCTTCTATCTTCCAATCCTCTATCTCCAAAGGCAACACTATGGTGCCTAAGGCCCTCTCACCATATTCATTGAATCCTTTCAACGTCATCTTCTTTGCTTAATGTTTAGAGATGTCGATCCTCAAGTAGGCAAAGGCTCATAGACTCATAATATTTATTGATGCACCTGGATCAACCAACACTCTTCATAGCCTGAATCTACCAAAATCCACGATGATGTAGAGGGGATAGTTGTGCTCTATTTTCCCTAGAAACAGGTCTTTATTTGTGAATGTGACTCCCAGGACTTCTTTCAAAAAGAGTGCCTTCTTTCTAGTTGGATCAGTAGTAGCCAACTTAGCTAAGCATATTTTGGGGTCAAGCAATGCTTTGACTAGTGACTCCCCCATCTCTTTAGATAAGACAAGGGTACCATATATGCTTAACTTAGCTAGCAACTTTCTAAGATATGCCAAGACATTGTAGTCAACTTTGGGTTGATCTTCAATAAGCATAACAAGGGTGGAGCATCTTGTGGAGGGGCTATCTGCTCGCTGGAACCAATGACATGATTACCCTTATCTTGAGGTCTTACTCTAGGAGGTAGAACTTTATCACTATAGAGGTTGACTTTAGTGACGTCTTGTGATGAAAAGCATATGAAAAATTCTACCTACTCATTAGGTATACCTACAGCTTCTCCTAAAGAATCATTTGGGTCGGATTACTCCAAATCAATTTCAAGTGGTGAACCCTGATGATTTAGAAAATGAAAATCTATTTCTGAATGAGAGTGGGATTGATTGAAATTATTTATATTATTATTATTATGACTTGGAGAGATATCAATAGGAATAAAATTATTGAGATCATCAAATGTATACAATATGTACTTGAAATTATTCACCTTCATTGATTTCTTTGATTTTGGATGTGGTACATAATAGAAATCAAGTAAAGTCAGCGGTGTGAGTGGCTTGGTGCCATCATCCATAGATACATTGCTTCTGCTAATAGTGGAAGAGCTGGTAGAGGTAATAGTTATAATGGAGGAAGGAGGAATGTTGGACTCAGACAGTGGTTGTGATATGGAACTATCCCAAGCATGTGATGGTTGCTGCTGTGGCTGGGCTTCTACCCTCCCTGAGTTGTCCCTCATAACCAACAGACCTTCCTTAAAGTTGGAGGTCTGAGCTGATTCAGGCACCTACAGAGAAAGTTTTTTTATTTATAAATTATCTTTTTAGAGGTACGAGATAAAGAGATATCCCAACCTTCTTTGATCTTGAGAGGATCAGATGTACCTCTAAAGATTACTTTAATAGAACCAAAGGGTTGTTCTACTAAGTATTCTTTGGGGATAAATATGGCTCCTAACTTGCAGCTACATTCAAGCCTATCCTTGAAGGTGAAGCAATCCTCTAAGACATGGCCTAGCATGCAGTGGTAGGGCCAGTAGTTAGGACCATCACTTCGACCCACTTCCTCTGACTTTCTAGGCTCAGATAGCTACAAATCAGGCTTCTTTAGAAGGTTCTAGAATATCTTCCTAACTACCTCCCTCTTGAATGAATATGGCTTGTTGAGTTTATCGATAAGAGTAGCTGGAAAATAGCTACCTAGTGGTGGATACTGATAGCGCTATTTTGTAGGCTATGGTGGTGGTTGTTGTAGAGGACGAGATAGTGGAAAGAGGAGGTGGGAGTGGAGGCTGTTGAACTCTAGGCCTCTCAAACTGTGCTCTCACTGGCTATTTCCCCTTATCCACTACCACTACTATTCCTAACTTCTTATCAAACACCGTCTAAGACTTGGGCTTAGATGACTGGTCTGAGAAGAGTAACTGTTTGGCTTCCTCTTGTTAGTTAGTCTCTTTGCTAATTAACTTATCAAATGTATTTATGATAAATCCCTTGAGCATGAAGGCGACCAAGCTATGGATATTCTTGAGAAGAATCTCAATAGCATGCTTCTCTTATAGCTTTGGTTCATGCTTAGGTTGTACTATCTAAGAATATAATCAATAAAGGACTCATTAGGTTTTTACTTTTCTACAACGAGGTCCCCTACAGTTACCTTATGTTGAGCTCCTACAAATCTCTTTCTGAAGAGCTACTCGAACTTTGCAAAGGTCTTCACCGAACTGTTTGATAGTTTGGCGTACCAATCAAATATGTCTCTAGAAAGGCTACTGATAAACTGTCGAAAAGGTAATGCAATGCTTCCATCGGCATTATAATAACTAGCCCTAAAGTGTGCTATATGTTGCCTATGGTTCTCACTATCATCAAATACCTTGAATGATGGTGGCACTAAACCCTTGGTGTATTGAACTACATCAAATTCCTCTATGTAGGGTCTACCTTTTAGAACCGATGACCTCCCTTGGGTTTGCACTAATGCTTCCTTCACTTGCTACTCAACCATCTGTTTGATATTCTTTTTATGCGTAGAGGTACTATCAGTTTCCTTCCTATGCAAATTACCAACATCTTCATCCATAGGAGCAGCATCTTGGGATGATCTAGGGTCCAGAATATCTTGTTTGACTAGGGAGACTAAAGTCAAGATACAGGTCAAGTTCTTTCTCTATGTACTAGCTTAGGTTTGCCGGCCTCCATAGGAATTAGTTATGAGACAAGTGCTTGGCTTTGTAATTTTAAGACCACTGCCATCAACTCTTATATCATTCTCTCCATCTTATCAATTTGATCATCTTTTAGATTGATTTATTAGAGGAGGCATTGAGTTGATTCTGGTGCCTCACCTTCCTCAACTACAACACCTTGTGCTTCCTGACTAGGTTGCTCCTTATGCAAGGATCCTCATGTATCTACCATATGGACTTTGATAATGCCATCCAATAGGTCATCTTCATCGGCATTAAAGTCTAGCATACCCTTCTCTTTAGCGGACTAATCATCTCTAAATATCTACCTCACTGCAATATGATAGTCTTCCAAAACCTCATCCAAAGATTGGTCATCCACTCAACCCATTGCTACTAGGACATAGGCTGAATGGTGACTCACAACTGGACTGTGGTCTGATGAAGTAATGCATTGAATGTTATGAATAGGCAGAGTGCTAGCTCTGATTGGCTTAACAACCATGGGAGTTAACCCGGTATCTCCTCTCTTTTTCTCCTTTAATTTTGGCGATGGAGGGACTATGATGCTCTTGGGCCGCAACTCCATCCTCTCCACTGTTGGGATGGAAGGTCAAGCGGGCGAGCTTGGCCTCACCTCAATGGGTGGAATAGATGAAGTGTGGTCCTTAGGACGTAGTCGTATCACCAAGGGGGATGCTCTCTCCCCAGATGTGGGCTTATGGTACTTGGTAGGTACTTTTGATGATGGAACATGAACATGTGATGATGGTCGGTGAATGGATTGATGTAATGGGGGTGACACTAGCTACCTCTCCATCGAAGATCTCTATCCATGGCTGAAACCAGTAAGTACTATCCTGTCTGAATGATCATCTCTATCGGCCTACTAATTAGAATGGTCACTCAAAGTGGAGGACGATGACTACCTAGCGAACCTCCTTCCATCCCTCTTGCCCACTTGGGTAGTAACCTTGGCCCACATGGCCCTCTCTTAATAGATCTGATTCCTAACACTCATAGGTATCACTCTCCTCAAGTCATGCAAAGTGGTAGACTCCGACCGTCCATGGGCTCTCTCAACTCGAGTACAGACCTTAGACTAGCATAAGGCTTCCTCCTCTCTCTATTTGGTGTCTCATACTCTATAGATCATGGGGATGATGCAGCAATCTTCCTAACATCCTCCTCTCCCTTTGCAGCTAAAAGGAGGTGAAACCTACTACAACCAAGAAGGGGAGAGGTCTCAAGGGGGGATCCCTCTTAGGCCACATGAGAGGCTTCCTCGACCTCCTTAGCCATGTGCTTGTAATGGCTCTTGATATTCCTATTCTTGTTACCATGCTGAGTATTAGTTAATGGTATAGGACAAGAACTAGAACCAACCTCAAACATTAATACTATCTGAAGCTAACTGATTTCCTTTAAAGAGGGGAAATCAGAGGCGTACTAGTCCTGAAGAAAACTATGGCAAGTACAGATGGAACTCATGGCAGGAGAACCTCTAAGGCCTTTCACTTCAAAGAAGGAAACTCAGTATCAGAATGAAGGTCAAACTGTAGAAGTGGCTTCTTGTTAGCCACCCTCTCTCTATGGATAGTGGTGAGGGCAGGTCCCTCACAGATGACTTTGAAGTGCTCAAAGCCAATGCCAAACTTGATGACGAGGGCTAGGGTGAGTATGGCCTGATGAACTTTTCAGAAGACATGAATTAGAAGGAGAAGAGAACTGGGGCTTCTTCTTCACTGTTGGAAAAGAAGGGTGTATATTAGACTTTTGCTTTTGATTGTTATTGTTTGATTTTTGACATTGAATTAGAACCCTCATTTAACAAATTTGATTATGTTAAATGGGGTTCATATGTATGTTGGAAAGATTTGAAACTTTAGAGAAGAATATTTTGCTTTTCTTTTTGAACTTCAATGGAATGTGGAAAATGTTGGATGAACCTTACTTCACTAAGCTAGTGGTAAGAGGTTCTTGATTTTGTTTGATTTAATTTTGTGTGATTCCATTGATTAATTTTCTTTCACATATTGGAAGTCAAATAGGGGTTTTAAGACCTACTTCGAGTGAGGTCCTAAAGCCTAAAGGATGTTGGCCACCCTTGCTTAAGGATGAAAAAAGAAAGGTGTCCAACTTAAAGAATGATAATCTTGGACTTATATAAAATATAAGTCCACTATCAATGCTTGGAGATAATGATTGACTACTAAAGATGGAGAGAGAAACTTTCCCCAGCGGAGAAGCCAAAAAACTCTATAGTGTTTTAATTTGGAGTCGTATGAAAACCACATAGATCTTAGGGGGTACTTATTGAAGTGATCGGTTATGACATTGAGGTATGATGTACCATCTCGAAAGGAAAATGGGTCTTCATATATACTAAAGATCTTTCTTCTACTTTACATGAAAAAGTAAGGCATGGTTTATTTTATGCCAAGTTCTTTAGCTCTCTGTGGAAGCAAGCTTCCATAGTTAATTAGATCATAAGAAATAGAAATTTCCTAAGAAAATTCTCAATTAAGGTAGTCAATAAATATCTCCAAATATTTCAAGGTTAGACTATCAAATGATTGGGTATTTTTGGAAATCAAGTAGGGGAGTTCAATTTGGAAGACTTATTTTTGGATTCTAAAGGAAGATAAGTATGGAGTACTCATTATACTAGGAAGCCTAGTGAGCACTCCAATCTACCCAATAGTGAGGCTTTATATGTTTGAAAGAGAAAGTTTATTTTTATTTGAGCTTAAAATTTCATTAGAATGTAGGACTTATAATCCATTAAAATAAGATTATGAAAATGTCTATGAAGTAAGGACTTACGCTCATAGGCCAGAAAAAATAAGCAACCTCGGATCCTAAATCTAAGATACTTTAACACAAGCTAAGAGAATGACTTAAGTCTAATCAGAAGATGGGATATAGTGGTTTACCTTCACAAGAGAGAACAAACCCACCCCGCCTCTTCTGGACTTACAACTGCCTAGAGTGGCCACTAGCTAACACCTCTTACTTCAAAATCATGTAGGTTGATCTTATATATATGCAAGATAGATAAGCTGTTATTTAATTAGGAAGGAGACTAGAGTCCTAAACTTACTCTCTAAGAAAATTGATTATGACTAGCCTGAAGACATTACTTTGATTAAAAGAAAATTTTAACAATATCTTATATCATTTAAGACACATTCATTTGGACAAAGACTTGGATAATTATGCCTAAATGCATGATAAAATTAGATTATTGGCTAAATCAGTGGGAGGAGATGTTCTCCACTATAAGAGATGCCCTCAAAGGTCAAGCATTCCCCTATTGTGCAAGATGGAGAACCTTACTATTTAAGAGTGAAGCAAGATGTTATGCATGATTATTATCACATACATCATTCAGCTAAGGGGTTGTTAAATATTTTAATTATCTTGATTATAACCTAGGATTTAAAGTGAGATTATGAGTTATTTTAAAATTAAATTATGAGTTTCTTAATGGGGGTAGAAAAATTAATTTTATTCTAAAGAGCCTACCGCATCCAGGCCACACATTCAGTCATCAAACTTAAGAAACCTATGAAAAGCATGTCATTTTTATTATAGAAGATAAACATAATAATCAAACATTCACAGATCTCATAATATAATAAAAGGCCAGTGTGGTCGGGTATCATCGTACACCCTAGAAAATAAAAGGAGTTGGATAGCTAAGCTCTACCCTCATACAACCTGGATTATTAAACAATATTACAATTACAATTGAATGCTTGTTATGAGGGTCTTCATTCTTTATTCTTCCTTCCTTCTTTTGATTTAGTTTTTCTTCAAGGCTTCACAGGGCCTCCCAAGTCTTTTCTTTCTAGCCACTGCTCTTCCAAAACTTCATAGCACTAATCCTAATCCTATTTGCAAAATTACATGTTTATGGAAAGTAAAATCTAACTATACCGACAAAGTAGTTGTTAGCTAAAAAACCAAACAAACCAAGCATTTATATTCTATAAATTTGGACTTAGCACCCTACACATGGGTAACCAAGTCTACCTGTCCTAATAAGGATTATACAAAGGGCATAAGCAACCTGCAAGCAAAAAGCATTTATATTTATTTATCATTTCAGTAGCTCCTTTAGCATAATCCCCTATAGAAGACTTCATTAAGCTAATAGTGGCCTAACATCCAATCTAAGCACTAGTAATCCTAACATCTAGGCTAAAATATTATATCATAAAATAAAATATCACATCATAACATACACCGTCCTAACTTAGAGCTAGAACTAGTGACTTAGAATTCTAATGTGTGTGCTAAGGTTTAGTGTGGTATGTCTTACTAGACTTTAGGATTATGAATATTTAAGTTTGGAATTATTTAAGTTAGACATTAGGGGAGGTTTTGCTTCATGTGATTAAAAGGATTGATTAATTCTAATTTAAATATTTCTTTTGTTTCACTTAGTACTTAGCATCTAATTGTTATAAAGAGAGGAAAGAGGTTTGACCCTCTTCATCCCTACCCTAAATTTTTTCTAAAGGCATGTTATTATGAATTTTTAGATTGTTTTAGTGAATGATTTATTAGACATTTTATTAATCCTAGATTTGGCTTATCTTAAAGAATCTTATTCAAACATGAAAGGTATCTTAAGATTAATGAGATTGAATTACTATCATATGCATAATATTACCTCATTCCTTTTCATCATCAATGGCATGCATATGATTTTGAACATAATATAAATGCTATGTACATATGTGTATTTTTGGCACACTAAAGATTGTTAATAAATATATTGTCGGTAGAAAAAAAAATTTTCATTCCTTAGCTAAGTATACATCCACATGTATTAAAGATTTAAGCAAGTATGTAACGTTGTTAAATCAGGGAAGTGAGGTAATCTAAGACCTCCTTGGGGCTACTTAAAGCCTCATATTCCCAGTATGTCAAGACTATATACTTCCTATCTTAAATACATATAAATGTATACATGTTGCTTTTGGAGTGAGTTCTCAATCTCATTATCTTAGACATAGAAATTTTTAGACACTAAGATTTCTTTAGACATAAGACACATCTAGTAATTAGGTGAACACCTAACCAAAGCCTAAAGACTTAGAAGGGTTCAACCACAGGATTAGGCCATGCCTTAGGGATTAGGGAAATCACCTATGCTATAGCCTAAACCCAATTCATGCACACCTTCTTAAATTCAATCTAAATCCAAATTTCAAACATAACCATAAATTCAATTCGAACTCAAATCCAAATACCAAATCCAAAATCCAAATTCAAATCAAATTATTGAAGCCCTTAATCAAATCCTCCTTAAGCTTTATGATTGGATCCTATGGACTTAGCAAAATTTCCATCCAATCCACTTCAAATTTGATTGATTTCCTCAAGAATCAATCATATCTTTAATCATCTTCATAAATATAAATGAAATCGACACTCAAATCATCAAAACTAAATCAAACTAAATCAAAATCTTCCTTAAGCTATTTTTGCCTATCTCCAAGAGCTTGGCCAAATTTCCTCCAAATTAATTCAAATTCAATTGATTTTTGCATGAGTCAATATATATTCAATCATCTTCCCAAATACAAATCAAATATACAATCAAATAGCCAAAATCAAATTCAAATCAAGTCAAAATCTAAATTTGAACTCTTTAGCCAATTCTTGGGCTCAATCAAATCACTCAAATTCTCTCAAAATCAATTGATTTTCTCATAAATCAATCATTCCTAATTATCTATCCTAATATTAAAATACAATAATCAAAAAATCAAAGTCAACTCGAATCAAACCCAACTTAGCCCATTTGACTTGAAATGTTCCAATGAACCAAAACCCATTAGAATCCAAATCAATTACAATTGGATTTATATATCAATCCCAAATCCATATATAAACTCAACTAAATCAAATTCAACCCAAAATCAAACTAAACCCAATTGGCTGCTAAAGTGGCCAATTTGGCCTACATGAACCAAAATCAAACTCAATCCAAATTAAATTGAATTAAGCAAATCCAAACATCATGTCATGATTGTTGATCATCTTAAGTTAATTAATTGTCATGAATTGGATCAAATCAAGTCAACCTAGCCTATTGACCAAATCAACCCTTTAACCCATATGACCCAAGCTAGCTAAATTGAAACTTAAACCAAATTGATTGCAACCAATGGCTCAAATTCATTCCAAATTGACTAGTGAACTTAACCAAAGCCTCAATTGAGCTTAATTGACTCACTAGACCCAAAACTTTAACTTGACCTTGTTCAAATCAAAACCCAATCAAATCCAAATTGAACTTAGCAAATCCTATATATTTCAAATGATCAAACCAAACCAAGCCATGATTCAAGAAAATATGGTCTATTGGGTCAAATTGGTCAACTTGACCCATTTATTTTCAAATGAACCAAAATCAAATTTAAACCAAAAATATGACACCAATAAACTCTAAATGATCACTTGAACTTCATTCAACCTTTGGTTTGATCCAATTTGACCAATTGGTCAACCTAATCTAATTTGACCTAATTGGGCCCAAAAGGGTTAAATTGACCTAAATTAAACCAAATGAACTCCAAATGACATGAAATTTAGTCCAATTCACTTTTGACTCATTTCAAATCTATCCAAATTAAATCCAATACCAAATAACCACTTTACCCTTGGATCAAGGGCATCCCATGGGAAAAGACACTTGCCTAAATGATCATTTCTCTTCCTTGGTCACTTGGCACTCATTCATTAGTCCACATAGGCACCAAGGACACTGAACTAAGAGGTGGTTGGGGTAACCATGTGATGTAGAATATCATGAGGATCCAAAATTAGAGCTCAAGGTCCATTTACAAGATCTCAAGCTAAAGCCCAAGAAAATTCAAGAAAGAAGAAACCCCATTAGCACTAAGGCCCATTTTATGATTTCATCTTTTTTTTATTTATGTAATTTTTAATTTTCTTAGAAACTCCATGTTTGAAAATTTTCAAAACATGTGACATGTGGTTGAATCCATATAAAATAATAGTATGTGAAATGGGTGGATGGCATAAAATAATGAGGTAATTTAATGCTTCACATTAATATGGCCACCCACCTTTTCCTCCATATTTTGAATTCTTTTTTTGGAAAGATGCTTGTAATGGCTATAAATAGCCCCTCTTACTAGAATGAAAGAAATCTTTTGGCAATTACAAAATTTTGAGTTATTCTTATGGTTTGAGAGCTTGGTGGCCAAACCTTGGAAATCCTTAGTGTAGCTAATTATCACTATCTCTTCCTTCACCTCCAATTCTCACGTTCATCAAAAGAAAGAACGCCCACCTCCATCAAATTTGGTATCAGAGCGAAGCCTAGAAGGAGCAAATTTGGTCAAAAATTTGCTTCAACAAAGGGAGCATCTCAAGTGCTGGACTTATCTTCAAACTTGTGAATTTTTCTTGGACTTGTGAGGTTAATTACTTTTCTTTTATATGATAGTTTAAATACATATTAGTAGCTTGGAAAGATATATATTGTTTGCAAATTTATGGTGATAGCATAATATTTCAATTAGTAAGTTCCATTATATATTAGCATTTTCCAATTGTGTGAACTTGTCCTCACACAGAAGTTCTCTTAGCCTAATATTTCACTTTGATTACACAATTATATTATGCTTGTTTAATTTTTTTCATTTCTTTTTCATTGATCCTTTTTCATATATCTTTGTTTCCTTTAAAATAAATCTCATGCACCAAAATCTATCTCTCAAGATCAAGTTGAAAATTTGACTAGATTAGTTAATGCCTTAGATCTTGGGATCCAAGATGAATTAAAACTCAACAAATATTAGAAAGTAAGAATCAAATGCAAGAACTTAAACAACAAATGCAAACTCTTATGGCATCTATAAAATAATAGATTTAACTCCTCCTCAATACGCTCAAACTGCCAATAGGATTAGATGAAGAAGATTCATATCCAAACCATAAGAAAATCAACCACTTAGAAGAGCATCAATTGCTAGAAATGATGGAAGGGAGAAAATTATTTTAAGACTATAGACTCTAATGATCCATCTCAAAGAGTTAAAGTAGAAGCAACTTATGATGGTATACATGACCCAAATAAATTTCTCGATTGGTTAGTTCAAATGGATGACTTTTTTGATTGGTATAAAATGGATGATTACCAAAGGGTTACTTTTGCTAAAATGAAATTGATAGGGCATGCTAAAATTTATTGGATAAATACTTTAGCTAAAGAACAAAGATTAGGAAGGACAAACCTTGGATAGAAATGAAAGAAATGTTAGAGCAAGAAGTCACAGGCATCATGATAAGAAGCTGCATAGTCAATTATTAACTTTGAGACAAGGTAATTATCTTGTAACTGAATACTTGAATACTTTTGAAGATCTAGTTTCTAGAACTGATTGTGTTGATAATGATTAGCAATTAGCCAATAAATTTGTTATTGGACTTAGGACTAACATTAGAAATGAAGTTGAATTATTTGACCCACAATCTTTATAGGAAGCATTTCATTATAAATTATTGGTTCAACAACAAAAGAAATCTACCTCCCTCTCTAAAATTAAAAGTCAAGTATCTTTCATTTCATCCCATAGATCTACTATTAGACTCGCCCATCCAAATGGCCTATCCCTTTTGCCTAAAACTTCAATTGAAGGAAGCTCTAAGAACATTAGGGAAGTAATATGTTTTAAATGTCATAAAAAGGGTCATATGCAAAATCAATGTAAAGCTCAAATCTTATTTTTAGAAGAAGTTGAAAATCCAATATATGATAATCTAGAAGAAGTTTATGATGACACCCCATTATCGATGAAGAATTGGAATTAATGATGACCCTCATGTTAATGTGATGAGATGTCTTCTTGTAATAAAAATGAAGATTGGAGAGAAAGAACATTTTAGCATATATGTTTTGTGTAATGAAAAGAGATGTAGGTTAGTTATAGATGGAGGAGTGCTATGAATGTCATTTCACACACACCTTAACTCAAGACAACCTAAAATCGAACCTCACCTGAACCATTTCATGTTAGTTGGGTAAATCATACATCTCTTCCCATCACCAATCGGTGTTTCATTCCTAATAAAATAGGAAGCTATGAGGATCAAATTTGGTGTGATGTTCTCCCTATGGACATTGCTCATATTCTCTTAGGACGACCTTAACTATATGATATGAATGTTATTCACTATGGTAGGGAAAATACTTATGTTCTTAAACATAAAAATAAGACTATTAAACTCCTACCAATAAAGCCAATAGAAAAAACACCCTCCATAACACCACACAAAATAACTTTTGACTTGCAACCTAAGCCTTTATTGAAGAAAAATGTCAAACTTCAATCAATTATCATAGAAAATCCTACTATTAGGCCTAATACTATCATTCTTGATTCTTACTTTAAACACCTACTCTTCCACCTTTGACCCCAAAGATAGAAATAATAGGTTTTGGAGCTTTATGAAAAGAATTTTTTTGATCCATTTATTCTTCACATATTACATGTAAAAGAAGTCATACCAAACCCTAATGAGACTCACATGCCTGTTGTGGTCTCTTCTCTTCTTTCTGATTTTAACGATATTGTACTCGATGAGCTTCCTAATGAGCTACCTCCTCTAAGAGACATTCAACATGCTATTGAGTTCTTACCGGTTCTCAACTTCCTAATCTTCCACATTATAGGATGAACCCCTAAAGCATGTTGAGATTAAAAGATAAGTTGAGGAATTATTAAGAAAGGTTTTATTCAGAGAGTCTTAGTCCTTTTGCGGTCGGTATTAACTCCAAAGTAAGATGGAACATGGCGAATGTGTGTTGATAGTCTAGGAATAAATAAAATTACTATCAAATATAGGTTTCCTATTCCCCAATTAGATGATGTGTTAGATTTAATCTCAGGAGCAAATTTTTTTTCAAAGATTGATCTAAAAAGTGGATATCATCCAATTCGGATTAGATCAAGAAATGAGTGGAAGACAGCTTTTAAGACCCATGATGGACTTTATGAATGGCTTGTCATGCCCTTTGGACTTTTAAATGCTCCTAGCACATTTATGAGACTAATGAATAATATTCTTAAACCATATATAGGTAAATTTTGGTAGTGTATTTTGATGATATTTGATTTTTTGGTCCAAGTGAAATGAACATCTACAACACCTACAAAAGTCTTTGAACTACTTATACAAGAGAAATTATACATTAATTTAAAAGTGTTTCTTTTGCAAGGCGAGGTAATCTTTTAGGCTTTATTATATCCACTATTGGACTTAAACCTGATCTTTCTAAAGTGAAAGCAATCTTAGATTGGCCATCACCTAAAAGTTTTTCTTGAAGTTAGAAGCTTCCATGGTTTAGCCACTTTTATCGAGATTTATTAAGAATTTTAGTACCATTGTTGCTCAGATAACGATATACTAAAATTAGATAAATTTTGTTGGACTCTAATGCACAAAAGGCCTTAGAGCAAATTAAAGTTCTTATCACTTACACTTAGGCTTCTGATTTTCTAAAGCCTTTGAAGTGACATGTGATGCTTGAGGTGGGATATGTGCAATTTTAAGTCAAGAGAATCATCCTATAGTATTCTTTAGTGAAAAGTTAAATGAAGCTAAACAACAATATTCCACTTATGATAGAGTTTTATGTAATTCAATCCTTAAGGCATTGGCGACATATCTCTTACATAGAGAATTTATACTTAATTGATCATCATGCTTAAAATTCATTAATACTCAATGAAAATTAAGTCATAGGCATGCAAAATGGGTTGAATTTTACAAGACTACTCTTTTATTCTAAAGCATAAGCTTGGAATTGAGAATAAGCCTGATGATGCTTTATCCAAGGTAAACCTAATGATTTCCTCTGTAGAATTAAGAATCTTAGGATTTGATAGAATTAAAGATGATTATATTTTGTGCCCTGACTTTCACCTAATTTATCTTGAACACCTAGATAAAAATAACTTTACAAGGGACATTCTTGATAAAAATGGATATTTATATAAAGAAAATAGTTATGCATTCCTCGATCTTCTCTTAGAGAATTCCTTATACTTAGCTACATCTTTGGGGTGTAGCTGGTCATTTTGGAAAGGATAAGACCATATGTTTATTAGAAAATAGATTCTATTAGCCTTCATTAAAATGAGATGTTCAAAAATTGGTGGCTCAATGTTTAATTTTTAAATAGGCTAAAATAATCAAACAGAGGTCTAGACAATACACTGCTTCACCTATTCCTTATAGGCCTTGGGAAGACCTATCAATGGATTTTATTCTAGGATTACCTAGACCTGGGACATGATAGTATTTTTATTATAGTGGATAGGTTCTTAAAAATGGCTCATTTCTTACCTTGTTCAAAAACAAATGATGCTTTTTATATAGCCAAATTATTTTTTAAGAAAATAGTGCAACTCCATGGTCTCCCTTTAACCATTGTTTCTGACAGAGATGTTAAGTTTGTCTCATATTTTTAGAAAATATTATGGAAATTATTAGGTACCAAATTAAAATTTTTTTCTACCTTCACCCACAAACTGATGGACAAATAGAAGTAGTTAATCGCACCATAGGAAATTTGCTTAGATGTTTAGTAGGTAAAGTTTAGAAATTGGGATTTACATTTACCAACCTAATTTGCCTATAATAGTACTATATCTAGAACTACAAAAAAATCACCATTTGAGATAGTCTATGGTCAAAACCCACAACAATATATGTAGCAAACCTACCATCTCATGTATTTTTTTGATGTAGCATTCTCATTTGCTAAAGATTTTTAAAGCCTGAAGATATAAGAAAACAAATTACTATAAGTAATGATATGCTTCTAAGGAAAATCATAATCGTTCAAAAAGAATATAAAGAAGGTGATTATTATTGATTGATTTGGCTGGCGTCATCAAACTACTAGATATAAGAAATTACAAGCATGAGCTTGTGGTCCATGTAATCACCTTAAGTTTCCTGTTGATATGCTCATTCATCCAGTTATAAATATTGAAGATATTCTATCATATGAAGGAATTAGAAAACCTCCACTTGTTCAGTCTAACTCTTTAGCAGGAGATATATCACCGTACTTGCAGAAGCCCTCTTCCTTTGAAGTTGACTATATTATCACCAAGGAAGTACCCATTAATCTAGCTTCTAAACATCATTTTCTAGTTCGTTGGAAGAATAAGCCACCAGCTGAAGACACATGGTTGACCCGTACTGATTTGGAGACTTTAGCCCCACAATTAGTAGAAGACTTCTTAGATTTCAACTTTATGGGCGAGTTCAATTGAGCCTAGGGAGTTGATGTAGAACATCATGAGGATTCAAAATTAGAGCTCAAGGTCCATTTACAAGATCTCAAGCTAAAGCCCAAGAAAATTCAAGAAAGAAGAAGGCTTAGCCCATTAGCCTGCTAAGGCATATTTTATGATTTCATCTTTTTTATTTATGTAATTTTTACTTTTTTTCTAGAAACTCCATGTTTGAAATTTTGCATTTAAAAATTCAAAGCATGGCATGTGAGGTGGCTGAATCCACATAAAATAATAGCATGTGAAATGGGTGGATGACATAAAATAATGAGGCAATTTATTACTTCATATTAATGTGGCAACCCATCTTTCCCTCCATGTTTTGAATTCTTTTCTTTTAAAAGATGCTTGTAATGGCTATAAATAACCACTCTTACTAGAATGAAAAAGATCTTTTAGCAATTATAAAATTTTGAGTTATTCTTGTGGTTTGAGAGCTTGGTGGCCAAACCTTGATAATCTTTGGTGGGAGCGCTAGTTATCCAACATATCCTCTTCCTTCACCTCCAATTCCCACGTTCTCTCAATCTCATCAAAAGATAGAATGCCCACCTCCATCACCATGACTCATGGAGAGGTGAATTCACCTCACCTCTCCCATTGGAACACTTGGCATGAAGGATTTTCACCTCCCCTTGCTAAGACATAGATTAGTCCTTCATGACAGCCACCTCCCATGCCTTGGCCACTCAAATCAAGCCACCTAAGGAGAATCCCAACCACCCCAAGCCAAGGACACCCACTAGGAGCCAAAATCACAAGGAATGAGGTGATTTTCGGCCATTCCAAAAGCACACAAAATAAAGATGAAAAACTCTTCCTCACGTTCTCATTTCACTCTCCTAGAGCTCTTAAAATAATGAGCCACCATTGCCACTTGGTTTTTGAGCAAAAGACATCAAAATCAAGTGGATTCCAATGAGAAAGTGGCGATAATTGGTGGACACATCATTCTAGAGTGAAGCAAGAGCTCGGATCCATTCCAAAGACTCTTCATGCACTCAAGAGTGCGCTCAAATCATAACCGCCTCCGAAAATCATCCCCGATGAGGTAATTTCTAAAAAAACTATAGCCAGCCTTAGGTTCTCATGTTTGTTATGATTTTTGCATGGTTTTATAGATTTTTCTTAGATAAACCTTGCATTTTTCATTTTATACCATCCCCACATGAATCGAGAAGTTTTTCAGCAAACATCGCAAAGAAATCGATCCCATTTGGATGAAATTTCATTCAATTTTTATGAAATTTATGAAATCCCATCTATTTCATCGGCTTGAAATCCGTAGCCATTCGATCCCACACCTGGGCATCAGATGGCTGAGATCTCACATCAAATCATGCATTTCCAGCATTTAAACCATGCGGATCAATCTGGACCATCCGATACAAGATTGGACGGCCCGCTCTAATCCACGCATTGAGATCGCCTTCTGCTAGTCACCGCGCGCGCCGCGCAATTGCATAGTGCCACGCGTGCCGAGTTCCATGTGTGCCCTTACATGGGGCACCAAATCGCACGTCGACACACATAAGCGCATTGTCCTGCCAGCGTCGCGTGGCACTGACTGGGTAAAGTAGGAAATTCAGCCTTTTTTTGATTTTAATAATTAATTAAATCATCAAAATCTTAAAAAATTCATAAGAAACAAAATACTTAACTACAAACTACAAATAAGGGCTCATTGGATTCATCTTTTCGAGAGGAATCCAACAAACCTAAAATCCCCAAATTTCACTAAATATTTTGGGATTAATTTGAGTTTTAGTGAAAATATAATTTCATTATTTAAACTAAAAGTACACATCAGATTGATTTGAAATTTTCAAAGATTGAAACTGAAGTTAAAATCCACCCACCATAAAAATTTCAAGTCAAAAGGTTTTTGAATTGGAAGATATTGCATTCTGAAGTTCAAATAGTGAAAATAAATTGATGGACTTTATAAAATAATGGAAAATCATTTAACTCAACTAAAACTTTTAGAAAATTATAACAAATCATAGAATATATATATATATATATATATATATATATATATATATATATATATATATATATATATATATATATATATATATATATATATATATATAATATTAAAGATATTTTAGAAGAGATTAATTTAAAATTAATTAATTAATTTTGAATATTAATTAAGGCTTAATTTTAGTTTAATTAAAAACTTAATTAGCTTAATTAAGATTAATTACCCAAGTAATCAATCCAAAACTTTTTGAGGTTGATTAATGGGATGACCTTTGCCTCCCATAATTTTCTTGGGATTTATTGCTTAGTTAATTAGAAAAAAATTTTATCTTAGCCCTAATTACTTTCTCAATTAATTAGATGATTAATCAACATTCTAAATAGCAAGGAAACCGTTAATTATGCTTACTAGTCATTATAGAATAGTGAATGGGCATGGGGAATGAGATTGGGACCTCTTTCCCATCCTTTTTCCTAAGTTCATTTCACTTGACTTAAAACTAATTAATTTGGGAATAATTAATGGCTTAATTCATTAATTAAATGGCTTAATTATTTAATAAAATGGATAAATTAATTAAATTAAAATAATAATCATTCCAGATCTCATCTAATTAAGTTTCTTGGGTAGACTCCTAGGTTTTCAATAACCTATGAGAATCCTAAGAAAATTATAATTAGCCCATATGTGTGGGAGAATTATAAGAGTACTTAATCAAGTCCCCTAGCTTAATTAACCATTAATTGTGAGCCAATTGCATTAAGCCCCTTTCATTTCTTAGGATCATTATTGATTTAATTTCTAATGCATATGCATATCATGTTGGCTCACCATTACTTGAGTAAACATGTTAATGTGATATAGGAAAGGGCTAATTAATGAACTTAACTCATATTACAACCTAATTAATCTATAAATTCAACTTAATTTCTTTTCATTGAACCAAATTGATTAACCAATCTGAAAATGGGTTAGGAGCAACAAATGATTGAATCTCCTCTTTTCTCTAAATCAAATAAAACATCCAAAAATAACTTAATAAGAAGCTTTGGTTTACTTTAAATGATTGTATTTGATATGATTGTCCTTAGGAATTAGTTTGATTGAATAAAACATGTGTTTTATGTCTTATTATTCATTTCCAATCATATTAAATGATGTGTGTCATGTGATTCCATGCATTCATGTTTTCAAAATGTTTAAACTTAAGTGAATTTCCTTTATGTCAAGCTTGCATGTGTTGATTTAATTTAATATATGTGTGGCTATTATTACTATTAAATTCAAATGTATTTTTAAAAATCTTATAAATAAGTAATAATATATGAAGTGATAGTAGTTATGATTATATATTTGCATGTGCTTATAGCTTAAGTATGTGAAATGAGCTTTCTTTTCTTTAATCTATATGTAGTTTCACATGTATTTGAATGTTAATAAGTATATAGTATGGATATCCTGGGAATATGAGACTTTAGTTAGCCCCAAAGAGGTCATTTGATTACCTCACTTCCATGGTTTAACAACGACATGTACTTATTTGATTTCATTTACATGCATTCCTACATTAGAGTTAAGATGAAATTCTGTTTCATATACATAAATGTTCTAATCAAATAAAAATGTAATTTTTGCATGATTTTCATTCTCTTACTTATATATGCATTCATGTGTAGTGAGATAGCAAAGTATATAGTTTGGACATCCTGGGACTACAAGGCTTTAACTAACCCAAAGGAGGTCATTTAATTACCTCGCTTTCCTGGTTTAACAAATGCACGCATCTGCTTATTTCACGGGTGTATGTATGTAGCTAAAGGATGAAAATCCCTCTTTCTACTAAGAATGCATTCATAATAGACTAAATGATTGAATTAAATATCCATATGATTTATGGTCTCTTTCTTTATGTTCTTACATACAAATTTACATAAGTTTGAATGCAAATGGGTATATAGTTTGGACATCCCAGGAATACGAGGCTTTAGCTAGCCCCAAGGAGGTCATTTGATTATCTCACTTTCATGATTTAATAATGACACGTACCTATTTAATTTCATTCTTATGTATTTTCGTATAAGAATTTGGATAAAGCTCTAAATTAGCATGATTAAATAATTCAATCAAATAAGAAATATAAACTTCAAATATGCACATCTACATTCATCATTTAAGTGTGCTAAAACATGTTATATGTTAGTCATACTTAGAGTTAAGTCATATGCATGCTACACGGGATTGAAAGGAATGAATTGATGTATGTCATGTGTTAGTAGTTCACTTAAATTAATCTTAAGAAGCCTTTCATGTTGAATGCAATCATTTAAGGTGAACCTAAACTTAGGATTAATTTAAAATGTGTAACAAGCCATTCACTAAAGAGAACTAAATTAAATTAACATGCTTTAGAAAGTGGTTTAAGGTAGGGATGAAAGAGGGAAACCTCTTTTCTTCTCTTTACAACCTTAGTTGCTAAGTGTAGGTCACATAAAACCAAAGAAAACACAAATTAAAACTTGCCAATCAATTAAAGTACTTGAAGTGAAGCCACCCTTTAAATTGAATCTTTCTAAACTTAGAAAATCTTAACACTAAAGCCTAGTTAGGACATACCACACAATTGTTAATACGCACACATTAGATTAAGTCACTACTTCTAGTCTTATGTTAGGATGGTGCATGGTTTGATATATGTTTTGTTTTGTGATCTATTATTTTAGACTTAATGTTAGACTGTATATTTTGTAGACTAGATGGTAGGCCATGATTAGCTTAATCATATTTTCTACAGCGTATTATGCTTAAGAGGTCACTTAAAATAAATATAAATGCTCTCTTTGTAGGATGCTTAGGCCCCTAAGCATAATCCAAGTTAGGACAGGTAGGCTTAGTTACCCATATGTAGGGTGCTAAGCCCAAATTATAAATATAACTAGTTGGGTTGTATGTATGTTTAGCTAACCTCAATTTTATAGGTGCAGTTAGATTTATTTTTCTTATTTTATGTAATTTAGCTTTAAAAATTAAGATTAGTGTTATGGGGGATAAGGATGAGCATTAGCAAGAAAGCTTTATCCTGGGAGGCCATGTGATGCCTTTGAAGTGGAGAAAACCAAATCAAAGAAGGAAGAAGATACATAAAGACATGAAGACTTGAAGACTCCCCATAACATTTATTCAATTATAAATTGAAATAATTCTTTTATGTACCAGGTTGTATAAGGGTAGAGCTTAGCTACCCATTTTCTCTTTTGGTTGTATGGCACAAAGACCGCCTTTATTCTTTTGCATTAGATCTATAAAATTTATGATGTTTTGTTTAAATTACGTGATAGAAATGGCATAACTTTTATAGTTTTTTTATGAATGATGATTTAATATGTGGCTTGGATCCGATTAAGTTCTTAAGAAAAAATAAATCTTTTACCCAACTACAACTCAAAATTAAAATTCTAAATAACTCATAACCTCACATAAAGCCTAGGCATTAAATCAAGATAATTAAAAGATTTAACAACCCCTTAACTATATGGTTGTATGTCTAATGTCATCCATGCATCTTCTACCACTCTTGTAAAAATGAGGGCCTCCATTCTTGCATGCATGGAAATGGCTTGACCTATGAGAGAAACTCCTACTAATGGAGCTTCACCCTCTTTTCTTCTAATTTGGCCAATAATCCATTTCATCATTCCTTTAGACATACAAAAATCCCAAAGCCTTTGTCAAAATGAAGTGTCAAATACAAATATAATTTGAAAATATTTGCTTTAGACTAAGTCATTACTCATACCACTCATGCTCTAGTCTCTTTTGGGAGTGGATTTAAGGACTTTAGTCTCTTTCTAACTAATAACAACCTAACTATCTTGCAAAATCATATAACTTGCCTACATGGTTTTAAAGCATAGGAGGAGTTAGCTGGCTACCATTCCAGGTAATTGTAAGCCTAACAATCGAGTGATTTATCCTCTCTTGTGGAGGTAAATAATATACCCATCTTCACTTAGACTTTGGTCATGCTTTGGCTTATGCCAAAGCTCCCTAGATCTAGGATCTGAGGCAGCTGTTTTCTTTAGGCTATAAGCAGAAATCCTTACATCTTAGGTATTTTTACAACCTTGTATTGTTGGATTATAAGTCCTAGCTTTCTAATAAAATGTCAACTTTAATAAAATCAATCTCTTCAATTTCAAACATATAAAGCCCAACCACAGGATATATTAGAATGCTCATTAGGCTTTCTAGTATCATGAGCATTTCTTACTTATTCTCTTTGGCTTCTAAAATAAGTCTTCTTCTTGAACAATCCCATTTGAATTTTCAAACATAACCAATTTATTGATAATCTAGCCTTGAAATCTTTGGAGACCCTAATTGTCTACTTTAATCAAAAGTATTCTTAAGAGATTCCATTCCTTAGGATTTAATTAAATATGGGGGCTTGCCTCCATAGGGAACTTAACGAACCTAGTTTAAAATAAACCCTGTTGTACTTTTCCATGTAAAGTAGAGGAAAAATTGCTGGTACATTCGAAGACCCATCATGCCTTAGGAGTCATTATTAGGTGATTAGGTCTATTATAGAGTGATGATTTCTATCTTTCAAGATAGTGCATCATTCCTTAATGTCATACTCGATCACTTCAAAAAGTACCCCCTAAGATCTACATGTTGTCCCACTTCTCAAAAATAAACACCATAATACACAACCATGAGAATGAAAATCATAAAAAAAGATTGTATGTTAGCAAATTTATTTATTCAGGTAAAGTGAAGCTCTATCTAAACTCTAATTTATGTATACATATGAATGGAATTAAGTAAGTACATGTCATTGTTAAACTAGAGAAGTGAGGAAATCTATGACCTCCTTAAGGCTACTTAAAGCCTTGTATTCTTGGGGTGTCTAGACTATATACTTACTAACATTCAAACACATATAAACATACACATAAATTTTGAAAATAGAACAATCTTTTAACATGTTTAAGCCATAAGAAAATGTGAATCACATATAATATTCATAACCAACATCAATTTAAATCTTCATCATTGATTTATAATTTTAAAAATAATTTGAGATTTATTAGTGATAATAGCCATGCCATATAATAGGATAATTCAACACATGTGACTTATACATAAATATATTCATTTGATTCGTTTATTTGAAAAACATGAATTCATGATATCAAATGACATACAAATTTATAATGATTGAAAAGGAGTAATTAAACATTGTCACATAATACATTCAACCACATTACTTCCTAAAGACAATCAAGTTAAATAAAACTATCTAAGATCAACCAAAATTATTATGGAGTTTGATTTTAAATTTTAATTATTAAAACTTAGAGAGGAGAAATGATATTTGCCATTTTACTCCCATCCCATGTCGATGACTTACTGTGTTTAAAGAAAAATAATTAAGTAAATTTTATGGATTTATTAAGTTCAAATCATTAAGAAATTAATTTAATTTTCTTTCCTAATCTCAATTTAATCAGAGCCTCCATGCCAATGAAATTAAATTTTAATTAACTACTTAATTTAATTTTTCAATGACACTGTCCACCTTTCGCCACTTGATCTGAGCCTGTCGGAGCTCATGGGATGTCAGGATCAACTCCAAAATGTGTGGGGAGGAGATCCTACTATGGAAATCGCATGCAATCACACTTTGCTTCACAAAAGACCAAGACCTAAGGTATTTTCTATGGTTTTCTAGATTATTACCTCACTGAAACTAAACACTGATGGTCTGTCGATTGAGGTTGCTTCATCTTGAAGAGACAAAGCCCTATCTAGAAGAACTTGAGCTCGATTTCACGGGGCCAAGCTGCTCACCGAGTCTTGAGTGCCTTGGTGATCAAATCAATGGGATCGATTCTTTTGACTCACCGTGAGAGAAGGTATATGAAGAGTTAATTTGAGTTTGGTGAGTTTAGGGTGATGGATGTGGCTCTTAATTTTGAAAGGAGTTGGTCAATCGATGGAGTGCATTAGGAGAAAAGCTCTAGACTACTTGGAATACTCTAGGAAGCTCGGTCAAGTTTGAATGGATGGAGAGTATACTCTTACAAGTGAATCTGAGATTGGCTCATTTTAAAACCATCCGGCCAAGGTAGGTGCTTGAAGATGGCAATGGAGTGCTAAGGTGGAGGAGCTTGAGAGGCTGAGGTAGTCGCATGTCCTGGCATGGGATGTACCTCCTCCTCCAAGTGAACCAATGGGGTGGCTTAGGTGAGTTCACCCCCTCATGACCCAAGGCTGAACCCAGCAACCTGGATTAGGTTAGGTTAGTGGTCCCAGTGTCCAAGAATGGCCAAAGGTGGCTTCCATGGCTTGGGGAGGAGGTAAGACCATCCAAATGGGAATTTTATCCCATTTGGGCGGGTTGGTTCATGGGTTTTGACCCAAATTGGGTTCACCATGAGTTGGGCCCATTTAGGCTGACCCAAGGATGAGTCATGCCAAGTATAGTTCTATTTGTACAAGGTTTGGATGGGTTTGGCTCAATTTGACCCATATGGGTCAAATGGAGTTCAATTGGGTTAAGTTGACCAAGTAGTCAAATTGGGTCAAACTAAGGATTTAGGTGTGTTCAAATGATCATTTGGGATGTATTGGTGCCATTGGTTTGGTTTAATTTGAAGTGGATTTTGGCTCATATGGGTTCATTTGGGTCATATGGGTTAAGCCGACCAGTTTGGTCAAATTTTCTTGTGTGAAGTGTTGGTTTAAGTTCAATTGATCATTTCAGAATGATTTTAGGTGTTGATTTGAATTAATTTGGATTGGGAAATAATTTTGTTCAATTTGACCATTTAGGTCAAATTGGGTTGGTTTGATAAATTGAGTTCAATTTGGGTGTTGGATCATGTTCAATAATCAATTTGTGATCGATTAGAGGTATTAGTTTTAATCAATTTGGTTTAGGATTTGATTTGGCCTAATTTGAACCTTTAGGTCAAATTGGGTCAACTTGGGTCAAGAGCCCAAGTTGGCTTGGTTTGGTTCAATTGGTGGTTTAGTCATGTTCAATACTGAATTTATGATTGATGGGAACCATTGATTTCAATCAATTTAGGTTGGAATGAGATTTGGTTCATTTTGGTCCAAATGGGTTAATTGGGTCAACTTGGATCAAATGATAAAATTAGTTTGGTTTGACCAAATTGATTGCAATTAGACTATCAAGGATGATCAACAATCATCATAAAAGAGATTGGATGGGTTGATTCAATCCAATTTGGGTTGGATTGAAGTTTGAGCACATGTAACTGAATAATGCGGGTCAAGTGGATCAAATGATTATTGGGTTGGATTGAATTGAGTGTTGAGAAGAGTTCAATGATGGATTTAGGGGTTGATTGATGGCCTTGATTGCAACTAGTTTGGTTTGATTGAAATTTGTCTCATTTGGACCTTTTGGGTCAAATAGGCTAACTTGGGTTAATTGGATTCATTTGGTTCAATTGGTTGGATTGTAAGTGTTGGAGGGGTTTAAAATAGAGTATTGAATGGTTCGAGTGCTCTTCTGAAAATCAAATTGATTTAATTTTAATTGAATGGACTTGGGTTGGTTCAATAGGATGATGGTGGAATTGGTTTAGGTTAGGAGTTAAGTTAATTTGACTTGGAGCTTTGATATGAAGTAAAATTCTAATTGAGGTTAGTTTTGTTGGCTTGAGGTTGGTTTTGGATGAGTGGACAAGAACGACTTTTGGTTTAGGCCATAGGATAGGTAGAACCTATTTATCCTAAGGCAGCACCTAAGCTTAAGGCATGCCTCCCTACGTCTCTAGGCTTCCTATGACTAGGTAAATCCAAGTGCCTAGAAAATTCTTAAGTCTAAGATGAGAAGGATAGTCCTCACTCTAAAATTGAGGTCGATATGTATGAATACATTTAAATTCCTTAGTATATTCAAATCTAATAAATTACATCATTTTTTTCTTATATGTAGTAGTGCTTATAAATATTGGAGAAAATTTTTATAAACTAAAGTGTCAAATATCCTATAATGTGATGAAAGTGTTATGAAGATCAGACTGTACTTGTGAGTATTACAGTTTGGTGGCTTGGCATTAGGTGCAAAGCCCATGGTTGGTGAACTAAGGGCCAACCATGGTGAAGGGGACTTCACCTTGAACAATAATTGAACCAAACAGTCTTAGGTCAAGCTTGGTCAGCATGGGTGAGCTCAAAACATGCTGAAGGTGCTACTTTAACCAAACGGAGTGGTTAGACTTTGCTATTTTAGATTTTTTTTTTTTACCTATGTGAGTGGCTTAATTTACTTAGTTTGGGCTAAATTAGGTTTACTAAGGGTTGTGCCCAATTGGGCAAGTAATGGGGTGTGTAAGTATCAATCATGCCATGTTTGGTTGGGTTTAGCCTTGGATTGGTTGGATTTAGCTCATGATGAACTATTTAGGTCAAATTGGGTTCAACAATACTAGTTTGACCAATTGATCAAATTAATAAGGTTATTATTAGGTTAGGTTAAAATAAAGATTTGAAATTTATTAGTGCAATTAATTTAATTTATTTTGAAATGCATTTGAATTTAGCTCATATGATTCATATAAGCCAAATGAGTCAAGTGAATCAATTTGATCAATTTGTCAAAATTGGGTCCAATTGAAGGTTGAGTCATTCAATATTAGAGTTAATTACATGCTTTGAATGGATTTGATTTAGGATGGATTGAAATTTGGCCTAAAGTAAAATTGGGGCAAATAGAGTTAGTTCAATTGGATTAATTAAGTTCAATTAAATATTAAATCTTGATCAATATTCATTTTGAAATTAATTGCAATTATTGGTTTGATTCAATTTGAATTGGATTGAAATTTGGTTTAATTTGGCCTTTTATGTCAAATTAGGCTAGGTGAACAAACTTGGCCAATTTGGTCAAATTTAGTTCAATTGAGGGTTAGTGTATATTTGATCATCAATTTGGAAATGATTTTAACTATTAATTTGATTGGTTTTGGGTTGAATTGGACTTTGATTCAATTTGACATTTTAGATGAAATTGGACTAAATGGGGATTAATTGGTCGGGTTGACCAAATTAGGTTTAATTGATTATTGAATTATGTTTAATAACCAATTTAGGATTAATTATAGGTGTTGGTTTGGTCGAATTTGATTTAGGTTTGGTGTTGGCTTAATTAGGTCATGTAGGGTTAAATAGGTCATTTGGTCAATTTAGGTCTATTAACCTAATTGAGTTCAATTGGAGGTTGAATTTTGTTTGATAATACATTTAGGATGATTTGGCATAATTAGTTTAATTCAGTTTTGGCCAAAGCATTGGAATTAAGTTTTAGTCTTAAAGGGTTCAATTCAATCAACTTAAATTAGATTGACAAATTGGCCAAATTAGGTTGCAAATTAGCATAAGATATATTTGGTCATGTGTTTGGGATAATTTTGAGGTCTTGGGTTAAACAAACTTGGCATAACTCAAGCTTGATCAAGATTTGGCCCTATAGGATCTATTTGGGCTAACTTAGGTCAAGTGGGTCAAAGTAACCTATTTGGGGACAATTAGATTTTATTTTGTGCTTGGGTGATTGTAATTAGTGTTAAAATTGATTTAAGACAAATTAAGTGTAGCATATGAGGGCCTAAGTTAATTTTGCTAAGTGGGGTCCCTAGTCAACCCCTAGGGTTAACTCGTAAGTCTTAGCTTTATGCTTCCATCAACACTAGTGTCTTAGTGTTTAAGTGAAGGGAGACCTCAGTGCCTAGATAAAAATCTTAGATCTAAGGAGTGATAGGTGTTTACCTCACTAAAAATGATGTCAACATGAACCCTAATTATTTTATTGTCATAATAAAACAAAAAAATGTTCAAACAAAATTTTTAATAATCTAAAATAATTCATAATGATAATCATGTTTTGGTAAAATTAGATAAATATATACACCTAAAATATGTTGATTATTTAAGTAGATTTGAGGAAATAATAACTTACTTTAAAATATAGCCTCTAAGCGACAATATTTTATAATTATATGATTTTACAAATAAAGATTACAATAACATAACATTTTCATAAGAATTTATAAGAGGACTTCTTGATCCTTACATCTTATTAATAGTCTAATTGTTTAATTTAAGATATTAGAACCTTTAATCATGTATTTTTTTTTTCATCAAAGTAAACTCACACAGATTATTGGTTATGGGGTTAATACTTATTACTACCTTATTAAGTCATAGATGATCAATTTAAAGCTGTAAGCTCTCATTACTCTGCTTCACAAAAAGTATTAACACCAATCAAATAAATCCCTTTACCAAAGAGAAAAGAACTTTTAATTCTAAAACTCGATTTCTATGTAGTAAGGAAGCTTTGTAACATGTATCACCATTGGGAAAACATTTATAGTGAATTAAAATTGGTTAGCAAGATCGTAATATGAATTATAAAACTTATGGTTAGTCTCACACTAGTGTCATCTCTTTAACTCCACCAACCTTTTTATTATTATTTGTTGTTGGCTAAAGTCATGTAAGTGAACTAGATATGTCATGCTAGCATCCGTTCTTGATAAGTCAAGTTGATTTTATTGCTAAGTTAATGGGAGCTAAAACCTAATTATCTAGATAAAAAAATAAAACTTGGCTATCAGCTATCAGACAAACCTAAACTTACCTTTTCCTTCTATACAATCTATTAAGGCACGATTTAAGCTACATGATTCTCCTTAGGATAATGCCAAATTCAATCAAAAAAGAATGTTCAAGCATGATGATGGTACTCTTTCCTTTATAGCATGATTAAATATGAATAAATTAATATATAAATGCTATCTTTTGCACACGAATGGTAGATAATACATACTCTTAATAGGTATGTCAAAACTTTTTTGACTTCACATGATGATAGTTTTAATAAATAAATGTGTCAAACCTAAATCTACAATATAATCATATGCACATCACTATATCAAATGACACATATCATCAAATCAAGCTTCTCCTATTCATTTAGGTAGGTACTAAAATATACTCAAATCTTGTTATCAAGTTTATCCAATTAGCTAACATAATCCACTTAACTCTTATAATGTTCTAGATGGCTATTGCTACCCTCCATCCTACTACCATATTGAGGAAATTATGTTGATGATTCATGTGTCTCCAAATGAACATACATAAAAAGTACCCCATAATTTGTAGTGATAACATTATTTTGCATTGGCTAAGCACTAAACTTTATGCCTATTTTTATATACTTTGGATAAGGTAATCATTTCACCAATCCTTTCTCCTTCTAATTTGGATCATTCATCACTCTACCCTTTGTTGAGCTCATTTTAGATAAAGTTAACATCATTCATAATCTTAGCAATTTGGTCCCTAATCTTAGATTAAGAGTTCCTTAATTAGGCACTTAGGACACTATGTTTAGTGGTTAGGTAAACAAACTAGAATAAAATAACAATTCGAATCAAACATTAAACTTAAAACTAAAATCAAATTTAAAATCAAATCAAACCCAAATTAAATCATAAATAATCCAAATTAAATACTCCAAAAAAGGAACACAATTCGATAATTATTTTGGTTTAATTTAACTAACTCGATCATTTGACCTAAGTGAACCCATAAGCCTATTTGGGTTGAATTGACCCAACCTCAAACCAATCAAAATTAATTATTCAAAATTTTACCAAAGACTTAATAAAACATGATTGAAACCTAAACATATTTCAATTATGTCAAATTGGCCATTCAATTTAATCAAGCCTAACTTAATCTAAAAAAAGGTTAATTTGGGCTTAAATTGAAATTTAACTCAAACATAATGAAGTTAATTAAACAAAATTATCATGAATGGCCAAATAAATACAAACAAACTTAAATCTAAATTCAAGATGGCCAAATAGACCAAGAGAACCTAATTAACTCCTTTGGGTCAAATGTATCAAAGGGTTAAACTTTGTTGCCACATCAAACCTAAATCAAAATATATCAATTAATCCATAACATAATTAATAAAAAATTAATAGTAATTGAGACCTAAATCTAAATGTTAATTAATCAAATGAATTTAATATAAAGTAACCTAAATCAATCCAAAAGATCAAGATGAAGTGACATAAATCATGCACAAAGTAATTTAAAAATCAAACCAATTGAACATAACCTATTCTCTAATCCATCTTGGGCTCAATTTAAATAGATGACATCACACCATAAGATGGTAAAGTGAATCAAAAGATGGTGTGGAAGCCATGTGAAAGGGGAAGAAATGTAAAACTCCAAAGCATGAAGACAACCAAACCCATTGCTCCCCACTCCTCCATTAAATGAGACTAATCTCACACCCAAAATGGTGGACTTTTCGAAGCAAGAAAACAAGCACATCAATCACCATGAAAGACCAATTATTGTTGACTTCTCCATGACATGGCTCGGCCAAGAAGAAGAGAAGGAGAAGGAGGGTTGCCAAAAAGAGAAGAACAATTCCAAGGCATTCCAGAGAGAGAGACAAAGAGAGAGAAGGGCTCAACCAATCCTTTCTCTAAGTCTCTAGCCACCGTCGGCCGGATTCCGGCCATCCCAGAACTTCTCTTAAACATAACTCATGGACAAACTCAAAGAATAGAGGGGATGATCTCTTTCCTCATTCCAGTTCCACCATTGCACTATAGAGGGAAAAACAAGCATAGCCAAGCTTTCTCCTGACTTTCCCACTACCACCAATCACAAGTTTGGCCATGGCCGATAGCTAAAGAATGCCTAATCATGGCTGATGGCAAAAGAACTATTCTTCCCTCAAATTAGACCCACCTACACGTTCTAGAGGTGATGGTGAACTCAACCGACCCTTTACACGAATCCCCCACCACCAGCAAGTTGGAAAATGACCAAGGCCAAAGGCAAAGGGCAGATTGTTGGTCTCCATAACAATCGATGAGTAGGCAAGGCATAAAACTTCTTCTAGAGCTTCTCCTTGATGTGGGGAACATTTTTTAATTGAAAAATCCATCAATGAACGACACCGAAAAGCTGAGCACTAAATTCGACCACCCTTTAATTCAGTTTGACCCTTTGTGAAATGAAATTGTTCACCATCGGAGATCCAACCGCTTGGATTGGTTACAAATCGATTTGCAATGGAAATCAAGCCTCAACAACCTAGATTGATCAAGCTCAAAGAGCCAACGACTCTAACTTCTCATCGGTAAGAATAGGGGACGAATCATTTCTTTTATTTAGAACAGTTGGTCATGATCGCATCACTCAATTTAATCATAAGAAAATCGATTCAATCATCGTCGAGGGCTCTAATCTCATCGCCTAATTTTAACATGGGATCCACATGAATCCGCATGGATCAATCCACTTGCCACGCATGCCTGCTAGTTCGACTTAATGTTGACTAGTTTGAATAGAAAATTAAAATTTTCTAAATTAAGAAAATGCTAAAAATTTCAAGAAACTTAAAAAAAGACTCAATCAAAAAAATATAAATAAGGACTCTATAGATTCTCTCATAGAGAGAAATCCATTAAATCTAAAATCCCTAATTTAGATTAAGTTTTTTAAGTTAATTTGAGTTTTATTGAAAACAAATAAACCCAAAATATTAATCAAATCAATTTTAAACTTTAGCAATTGAAATTAAGGTTAAAACAACCCCAAAAAAAAATTTATTATGATAGTTTAAGTCATGATATTATAAATAAATTTAGTAATGACATTCAAATAAGAAACCAATCTAAATTATCATAAAGAACATTAATAAACCAAAAAACACCATCAAACCTCTCTGAAGTTTGATAAATTCCAAAATACTCTATTTAATGGATTATTTGAATTAATTGAATCAATTAATGGACCATAGGCTCTAAAAATTCATAATAAATCAAATAAAAATTTAATAATTCCAAACAAACTCTCTATGGATTTACCTTTCAGAGGAAAATCAAATAAAATTTGAATCCACAATTAATCTCTAATATTTAGGCTTAATTGAGATTTTAATAGAAACACTAAAACCTTAATTAGTCTTAAAATACATATCTGATTAACTTGAAACTTTAGGAAAATGAAATTTGCTAAGAATTCTATTTTTCATAAAAATGTCAAATCAAAATAATAAATGGATTAAAATTTATCAAATTTCAAAATCAAAGATTTCATGAAATAATTAATTTTAAATTCTAGAAAAGTATAAAAATCATCAAAATAGTTTAAACCACTCTAATTAATATTACATAGCATTCACTTGAAACTAAACTAAACTAAACTTAAAACATATATTGAACATAATTAAATCCAAATTAAATATCAATTAAATCCTAAATTAAACTTAAGCTAGTAAACCTAAATCATCAAATCAACAACTACATCATTAATCTAAATAAATATGAAATCAAATTAAAAGCTTCATTAGTCAAATAACCTAAATCAAATCAAACTCTAATTAACTTGATAAAAATACTATGATCAACACATGATTAAACCTTAATTAAGCCAATCAAATAAATTAAATCAATTAAGTAAAGATTAAATTAAATCAAATTAAATATACTTTAAACAAATTAAGCTTAATTGATCAAATCAAATCAAATCATAATTGATTCAATTATGCAATCAAAATAAAATTCATTTAAGGAAAATTAATCCAAATAAACTAGGTCAATCAAATCCTTAGCCAAGTGACACCTAAGTTACAATGAATCAATTTAGATAGAGTAATCACTAATCAAGCTTCTACTAACTAATCAAATCAGTTGTGAACATTCAATCATATTCAACTAAACATTAATCAAAGCAAACACTCAATTTAGTTAATCAAAATGATAAAGAGTTGATAAATAATCTAAACCAAATTTAAAACAAACAAATAAAGTAAACAAATCAATCTTAAACAATCCAATCAACTCAACTAATTATATGAAGCAAACTAACCTAACTTAATCTTAATTAAGCATTGAACCTCAACCATATAAAATCACTTAAACTCATTAAACAACAAAACTAAATTGAGCCCTAATTAATCATCAAACTTTAAATCAAATATATCAAAAATCATAATCACATCAAATCAAATGAAGCTAAAGTAAAACTAATCAATTCAATATATAATCAAATAAAGTTCAATTCAATCTATTTGAATTAGATGAAATAATTAACCATTAAATATACAAGTTTAATAATCAAATTAAACATGAAGTACCATTCAAAGATATTAACCAAATTCTAATAAATGAATCAAATTAAGTGAAATTCTAAATGCAACTAATCAAAGTTAATTGAACTTAAAATAAACATTTAATTCAATTAACCTATTCAAATTCATAAATTAATAAAACTTAACAAATCAAATCAATTAAGTCAAATCAAAAGATTAAATTAAATCAAACAATCCTCAAACTAAAATCAATATATAAATCAAATAACCAAATTCAACAAACGAGATGATCAAACTCCTAATTAGATTCTAAATAAAAAGTTGCTTTGAACCTTAATCAAATAAGAAGTTAATTTAAAAAAAATATCTCAAATCAAACTTAAATGAAAAGATGAAATCATTAAATTTAAATAACATTGAAATAATCTAATCAATATTAACCATATAAATTAAAATCTTAAATTGAAACCCAAGATAAAAGAATTAGATATTAATTCAAAAAAAATAAAGATATTGAATTATCAAAATTTAATTAAATCAAACATCTAAACCAAAATTAATCAATCAAAATATATGAAGTTAAACAAACTCAAACTTTGAAATCCAAATCAAATAAACCAAACATTAATCAAATTAAATTGATTTAGTTAAATCATTCAAATAAACTCAAATGAGATAATTAAGATACTTAGGTTCTTAGTTTGACCCTTAGAATAAATGTTCACCTCAGGGTGAAAATTTCATTATATTAAGATCAAGATGTTGAATAGATTTGGTTCTATTCACAAAAGAATTTATTCTATTCATCATTCCTTAAAATTTAAATTCAACTTCACCATAAAAATAAACCTAAACTTAGAATAAAATCTAAAATCAATTAAATTATTTAAATCAAAACTATCCAATGGTAAAATTAAACAAACTCTGAATTCAAATTAAACCTAAAATAAAACAAAGCCTAGAACAAACTTGCCACACAAGCCTTCTTTTCACACATTAGAATACTAGGTTGACCCTAAAATTAGGTTAGACTAGTGTGTTGATTATAATGTGATGTTGTTTCTTATTTTGTGATGTATTATTCTATATTGGATGGCTAAGATTGTTTGCTCGTAAGTTTGGATGTTAGGGCGTTCTTTTTAGGATAACACAATTTTTTGTAGGGGGTTGTGCTTAAAAGGGACCACTATAATAAATATAAAAAATATCATTTGCTTATAGGTGTTGCGTAAGTCCCTAAGCATAGACCACTAGGATAGGTGGGCTTAGTAATCATTGATGCTAAGCCCGTATGTTCAAAATATTAACTATTAGTGTTTTGTATGTTTTTCCTAACATCTATTTTGAAAAATTTAGGATTTTATTTTGAAATTTTAAAATATAATTTGAGCTTAGAAATAGGTTATGGCCTATGAAGTTTAAGATTAACATGAACGACTCTACCTATTTGATGGTCCTCTGGAACTAAGGAGGTCCTTGAAGAAATTGACGATCCTAAAGTTAATAAAGACCCTCATAGATCAAACTTTTAGTTCTAGATCGGGCTATATAAGAGCAAAGCTCGACTGCCTACCTTTTTTTCTGGGGTGTATAGCGATATCCGATAGCAACAGCCTATTTTATTTATTTAAGTTGGGCATGATTTACTTTGGGGTGCACAATAGAACTGCATGCTTTTCATTTGTTTCCTTTTTGTGATTGATATGTGTTGTGATGAAACCTGGATGCATTATGCTCTTAAGAAAACTAACTTTTTTATTTTAATTAATAATTCTAATTAAATTTTAGTTAACTCATAATCTTATTTTTAAAGCCTATGATCTTAATCAATAAAAGATTTAATAACCCCTTAGTTGAATAGTTGTATATTTCAATGGCATACATACATATTATTTCACTCTTGTAAATAGAGGGTCTCCATTCTTGAACGATAAGAGATAGGCTTGACTTATGAAAGTAGTCTCTTGTAGTGGAAAATACCTCTTCTCTCTAATTTGGCTCATAACTGAATTTTATCATGCATTTAAACATAAATCCTCCCAAGCCTGATTCCAAAAATTGATAACTCAAAATAGAATAAAAAAGTTATATATTTTATTTCAATAGTCTAGGACATGGATTACATACCACATATGATCTAGTCTCTTAGGGATTGAGTTTAAGATTCTAGAATCTTTCCTAACTAATAGCATACTAGCCATCTTGCACTTGCATAAGACTGGTCTACATGATTTCAAATCGTTTAGATGGTGTTAGTTAATAACCCCTTCTAGGCAAGAAGAAAGTCTAGAAGAGTCGGGATATGTTTATTTTCTCAAATGAGAAAAAAATTAATATTCCCAAATTCATAAAATTAGACTAGGTGGGGTTTCTAACCTATGTCAGAAGCATTTTTAGACTTAAGTCCTGAAGTATTCTATTGGAATAAGTCTTCAACTTCTAGACATTCTCACAATCTTGTGTTGTCATAATCTAAGTCATAGATTTCTAAAAAATGTCAACTTAGAACTTTAATAATCTCAATCTCAAAAATATAAAGCCCCTTAATATGATAGTTGAAATGCTTACTGGGTTTCTCAGTATTCAAAATCATTTTCTACTCAATCCCATTTGACTTCCGAAAAAAAAACTCTTCCCCCCTTGAAGCATTCTCACTTGAATTTCTAAATTAATCATTTTTTTAATACAAACTTTGAAATCTATAGAGTGAAAGTCAATTTCTTTAATTGATAGTATTCTTATGAGGAATTCTTTTCATTCTAAGATGTAATTAACTAAATAGGCTTACCTTTATAGAAACTGCAAACTATGCAATAAAATAAATCTTGCTCTACTTCTCTATGTGATTCAGGGGAAGAATCTTTGGTAAATCAAAGATACATCAATCTTAGGTGTCTTTATTAAGTAATTGAATCCATTATAAGATAATGCTATTTATCTTTCGAGATAATATATTTATCCTTAATAACGTATTTGATTACCTAAATAAGTACCTCCAACTGTGGTGTTCTAAATAAAATTCTCACACCCTTTTCTTATCATGCTTATGTCATGTATAGATTTGCATCATCTCATTCTATATTAATGACACTCTCTCAACTAAGTCTTCATAGTTATTATTATTAAATGACATTTGCTAATGCAAATTAAATCCCTAGGCCTAAAGAAGTTGATAGTAATAAGATCAAGTGGTTCATGTGATTTATAGAATTCATCAATATTTGATCCTTTTTATTATAATTGAGTAAATTTTAAGAGAAATAACTTTGTAATGATTCCATGTGATTTTGTGCATGATACTAATATTAAAAAACTTCCATTGAGAAAGAGAGTTATAGTTGATGCATTAAACTGTCATATAAGGGAGAAATTTTAAATCCCATTAGAGTAATAAACTTAGCCTCAAATTAATAGTTAAAACTATATCTTAATATTTAAATACTAACTTGTTAAACCACCCATAAGCTTAAGAAATTTAGTT
The DNA here is from genome assembly GCA_021442155.1 of Cymbidium sinense. Classification (NCBI taxonomy): domain Eukaryota; kingdom Viridiplantae; phylum Streptophyta; class Magnoliopsida; order Asparagales; family Orchidaceae; genus Cymbidium; species Cymbidium sinense. The sequence continues at coordinate 10,704,073 of CM038231.1, read as the reverse complement.
TAAAATAAATATATTTGAATCATTTGATCATTAAAATGCAAGCCCAACTTTGATCCCCTTGATGCATTAATCAATTATGCATTAAAACAATTAATAATAATGTTAAAATAAAAATAAAAATGACAAAATGGCCGGTGAGTGCATCTTTACACTAAAACTCAAAAATTCCAATCTTATAAATTTGAGTACACCATTCACTAGCATAATGCATTCAACTTAAACCACAGTACACAAGATCTGCGGAGCTCGTCAGTTGAGGCCTCACTCCCAACCTGATGACTTGCAATCGAGCGCACCAAGTGTATACTTTATTGCTCTTACGGGCTCACTGGTCCCAAAAACAAAACAAAAAACAAAAAAACAAAACAAAAAAAACTTGAACAACAGCTGTCCACTCCTCCAAATGCTATATTTAATTTTGATCTAAAGATTCATATGTAATTTGCTTCCACAAGACTCTTTGAATCTTCTATCATGTTTAAACAAGAACAAGAGCATATCACTGATCTCTAAGATATGATCAATTTTTTCTTCTTAAATTTAAGCATTTGGGCTTAATAGATAGCCATTCACTTTATTATATTAAGCCCTGAGTGCTCCATCATCCTAACAGTACAGTGACTCTTCAAAAAAAAAAAAATAATAATAAACCTAAAACGAATTTTAATAAAAATCCATATTTTTAGTAATACTAGGTAGATATATACATACGCCTAACATATGTTGATTTTCTAGGTAGATCTTACATTAAAATAATTTTATTAAAAAAAAAGAAAAATAAAAACACTAACCTTTACAGAATCGAATTCAGGATCAACTTCACCGTGTATTTATCTGAACAGACTTGGATATTAACGAGAGCTTGGGAAGGAAATCATAACTCATTAATTTAGAGTTCATTTAATAATAATAATACTAATTATTATAAATTATTATATGAAAAATTATAATGAGTATATAAATTTTTTTAAAAATCAAACCATATTTTTTAATCCTCACTAAAAATAGCCAGATCAAATTATTAAAAATAACTTTATGATCATAAATTCCAGAAAATACACTCAAAATAAACATAATGCAATTCTCAACCAAAAGTTGGGATGACTTCTATTTTTTTAATTTTCTTTATTTTTTTTATATTTTGATTTGTAATATAATATATTTGATGATGATAATTATTTTTAAAAATACTTAAAATATTTAGAAATTATTTTTGAATATTTCAAAATTAATTTTATTTATTATCAAAAAATTTAAAATAAAATTTAAAAGAAACTAAAAAATATATTTTAAAAATAACATAAAAATAAAAAACATAAAAGATAAAATAAAATTAAATAAAACTATTAACTATAATAAAAAAGTAATCTATCATCATCAATATACCATTAATATAATATGATAATTTATAATTTGATCTCTTAATAACTATTACTCTAAACCTCACTCTTCATCTTATACTTAATCCACTAACCATTCTTAATTTTGTCTGCAGTTGTTCCAAATGAAATCTCCGTAATTACAGGCATTAACATACAATACATTTCTGGTAAGAAACAGCTAAAACAAATGATGAAAAGAAAATGATAACAATCACACTGAACCCTTCAATGATATGATGGGCATTTGGTAATTAATATCACTAATGAGAAGAAGAAAAATCACTTGGTACTCTTCTTCTGGCACTTGTTCTTGATCCAGCTCATGCCCATGCTTGTCCCACTCTTCACCTTCTGTGCTCCGACAGTGGCCGCCGACTTCGCCTTGTCGAGCCGGAGCTGGCTGCCGCCTTGACATTTGCCATCTTCTTTCCTTTGCTTTTGCTGCTATCTTTGCCGTCTTCCTTGTCGTAGTAGTCGTCCAGCCCCCCAGTGCCCCATTGATCAGCCCAAGTTGGAGCTTCTGATCTCATGATCTCTATGATTTAAGAAACAATTTGCAGAGTGTGATGTGAGTAATAACATATGCATGAAGATGTTGTGTAATGGTTGTGAGTTAGAAGTTAACGCTAGTTCTAATAATTATATCGGTGCATGAGTTGTGTCAATGATTAATAGATAGTTAATATCATATGTTAGGGATATGTAATGGATAGTTGTTAGTACTTAGCGATGCTTATGATAATAGGTAATTTGAATTGTGTTAGTTAGGGGTGCCAATGACCATCCTTTCCTTCCAAGTTTCATTTCATCGTCAACCTTCCTCGAAGCGAACATTGCAGGAACCCTGATAATAGAGACTGCGCCGATCAAACGGCTCAAAAGCTGAAGTAGACCCAATCAAACTATTTTATTATATGGGTCAAAAGCTTTGACCGAACCTAACCTAAATCTTAACTTGCTTAATCCAACCCAACCAATCTAACCGATTTATTATTGGACATGCAGTTTTTTATTTCTATAATCAGCTAACTAATTAACTCAAAATATAACTTATTTAAGTCAGTTAACCTATCTCGAAAGCACCTACCCCAGACACAAATAAGAACAATAACTAGATCATAATCTGATTATTTGGGACATACCAAACAAGACTCAAATAACAATTAGACCAAAACCCACCCCAAACAGTAATTAGGTCAACTTAAACCTAGATTTTCAGGTTGGACTCAGATCAAGTTGTTAGATCGGGTTATCTTTTGACAACCTAATGTTAGTGGTTAAAATATGATTAATGTTTCCTAGTGAGTCATGGTAATCCTATAGATATTATCTATTAAAAAGTATTAGGCATCAGTAAAATAAACAAATTAACCCCTTTTTTATGATGAATATTCCCTTTCATCTTCTTAATCTCAAAATTTCTAGAGTTGCTAGAACATCCACTTGTGACTTATCGCCTGTATTAGAATCATCTTGTTGCAAGTCTAACAATTAGAGGAAGAAAGGAAGCCTAGATGGAAAGCCAAAGTATATAAAAACAGCTGCGTGAAAAGTTGCACAGACTTAAATACTCACTTGATTGTTAGTTATGTTCACGCATGCATGAAATAAAATCATTATGACGTTCAACGATATTTGTGAAATTTAAAATCAAAGTTAGTTTCTAACAGTATCTAATAATTGCACAAACTTAAATACTCACTTGATTGTTAGCTATGTTCACTCATGCATGGAAATAAAATCATCATGAAGTCTGACGATATTTAGGAAATTCAAAATCAAAGTTACTTTATAACAGTATCCAATCAAAGTTATTTAAAAAGTTCTATCATCTTTCAAAACGTATTTTCTAGCTTCAACCAACGAAATCAGCCTTTTAAAAGAAACACTGCAGAAGAAAGACGAATGGTGGCATTCATGGTATTCGATGTGCAAATGATTAAAGCGTCATGTTAGTGCTGGTAGCGAACTTACACCTGCAGATAAGTTGTGTGCGGAGTCTAATCCAACTGAAGACTCATACCCTTTTTAGAGTACTCGTGGGAATATCATGGGGATTAATAATAGTCTTTTCAAATCATCTACAGCAGTCCTCCCTCTAGCATTTAAAATGCTTCAAATCCTAAAATTATAATTTAAGAAATACAGCGAAATTTGCATGGTCATAAATATCAGAGTATTAATCTATAATTCACATAAGACCTAATAAAAAAAAACACATAAAACCTATGTTAAATTGTAATGTCTGATTTTTGTCCTATAAAGAAAATGAACCATGCAGATTTAGCCACGAGTACATCTTCACAAAAATTGAATTGTATTTTCTCTATAATCAAACCATAGTGAAATATAAAACGTCAATGGGAAGTAGCTATCAATTGGATAAACCTATAAAAAAAAGTGTTTTAAAAGCTAATCTTCTCCTCATTTTTGTTCTTCTTTTGCATTCTCTTTGTTTGAATTAGATTTTGTCTACTTTCGAACAACATATTGGTAGCAGCTAGTATGGGTGATGAGGAACACCAACCCCAAGTCGCATTCCTGTAGGTACAAAGAGTCCTGCTTTATGATAATAATATGGACTGCATCATAAAACATCAATATCAAACATAGTTGGCTATGAGACTACTATGACACTAAATCAGCAAAACAAGAGCTGTCAACCAGTAGTTTGTATAAGCTGAATTCTTAAAAACTAATGCTACTGTGGCGACTACATTACAACCAAAGATGATTAGATGCAAGCTGTCTTCCATTTGAAATTGTCAAATTTGACTCTTCTAAGAAATCAAGGTTTAAAAAATAATAAAACATTAAGTCTCAAAATAAAATAAAAAATAATTATCAATACATTTACTTAATTTATCATAATCAATATCCACTTTCATGATCTTTAGAAAAGTCATCACAAGTGATAATTCTATCATCAATTGATTATGCCTCATTAACATTTTTCAAATTTTCTTTGATCATTGCATTTTTCTTCTTACTCCATATATCAATTAATCTAAAAGTTAATATAATTAAAATAAAATAATAAATTATTAACACAATTAAGTATTCTAACAACAACAACAACAACAACAACAAGCCTTAAATCCCACTAGGTGGGGTCGGCTACATGAATCCTTCGTCTCCATTGTGTCTTATTATGTATCAAATTCTCATTTAAATCAAGTATACTAAGATCATTTTTTATACATCTTAACCAAGTCTTTGGTTCACTACCTCTACCTTTCTTAACATAAGACAAATCTAATACATCTACATCTAATATCGGACGTCGACGCCATGTACAAACCATCTAAGCGACTCTCCCTAATCTTATCTACCAGTAACTCCAACTTTTTCCCGAATATACTCATTTTACATTCTATCTCTAAGAGTAAAGCCACTCATCCACCTAAGCATCCTCATCTCTGTAACACTTAGTCTTATGCTTCTCTTTTATTGACCAATATTCTGCACCATAAGTCATTGCAGGTCTTACCACTATCTTATAAAATTTTTCCTTAAGTTTAAGTAGAACTTTTCTATCACATAATAAGCCAGATGCATTCCTCCACTTCAACTATCCAACTTGAATTCTACTAATAACATCTCCATCTATTTCACCATCATTTTGAACAATAGAGCCTAAATATTTGAAACGCTCACTCTTATTAATAACTTGTTCACCCAACACAACTACCGAACTTCTACAACTAAAATTACACCCATATTCCATTAGATCTACTTAAATGAAAACCTTAGACTCTAGAGTTGACCTCCATAATTCAAGTTTGGACTCCCTCTATTCTTATCAACAAGAAGAATGTCGCAAAAGCATACACCAAGGTACATCTTCTTGTAAATGCCTAGTAAGAACATCCATAAGTAAAGTAAAAAAGATAAGGGCTTAAAGCTGATCCTTGATGCAATCCAACCAAATAGGAAAATATTTTGTCAATCCTCCTTGTGTTTGGACACAAGTAATGCTCTAGTATACATATCCTTAATGACTTGAATATAACTAATATTAACTCCTTTTTCGCTCTAGAACTCTCCAAAGAACATATCTTGAAACTTTATCATAAGCTTTCTAAATCAATAAAATATCATAAGTAGATCCTCCTTACTTCTCTATGCTTCTCCATCAAACCCCTTAACAAATGTATAGCATCCATAGTTGATCTACGCATGAAACCAAACCGATTGGAGAAACTTTTGTATCACATCGTAACCTATGCTCAATTACTCTCTCATAATTTTAATGTATGACACATTAACTTAATTCCTCTATAATTTGCACACTCTTGTGCATCACCTTTATTCTTAAATATAGGAACCAACAAACTTTTCTCCACTCATCTGACATCTTTTAGTCTTTAAAATGACATTAAAAGATTTGTAAGCCAAGAAATTCCTTGATCTCCTAAACATTTTCACACTTCTATTGGAATATTATACGTCACGCCACATTTCATTTTCTTTAAAGCTTCACTAACTGATTTACTAATACGTCGATAAAATGAAATTCTATTTTGTTTAGGTATTAGGTTGCTAAAATCAATCGTATTTTCGGATCCTTCATTAAAAGTTTATCAAAATACCTCATCCACCTATTTTCAATATCCTTTCTAAAAAAATATTTTATTATTTTCATCCTTAATACACTTCACTCAACCATGTCTTTTCTTCTCCTATCTCTTTGGTTGGCTAACTTATATATACATCTTTCACCTTCTTTGGTATCTAATCTATTGTATAAATCACTAAAATCTAAATTTTTTTTCATCATATACTGCTTTCCTAGAATCTCTACATGTCACTTTATATATTTCCCAATTCTCCAAGTTTTTACATCTAAACCAAGTTTTATAACAATACTTCTTATTTTTTTATCTTTTCAGACACTTTGACTCCACCACCAACTATTCTTATTAAAAGAATTTTTTCCTTTTGATTCTCCAAGACATCTTTAACAACTCTTAATTTCACTATATTTTTTCCCATATATGTTTTCCTCATGAACATCCCAAATTCTAATCTCTTTTTACTCTTAAAATATTTTTATTTGTATTCTTTAAGTGCCCCATCTAATTCTGGGATAATAATTTGATTTATTTTTTCTCTTACAACCTTTCATCTTAAAATCTAAAACCAATCGATGTTAGATACTTAGATTTTCACTTGGAACCTTACAATCTTTACAATCTAAACGATCTATTTTTCTTATAAAAAAATAATCAATCTGTGTTTTACTAGATCCCTTTTTATAAGTAATAATATGTTCATCTCTTTTCTTAAATAAAGTGTTAGCAACTTTAAAGTCATGACAATTAAGTATTCCATTATGCTTAAATTATCTTCTGAATTTTTTGAGGTATTGTATTTGGTAAATTAAATATAAGTATAATATAATATAAATTAATATGATAATATAATATAATTTTTTAACATAATTTTATTAAGGCTTTGTCTCAAATGTCTTGAGGCATAAAGCCTCGAGGAACTTTTTGCGCCCCACAAGGCATGCACCTCGACCACCCTTAGACAAGGTAAGGAGCATCTATTATCATGGACATGTACTCGGCATTCCTACTTCATTTGGAGAATGAATCAAAAGAGACTCGAATTTAGGTTAGATATATTAGCGATCAAGCTCATTCTCATCACAAACTTATGAGTAAGGGGCACTCACTAGATTTGTTGAAACAAAAGATTTGTTTTACTACTCCATAAAAAATTAGACCCAAAATTTCATGTGCTTTTGAAAATTTTCAACCATAAATAATTTATCTTTCTAATATATATAAATTTTATAAAGGATCAGATACATATGGAATTTGAGAAGGTCCTAAATTATCTCTCATTGAAAGAATAGTCTTAAATTATTTCTTTTGAAGATTTATTCCCAAACATATGAAAAAAAACACTGACAAATTTCTATAATATAGGTGAAATTTAACAGAGATAAGTAATGTATCAAGCATGCTAAGGCTCTGTAAAGCACTATACAAGCAATTCAAAAAAAAAAATTAATAATAATATTCATCCGTTAAGCTTATTATATCCATCCCTTCAAAACACAAATTTCAAGCAAACATATATGATTTTACAAGAAGAAACTACCCAATAAAAATCAAAATGAGGTTTATTGATATATATATTTCTTTATAAATTATTTGGCTACATTGAATGAGATTTCGATTAAAATAGGTGAAAGATTCGAACAATGGAGAAAATATTAGAAGATGAAAAGCTTACAATTAAAGCCAACCCTAAATAGTTCGATTAAGACTAACGCTGACGATGGTGAAAGGGTTATAGAACATGAAGCGATCAAAACTTCCGTAGGCTGGTAAATTAACCAGTTGACAATTGGTGTAGAACAAAACGCATCATTCTTATGATCAATCCCTTTTCCAAACTCGAATCAAAAGGGGATATAAGCTCTAATTCTATCTTTATGTCGTTAAAGCACTTTGGATCATTTTCTTTTACAAATTAAAATGTTTTGATGTAGAGATTGAGAAAGGTCCAATCAAGGAAAATCAAAGACAAGTTTTACACCCAAAATCTCACCAATTTGAAGAATAATCGAAAAAAATCTAATAATTCTCGTGAAAAGTATAATCACAAAAAAAAATTCAACTCCAAAGGCGAGGGTTGGATGGGTTCCAAGAGGGAGAGTGTGTGTGTGTGAGAGAGAGAGAGAGAGAGAGAGAGACCTTTCAAGCGTGAGAGACCTTTCAAGCGGGAGAGACGAAGATGGCTGCGAGATGCTTGATGAGAATTCGGCTTCCAGCCTGCAGTTTTCCTTCGAGGACAATTGTTAGGGAAAAACCTTGGGGCAGCGGCTTTATGTAAAAAAATTGAAATAAACAAAGAGTAAGTATGGGCCCTCCATCTTGTTTTATTAATTTGAGGATTTACGTATATAGAACAAGATTTTTACATATTTATCTATGAAATATGAATACGAACACTTATATAGATAGATACGATATCAATAATACATCTATTATTAAAATATAGATCATATATATATATATTAGATATGATATTATAAAGTTTATATTTTATTAATTATAAATAATATATCTAATCTAAATAAAATAAATAAAATATTAAAAATATAAAAATTATAAGACATTTAAGTCTACTATAAAATTTCAAAAAATAAAAAAGTCATATGTGATGAGAAAATATTAAAAAAAGAGTGTTGAGAAATATAAAAGCATTAACCTTCAGCACTAATAGTGATGGTGAAGATATTAGTGAGGATAATTACCAATACTCCATAATCATATAAGAAACTATAGCTAAATCTCACAAAGATTATGAGTCAGAGGCTTATATGAGAGAGCTATGTAATGTTCGCATCTACAAAGCACTGAGTTATAAGTTAAAAATAAGTTACAAATTTATAACTTATATTTGAAATAGTTTTAGTTTTAATTTTAATGCGACAAATTTTTTTAAATTATTATTTTTATTAGACACATTTGAAGTGCCGACAAGTGTCGTAGTAGGACGAGTGTCGATCCGATGTATCGAATCGCCATATACTTCTAGAAATATCATGTAGGACGAGTGTCGGCATCCGATATATAATCATAGTATTTAATATCATATTAAAAATATTATCATCACTCACTCTTTTAAAGTGAAATGCACATTTTCAAATGTAGAAAAAAATTAGATTAGTAATATCTAATTTTAGGGGTTAGATATGTAGATACATAAGAATTATGTGATTTATATGTAAATCATCCTTTAATTTTTCAAAATAATTACTAATCATATGTTGTGACCACAATCAACTCTGGTTGACTAATTTGGCAGGGTCATTGAGCTGATGGGTATAACAATGGGGGTAAATTACGGTCTCCTTAAGGAGTTCTAATAGGAGAGAAAATATTCAAATTAAGAAAATTATTAAATGAATATTAAAAATAGGTAGTTATTACTCATTTAAGATAAAAAAAAAAGGGAAAGAAAAACTGATAAATAATGGAGAGAATAATCAAGTAAACGAGTGCTCTTATGTCCAAATCACTTTAGTCTATTAGTTTAAAACTTAGGTATTAACCAATAGATCTTAGCTTCAAGATTTTGCATATATAATGTGTATGAATTTAAGATGAAATTTCTTGAAATATCCCGAAAAATGAGTGATCTTAATCATACTCTAATCTCTATCTATTTCATTATTTCTCTTTTAATAAATTTAACTATGTATAACATCTATAATAAATATTCACAATATAAGGTCTTGAATTATTTTAATTGCAAAACAAATGTATACAAAATTAGTTGATTTTTATATAATTACACAATTCTATTTTTAAATTTCATCAATGAGTTTGTATTTATTGGAATTGACTCCACAAATGTATTTTTTAAAATAATTATAATTTTATTTTTGGGATCTAATAAAATTTAATTTGATGAAATATATTACATTTATTTAAAATACATTATGGAGTTTATTGCATGTTATAATATTTGCAGAGATAAACATATTTAACATCTTAACTTTGTATGAAAATTTGATAGACATGCAAATATGAGAAAAGTTACAAGAGACAAAAATAGTTTTATATGGAATACCCAAAAAGGAAGAAAAATTGTGGGTCCTAATCTAATCGAAATAACTCAACTCATATATGTTGGCGATTACAACTGATGCACATCCTTGTGATTGAAAAATATATTGATATAATATAGTAGACAAACTAAAGAGAACAAACTTTATTATGAAATTTTATGGTGCCTTCAAGCATTGGAATTTTCTTCAAGATCATGTATGATTTATTTGTTTGTTTTCCTTTGAGAAGAGGAGATCAAAGAATAAGAATTTCCAAATAAAGAGTTGGTGTTTATAGCAAGTATTAATCTTATTAGAGATTATATGTATCAATATTATGGCGATGATAGATTATAAAATAAGTGGTTGTTTGTAGACAGTGGTTAAAAGACATTAATTTAACAACATTAGCTTAGTGACCATAGTTGGATAATGGTGATGTGGAGACTATAAATAGACAATGATGGCTGGGCAATCATTATTGATCAATAGAGATCAGGAGACTTAGTCGATCAACGGAGTTCATACGATCATATTCAATCAATAATGTTTATTATCAGGTGACAGTATTCGGTAAGTATTAGTTGATCAATGATAACTAAGAAATTATAGTTAAGAAAGGGTTATACTACAAATTATAGTCAGTGACATTTGTAGAATTAGATTGAAAATAAATTGCATAACATGGTCATGATAGTGCTTAAACAACTTGGTCAAGCAATAGTAGTCAATCAATTGTACTTGTGTAATGATGGTCGGACGATAGTGGTCATGTGATGATTATTAGGTGATGGAGGTCAAGAGATTGTACTTGGTTGGTGATGATTAGCTAACTGAAATTAAGTGATTGTGGTTAAGCAACTCTAGTAATTGTGTTTGGGATATAATAATTAATCGATTGTGGTCAAGTAATTGTAATAAAAAATAGTGCTTGGGAGATGATAGTCAATAAATAGTGGCGGGTGATTATAAATGAGTAATAATGGTGATGCAATAATTAGGGTTGTGCATAATTTGGTTTAAATTGAAAATTCGATTAAAACTGAACTGAAATTTTAATTTTGGATCGGTTTTTTAATTTTATTTTGGATTTTGGATTTAATTTTAGCTAAATTCGATTTTTGGATTATGGATCGGATCTAAAAATTTGTAATCCAAAAAACTGAAAATCCAAAATTAAGGCATTTAGCATTCGTCCCGAAGTCCCAACTCTAGCTTTGGTCCTCCCCAAGGAGTCGACATTAGGGCAATTGGGCAAAAACTAAAAGCGATTAGATATTTAGATTTACTAGGGAGGCGAAAGGGCAAAGCCACAAAGGCAATCCCAAATTCCCATTGCCCGCGGGCTTGTTCTGTGAATCAGTTGTTCTGATGTTCTCTAATTCTCTAGTTCTCTGAGAGTTTGACACTGACTAATTGCTCGACTCTACATTGTAGACTTGTAGTTGTTGATGTGCTCAGACTTGCTCATGATTCATCGTTTTACTTTACTTCTTCTCTTCCTCTTCGCATAATGCATCCGCTTATCTCTTCTTCCAAGTTTTTCTCGCTCACGCTCTCCTCGCCTCGATTCTCAATTCTCACGGATTCCAGCAGCCTGTGGCCCTGTTCTGTCAGCAATAGCATTCGCCATTCAACAATGCAGCATGTTTTGTCTTGATTCTCATGGATTCTTTTTATGCTGGACCGCTGGTTAGTGTTTTGTTTTTTGCTTTGGTACTTTGGAGACTTGGAGTTGGAGTTCTTTAATGTTTACTATTCCAATATATGCAACTCTTCCAGTATATTCTTTGTCATGTTTCAGGAGCTCTTAAGAAAGTAACCCTTCATGGCTTATCTTTCCTTTGAATTGAGTGGCCGAATGGGATTATCTTTGTATGAACTTTTGTATTTTTTCATAAGATCTGAGATCTTTGAAAATGAGAGCAAAGCCTCAACCAATAAATAGGCACAGGGAATACTAATAAGTTATTTATACAATAAATAGGCAAGTTAGGGATTATGCTTTAGTTGCAATAATAATATCTCTTATATGATACATAATATTTTTGTTCAATTGGATTTCTCTAATTCGATTTCTTATGCTAATGGATCTTCTGCTATATTTAGATTGTATATTCAAGGTTTTTTTTGTTAATTTACCTAATGTTGACTGTCATTCATTTAGTTGGCCTAAACTTTAATATATATATATATATATATATATATATATATATATATATATATATATATATATATATATATATATATATATATATATTGTTTATACTTGTCTCTATTTTTTTACGGTCCTATAATGGTGGATCTACTTCTTTCTCAACATATTAACACTCATTTATTATTTCAGCTTTCTTGAAATAAAGACCAGGAATCACTTTTACTTTGAATGTTCTTACATTTTTCTCTTCGCACTATTTTGCTTTCATGGGCATATTAACACTCATTATCTTTTGTATGAACTCTTGCATAACTACAGTGATTTTGTTTTTTTCATAAGAGGTTTAGCATTGGTATAACCAAGATCAGGTGTATCATATATAAGTTTTAGTTTTTTCTACTCTCATTTTCATTTGGCTTATTCTTTGTTAATCTCTTTACACTTTGAATAGATGTCTCATTATTGAGAGAGTTCTAACATGATTGGTTCTTCCCAAAATCAAACACCTATCAACCAAGATAATATCCATTATGTTGCAAGTGCTTCAAGTAGCAAGTTATCTTTTGAAAAGAGAACGAGAAAGACAGTCCGACCAAGATCTGATGTCTGGGATCATTTTACTAAATTTAACAGTACCGATGGAGAAAAGATGAGTAAATGTAACTATTGTGGAAAAACTTATCATAGTAATACAAAGCTTAATAGTACTACAACTTTACGGACACATTTTTCTGTATGTTAGAAGAATCCTCATAACATGGAGAAAAGTCAAACTCTAGTATTGCAACCTAGTAGCAAAGGTGAACAAAAGAGGTATCAAAGCATGGAGGTTTGATTAAGAAGTCTGTTAGAAAAGCTTTAGCACCATAATTATGGATGAACTACCATTCAAACATGTTGAAGGATATGGGTTCAAATATTTTATGTCTCAATATTGCCCAATGTTTAAAATACCTTCCCGTTGGACACTCACTCGTGACTGCTTTCAATTTTACTTAGATGAGAAGAATGTTTTGAAAAAAATATTATGAGATTCAACTATAAGGGTTTTCTTGACAACTGACACATGGATATCAATTCAGAGAATTAATTACGTGTGTCTAACCATGCACTATATTGATGAAGATTATAAGTTAAATAAGAGAGTCATTAATTTTTATCTCATATATAATCGTAGAGGGGAGATTGTTGGGCAGGAGGTAGAAAGATGTTTGATTGATTGGGGTATTAATGCAGTATTTACAATCACAATTGATAATGCTAGCTCCAATAATGGTATTATCAATCATTTGCAGAAGAAATTTTCTAAACGAGAGGGAAGTATTCTTGATTGTAAGTTCTTACATATGAGATGTGTTGCACATATTATAAATCTTATTGTTCAAGATGGAATTAAGGAGGTTGGTAAATCTGTATAATGTGTAAGAGCAGCAGTAAGGTACATTAGGCAGTCACCATCAAGACTTAAGAAATTCAATGAATGCATTGAAATTGAAAAAATACAAAGCAAAATCTTGTTATGTTTGGATGTACCTACAAGGTGGAATTCTACATGTCTGATGTTAAATTCAATGCTTCAATTTCAGAATGCTTTTGAGAGATATGAAGAGGTTGATCTTCAATTTAAAATAGAGTTGGAGAAGGAAGTGGATGCAAATCATGGTGGAGGTGGAGTTCCATGTGATGGTGATTGAGAGAATGCAAGAAGGCTTGTTACATTCTTAGAAAGATTTTATGAACCCTGCATTTTGGTTCTTTATATGTCACTTCAAATACATTCTTTCATGAGATTGGAGGAATGTGTGCTTCAAAGTTGGGAATCTATAATGATGTTGAAGTTAGTATGGCAAAGAAAATGAAATTAAAGTTTGATAAGTATTGGGATTGTGTTGATAAAATGAATATGAATATTTATCTTGCAGTTGTACTTGATCCCGGTTCAAACTTAGATATATTGAATTTGCTATAGTGGATATGTATCCTAGCTTGGAGGGGCTAATTTGGCACGCAATAAGGTCTAGCTACGATATATTTTATGATTATAAGTTGAAATTAGTTAACAGAATAGAGATGAAATTGTTTAGATAAGACAAAATATTGTTGAAAACCAACATGATCCAAGGGATGGGGAGAAAGTACATGATGGTTGATAAGTTCAAGAGGCATAATCATGGGAGAGATGATCTTGAAAGTAAAAGCAGACTTAGATAAATACTTGTCAAGACTAAGTTATGCAAGATGACTTTAACATTTTAACATGGTGGAAGGTTAATGCTCCAAGGTTTCCCATCTTATCTCAAATGGCTAGAGATATTTTGGCGTTCTATATCAACCAGCTTATGAGTCTACTTTAGTACGATGGTCATGTTCTAGATGCTTTTAAGAGCTCTTTATCTCCTAAAATAGTACAAGCTCTTATTTGTGCCCAAGATTGAGAGCAAAATGGATAAATGAGTCACAATGTTGAGGAGAATTTTCATGATATTGATAAATTTGATGATGGTATTGTTATATCGTTTAAACTTTTCCAATTACTTACAACACTTTTTTTTAGCCGTACATCACTACCAAACTATATTATGCATTAATATTTTTTCTTTCAGATCTATCGAAGGTTATAGATGATCCAACCTTTTGGTAAAGAATTGAAATGATAGAGTCATACAAATAGAAATGATCTCATCATACACTCATATAGAGTAACATATACTCTTATACATCAAGACATGCTTCTGAAATGATACATTTTGGTTTTCCTTTTCCGGTTTACTTTTTTTGTTGCTTGGTAATTAGTAAGTAGTAGTTGACAACTTGACATATAGTGATTAGTGAAACATTGTTTAGCAATAGATTGGATATTTGGATTGTTTCTGCCTAACCGCCTCCTTAATGTCAATTAATTACTACTGATGTTGTTGGTTGTCGGGTGGCAGTTAATGGTTAGCTTTGGTTTTTCTGTTTTCTCTTTACCAAAAATAGTACAAGCCTGCTGTTGTTGCTATTTACCCCCTAAACTTAATGGCCTCTTTAGGTTTTGCTTAGCTTTAGTTTTTTTCAATTCTGTTTGGTTGTTTTCCTTTTCCTGGTTTCGGCTGGTTGTGGCTCTCTCTCTTTTGGCTTTGTGACTTGAATTGGATGTTATCTTGCCTTGGATGCTTGATGCTTCTATATTGGTATTGAATCCCTCTTATAGTCTTACTTATTTTGTCACATGTTGGTCATTTTTGTTTTCGATATTTGCTTGGCATCTTGGTCGGTGGTGCTGGATGTGGTATTTTTCCTGCTGCATTGGTGGTGGCTTTGATGGTTATTTCTGGATGCCCTCTTGGTCTCCTTATGGCTTTGGCTTTCTCACTCTATTGGGTGTTGGTCGCTTATATTCTACTATTTTGCGCCTTTGCTATTGAGTGGAGGTTTTGCCTGCCTTGGGTGCCGCATGTTATGCCTTTGGGAAGGTAAATTAACATAATATGTAATACCAATGTTTAAGTGAGAACATAGACATACAAAAGTGCAGTTTTGAATAATCCTTCCTTGCTTAATCAAGCTAATGTTATGGATGTTGGTTGTGGTACAAGAATTTTAAGGTAAGTTTTAAATTATATCTTTTGTATCATAGATGTAACTTTTTTTTATGGAGCATGGATGAGCTTTCTATTGAGCTTTCTACAATCTATTTTGATAAATGAACTGTTTATAAAAGATGATGGCTTTGATGTTATTTGTCGAAATTGAATGTGAGCATGGATTACGCTGACTTATCCATTGACATGCAATTCCATTTTGTTATCACAAATCAATGTGAATGGAGTAATGGATTATTTTGTAATTTGTTATGCTGGTGGAGTTGTTTAATGTTTACTATTCTGGAGGCAGGTTTTGTCTTGTTTAGTGACTTGGAGTTGTTTACTATTCTGGAGGCAGGTTATGTAGTTCTGTTCTGTTGATATTGTTTATTTTGTTTTGATTGAGGTAATATTTCTGAATTTTAATTGCTTCAGGATGTGCTATTTGACTTTGAATGCACGCATGCGATGTTTTGCTTTCGAATGATGACTTTGATGTTATATTTTATTTACTACTAGGTAGCATTGTATGTGATTGTAACCCTCAACTGAGTTTGGATGCTCACATATTCTGTTGCTCTTAGTAATTTTTTTGACGAGCCTTTATTTCCTTTTGAATTTTACTTTCAATTTTTAATCTCTCTTTGTTTAATCTCCTATTTCTAATCATAATGAAATATGCCACCCTATTCCAATTACCACAAAGAACATTTGTAGAGTTAGTCAATCATAAACAGCTTTAATATTTCAAGCCATTAATCGAAACTATGAGCATTGAGCACTCTGGTAAACTTTAGGTCGATTTTTTTCATAAAAGAAGTTCTTATATTTATGTATTTGTTATATTTGTTACTTTCCACCTCTTTAAATGATTAGATCTTTAAATATTTTAATTACTTAAGTTCAATAACCACTTATATCTGTGTTTTGTAGATTATAATTTTATTTGAAAAGAAATATGCAAAGGTTAAAATGGAACTCTTTTAAGAATGCAATAATTTTATGATATGTTCATGTTTATTATATGTAATTATAATCCTTTTTAAATGTGGAATGTTTATGAATGTTTGTAATATACTAATATTGCAATTGAAAATTTTCTTTTTGTTAGCATATAAATTTTATTGGTTTAATGACAAATGTGTTATGCTATTAAAAATGGTGTGAAAGAAAAAGATATTTGAAGAAATAGTTTCTTTAAGAAATGTATTTCATCACATTACAGGTGGGGTGTGACTTGTGAGTTAATTAGTGCCCTTTAAGTAATAAATTTAATATTTATTTATTTATTAAATACAAAGTGACAAAGTCTTTCAAATCAATTCAAAAATATAAACCTTTTTCAAAAATATGAGTATATCTCGCTTCAAAAAAATATAAATCATCAAAATTTTGAAATCCATTTTAATTAAATAATATTTTCTTTATTTTAATTATTTTCAGTTTTTTAAAAACCGAACCGAAAATCCAAACTTTTTTTTGGATTGGATTGGTTTGGATTATATTAAGTCTTCTACAGATCGGATTTTCGGATTATGAATTTCAAACCGAACGGATTAGCAAATTAAAAAACTGATCCGTCCAATCCAACCGAATGCACACCCCTAGCAATAATGATAATGATCATGTGATAGTTGTAGGTTGATCACTATCAAGCAAAGATTGTTAGGTGACCATAGTCGAGCGATAATGGTCAGTCAATTGTGTTCAAGTAACTAAGTCTATCGCCAATAGTTAGGCAATCATAATTAATAATTTGGTGATCATAGCAGATAAATGGTGAATGAGGGTGACATTGATCATGCAATTGTAGTATGGAGATAGTGGGCAGGGACCATAATAGACTAATAGTGGTTAGAAAATTATATATATGTGATATATATTAAATAATCCTAGTTGGCCTTTAAACATCAAGAGACTATAGTTAATTGATGATGGTTAAGATCATTATTGTTTGATGATGCTTGAAGGATTGTAGTTGATCAATAGTGATTGGGTGATCATAGTCAAGCGACAATGATCAAAAGATTATAGCAAAGCTGTAATGGTCAGGTGACTATCGTTAGGTTATAATAACCAACAAGTCTAATGATAGCCACCAAGTGGTAGTCATCCAATGTAAGAGACGCGAGATGATACTTGGGTGTCATAATAGACAGTGGTGGTCAGATGGAGACGGCCTAATAATAGTGATCAGGCAATGATAATCCAATGATAGTGATCAAGTGTTGATTCAACAAAGTGGAGTGTACCTGAATAGTGGTGGTTAGGCAATAACAAATTCAAAATGACATTGATAGAAGATAAACATCTCACTACATTGGTTGAT